>JARJCM010000111.1:0-333249 GCA_029233265.1 Mycena alexandri | reverse complement strand
ACGAGAATCGTTACTGAATCGGGCGGTCAAAGTTGGAACGATTTTCACACACGATTCAGCACGATTATGGGCCTTTTTATTCCAGAATCGTGACTGAATCGGCCTTTAATCGGGCGTTAATCGGGGGTTAATCGTCTACTCTGACTGCCCCTATTGATTCCTTTATTTCAACTTCCTCCCATTGCTTTTCCAACCATCACCCCTCTCTGCCGCATTACACACTGTGCCGTCAACCATTGCTAGCAACCAAAACCTCCGACATATACCACATTTATTCTGATTACTTTGTTACCAGTTACTACACATTTTACTATAAAAACCCTACTTACAGCTCTGTATTTCTAGTCTATTCTCCAGAGCTTAATTGGATTATCTCAAATTTATCTCTTTCTGTATCGCTAGTCGCCTACGTCGCAGTAACCCTGCTAGTTAAGGCTCTGTGCTGACAGAGTGCAAGAAGACGGGTGAGACGTGGTACGAGCAGAGGCTGAGAGAGAAGCGCGAGTGTCGGGAAAGGGCTTGAAGAGCGAGAAACTTAAAGAGGAAGGCAACAAGGCATTCTTATCACGTGGGCACCAATTTTTTTCGCCGCCGGGCCTACGGCGCGGTATGGCGGTCGGAGTGCCCCTTTAATAAAACAGGGGTAACTTTGTGTTTTCACACTGCTTTTCGGGACTTAAGAGCGTGAAAATTTCACTACCCACTCAAAATTTGAATCTATTGTGCTTTTTTTCTTAGAGTGATTTTTTCGGGTACCATAAAAAGATTATCCTTGGTTGGATAAAAACAAACTCGGCTTGTCCTCGGCTTGATGGGTGGCGCTGTTCCGACGGCGGCAGGTTTATCGGCGGCAGTTGAAGGTGTCACACCCAATAAGGCAAAATCTCCCCATATGGGAAAAGTGTATCCAAATGTATATAATTCAGAACGACAAAAAAATAAATGAATTTGAAGTCTTTTGGCTGTGGCTGAAAGAGGCAACTGAGGTACTGTAAATCCAAGGCACTTTTCAATGATTGTGAGTTTGTTGTAAATCTGCGCGAGCTGAAATGGTGCGTGAAATAATCACTTTCAGTTGTGCTTTCACCTGCATTGTATTTCTTTTCTTTCAGCGGAAGTCAGCTGAAAGAAAGGAAACAAAACAGACTTCCTTTCTTTTGGCTGACTTCCGGTGAAACAAAAGAATCCCATGCAGGTGAAGGCATCATTGAAAAAGATTCTTTCAGCCACCCTTTCAGCTCAGGTTGATTTACAACAAATTCAAAGCCACTGAAAGTGCCTCTGATTTACAGTACTTCAGTTGGCTCTTTCTGCTTTAGCTAAAAGACTTTGATTTCTTTTGTAATTTTTGCTACTGATTTATTTAGATTTGGATACCTTTTCCCATATGGGGAGATTTTGCCTTATTGGGTGTGTGTTCAAGTGAGCCACCCACGTCTCCTGGGGAGGGCGAATCCCAATGAGGCACAACACACTGCTTGTTTCTACTGAACTGATGATGACCGGACCCATGCCTCCCTGCAGAACATCCCAAATTGGGTTATAGTATGTAGGTTGTATTAAACCTCAAATCATGGCCCAATAGCACAGTAGTTAGTGCACCTGCCAAAAGTGAAATAGAGATAAGCCGAAAAATGAGCAGGAGACCCTCATTCGGTTTGAGGTTCAACTGGGTCATTCACTTCTCTTGTCATCATCTGTTTTTCCTCTTTTCATATTGACTCAACAGGAATTTAGTCCAGGCGGTGTGATAAGGACTGCGGTGCCACTAGGCGAATATGTGGGATCACAAAGTGGCTGGTTCGTCCTCTAGGGCTCTTTAAAGTTGGTTCCTAATAGAACGTGAGGCTGTAGGTGGTCTGCCTTGTTGGATCCGAGTGTGTGTGTTGGTCGAAGGTCGAAGGTGTGTGTGTGTGCGAGACCCGAGTGCTCGGGACGGGCGAAGGCGGTTTACGAGTGCTTGGAAGGGACGTTGGCGGTGTCCGGTAACCTGTAGTCAGTATTCTCGGATGTATAAATGAAAGGCAAATCCTTGAGACGATGTCCCTTGGCGGTGGTGACGAACAAGCGCGTTGGTGGTCAACTCGAGGATGTAACTGGGGGATAGAGGTACAAGGTCAGGATAAGAACTCAGCGTTGGACTAGAGTCCCTCGACTGGAAACTTTCTCCTTGTGGTAGCTGACTGGGAACTGAATCCGAAAGTCCACAAGTAATTTACTGACTACCCTCGATTCGTCCGACACCTTTTATACCTTTTCCAAGCCAGTCACGTTGTCCGTCCCGTCGGCGTCCACACCTCGTTCCACATGCTCCTCGAGCCTCTTTCGACCTTCCTGGCATTTCTGAGCTCCCAGACTGCCGATATTCGCGGACGTGGAGCTCACGAGCACTCATAGGTGTTGAAATTCCGAATAGCACCGTTTCCGAGTGTCGTAAGGGATTCGCGATGTTCTGAGTCGTCAGAATGTGTGGAATAGGTTATAATGGGTGGATAGGACGTGGGGGAATGATCGTTTGGTGGTCGCAGACATGGCTATCCTGCCGTCGAGGGTCGTTCAAGCGTCGTTTGTAACGTTGTATGGGGGCTCGGAAATGGCGCAAGTCCGTAGTCGCAACGGTGCGCGTAGTCAGGTCTCCCCGCGAAGCCCGAGTGTGCCTGGCGTGCCTGGTTGCCATCCTGGCCGGTTCGGTGCTCGTACGAGTCGTCGTAAACACTGGGATCGTCGAGTAACGAGTTGTTGGAAGTAGATCCGAATGAGGCAAGGTCGTTCCTAATTGGGCGAATCTTGAGTGAGTGGGAATTCCGAGCCGTCGCGTCTCGTCCGGACAGGCCATGAGGCGGTGTGAGCAGTGCAGCGCGAACACAAGCCTCACACCTACCTCCTAGGAAGCTTACCATCCGACCGTCCCTGGTCGATCAAACCTATAAAAAGGCGACACCCCAAAAACTTTCAACAACCCAAACCACCTCAACAACAAGGCATGGATGCCTCAGCACACTGTCGCTTTGTCGATACCAATGTCGTCTGGCCCGCCAACAGGTTCTTCATCCCCGACGGCGGACTCCGCACATTTCTCCTAGAGAACCTGCGCTTCAAGACGTTCCTGGTGATGATGGCCGTCTTCCCAGACGCCTACGCCCATCGAACGGTTGTAGCGATGCCTGGCGAGCATATTATCGAGATTCGAGCGCGGGTCCACGAGATCGTTACGCATATGGTGAGTACGGTGGCGATTCATTCGGAGTGTCGAGTTAACCCAATGGCCGCGCAGTTCTAACGCGTCGCAAGTGCGCCAGAACGAATTCCGTATCTCGTACGAGCCGTTGCCAATCCCCGCTGAGTCGGCGTGGATGTTCCACATAGTCCTAGTGCTCATCCGAGTTATCGTTTTCGACGGGGACAGGGACGTCGTGCCTGCGATGGACCGCCGCAATATGGACACAACGGAGGGCGCCGTGGCCGTTGCCCAGGCGTCGTTTTCCTTGGTGCCCGCACTCACGACCTTCCTGAAGGAAAAGTCGGAGGGTCTCTCGCCCGACCTGGACTACCCGCAGTACGATATCCACAGCCGGGTGTCGAATAATTTCGTCGTCCGTACGACGGTCGAAGGCCATAACCCGATCGTCCAGGACGATACCATTGGCGACACCGCACGAATTAATCGCATTCTGAGTGGATGGCGCGAGCACTCGGTAGGGTGCGGCTTCAAGGAGGACCACGAGTGCAAGCCTTTCCCGATGACTGCCCAGCCGGAGGAGTACGAGCTGGCCGCCCGTGCGTGTGGTATAGTCGCCGCAGTGGACTCTGTCCATCGTATCGTGCTGAAGAAGGGGCCGACTCGGCAAAGCCTTCGAACGCTGGCCAACAGGCTGGATAATGTATCGGCGCCGCTGGAGAGGACGAATTTCTTCGTGAAGCAAGAGGAGGAGGTGCTGAGCGAGGCGTCAGCACGGCTCGATGCCTAGCCTCATTTCTATGTCGGATAGCGAGGGTCCGAGTAGCCTTTCTTCGTAGTCCGCGCAATAAATCATGTCTGTGTAGATGAAAACGCGGGGTGTGGGGTGTCATTGTGATCGCGGCGTCGAGGTGGACGTTCCAGAACGAGGGAGAAGTATTTCTCAGTACTCGGGAGTGCGATCGAGTCGTCGTGGTGTATGCATCATTGGAGGTGAAAGAAAATGTCCTGTGGCGACAGGAGGGCTGTGGTGTCGCTCGGGATTTCGGTTTTGGGCGGGGCGAGGGAGGAACAGAGGTTCCGAGCACTCGGAAAGCACCACGTAGTCGTAGTATGCTGTTCCCGAGTACTCGTAAACTCGTACTTGGCTACCCCCGTGTCGTGTGAAAAGGTGTTTCGTCTCGATATTTGCGAGTAAGTTTTTCTTCGTCCCCCGGCATGACGTGTGGAGGTCTCCACACGTCCTCCTCTCTTGTTTCGTAAAAGAATGTTTTCGTAAGTTTTGGCCGTCTCGTGACCGTCGTTTCCTAATTAGTATGATTTTCGAGATTTCGTAGCAGGATTATTCTCCTGATGGAAGACCTTCTTCGTCGGGTGATCAGTCCGTCGATATCCAGTCGGGTTTTCTTGTGCGCAATTTTTCGTGTTTTTAACAATATAGGCCTGTGAGTCTCTGTAGTCGGTGGCTTCGTCGATAAACTTGTGTCGATAAACGTGGGCTGGCGCCGGACTCCGATTGCAATATTCGATAACGATTTCAATATTCGATGGCGGTTCTGGGTCGTCGAGGTTCCAAAATTCTGAGTGGTCGGTTTCCTTTTTCGGTGTTTTCTGAGTTGTCGTGGGACGTCCAAACGGGGCGATTCCCTTGGCGAGCCGGTCATGTGACCTGGCGATCAAGTTTCTGACAGTCCTGATTAGAACCCCTTTTTCGGCAATACTTTCGCGTTTCTCTTCCCCCCCCTTCGTTCTCCTCCAAGTCGACGCGTCGTTCGACGTGTCCGGGCATTCCGCAGCGTGGGAGAAGAACCCAGGCACGAGGCGTGCAGGGTCCCGCCTGTTGGCATCAAAACATAGCCGAATTGGTGAGTTTAACTGCGATTTGGGCGCTTGTTTGTTGGCTTCCATTTTCTTCGTCCCTTCTCTCTTCTCCCTCTTTCCTCGTCGTCCTCTGTCCCCTCCTCCTGTCGTCCCACTCGTATTCTTCGTCGATCTCTTTCTCAATCCTCTCTTTTCTCCATGGCCGACAACAAGCGCATTACCCGGCAGGCGGCGGCGACCAAGAGCTCGACGGGCGCCACGTCGAAGACCCAAAGCAGGCCCAAGCCGCCCAAATCGTGAGTGGCACGGACGGCCGATGACGTAGCAGGTTCGGTGCGATAGCTAACCGTCGTTGTCTCGCAGAACCGCCGCGTCGTCGTCCGCCATTATTCGTTTCTTCTCCCCGGACAGCGACGTCCCCGCGCCGACAGTTCGTAATCGTCGCGACGACGACGATTACGAGCCCGTGGAACCAATTCCCAAGAAGCGTGGCTACGCCGCCGTGGAGTCGTCGCCCGAGGACGACATGCCGGACCCCAACACATTGTCCTCGATCTCTGGCAAGAAGGTTTTGGCGCCCAAGGCTCGTCCCAAGGGTAAGAAAAATAGCGTAAGTTTTTTTTTTTTTTTCCGGCTGTCGTTGGCGCGTGTGCTGAGCGTTCCAAGAACCCGCCAGGCATCCCCGCCAATTCTTCGCAGGCCCAGCGCCGCCGCCGTTCCCCTTAGCGTGAGTACATCCGCCCCAGCGCCGAAACGCCTCAAGCTCGACCCGCCTGTGGAGGTTCTGTCCGACTCCGGCTCTGAGTCGTCGGGCGACGACGCGCCACTCGGGGCGAGGTCGTCCGTGTCGGCCAAGCCTTCCCGCAGCTCTCCCCCTGTTCGGAGCGAAGTCTCTGACCACGGGGATGCTGACGAGGGGACGCCCGTTCCCGAGGGTGCCATCGACCTCGCCGACTACGACCTGCCGGATTACCTGGGGCTCGTCGACCAACTTCCACCGGGCGCTCGCTTCGCCAAGCCCACTGTTAGCCGCTGGCTCGTCGTCCCGCGAGTCGACCTCGCTGTGCTGGAACAGAGGTACCCGCCGTTGGAGAAACGCCCCCGCCTGGAAAATGCCGACCCCGCACTATTCCCCCACCAAGGCCTGGCGGTCCAGCGCCGCCGCTAAGTGGTGCGCAGGGTTTGACGAGCACCCCCAACGGATGGTCGACGAGTACTCGGAGGCGTACCTCGCGCTCTACGTCCTTCGGTACCAGCGCCCGTACCTCATCCCCCTGACGCCTCTCCCCGACGACCCGGCACATCCCGTCTATACCATGGCAAGCCTCAAGCCACCGGTCCAGCGCCCGTACGTCCCGACGCCCGCTCCCGTTATCCCCGAATCCGCCTTCAAGGATTCGCACACGTCCGAGGAAATGGAAGAGGTGTACAGGGCGCACGCGGGGGTCCGGGAGTTGCACGACAAGACCGAGGCGAAGCTGCGGGCGGAATGGACGTCGAAATACCAGGCGGAGCTGAAGGAATACGAGGAGAAGCAGGCGCGATACCGCACCAACGTCCCGCTGGTATGGAAGGACCGGCAGCGGCAGATTTCGGAGTACAACGACGCCCGCCGCAATGCCGACGCCAACCTCATCCGGCTGCTCAACTCGATCGGCGAGTACGCCCACTTCTTCGTCAACTCCGTCGTCCCCTCCCGGTCTACTGGGCGCCGATCTGGCGCTCCTCCCGCCCCTCCTCCTGTTCAAGATCGCGCGGCGGGCGCCTCGGCCGCGGCCTCAAAATCCGCGGGCTCGGGGGCGCCCGTTGCATCGTCTTCCCGCTCCCGCTCCTCGTTTGTCGACGACCGTGTCGCTGACGAGTCGAGTGGGGGCGCGTTTTTGGAGCAGGAGGGCGACGAGGGGCGTGGGGACGACGAGGGTGAAGGGGAATCCGAGCGGGAGGCGAGCGAGACACCGATTCCGAGTACCCGTAACAAGGGGAAAGGGCGGAAACTTGACAGCCCGGAGGTCGTGGCTGGGCGCGGGGCGAAGGGGGAGTCCGGGGCGACGGGAAATACCTACGACGAGGCTCGGTGGCACCGCGAGAACGACCCCTTCTCCGGCCCAATGCCAGAGTCGCAGCGTGGCAGGGCAATTACCACGCACGGGTGGACGCCGACGAAAACGGCGCTGTCGATGAAGCTCGCGAAGGGTTTGGAGGGATACCGCGTCGAGTGCGCGTCGCTGCCATATCGCGTCGTTTTTACGCGGGGCAAGGTGAGTCCGGGTTTTCTTTTTTCCTTGGTTTGAATATTTTTGGCTAACGAATTCCTAGGGGTGCCAATCCTGCTTCGACAAGGGGCTCGTGTGCATTCGCCCGCGCTACGGGGAGAACGTCCCGACCGGCAATTGTACCCATTGCATCCACGGGACCCACGCGTGCCGCCCGTCGACGGAGTTATTCGACTGGACCGAAACCAGTAAGTTAGAATCCCTGTTATGGTAATCCTAGGGAGCTTGGCTAATATCGTCGGTTTCGTTTCCAGCCGAGGCGCTTCCAGTCGTCAACCTGATCTGGGCCGACATGCAATTCGACGCGCTCGTCGAGTTGGCCAACGCCACCACTGGTCTCGACATCACCAAGCGCTTCCTCGCCCGCGCGATGTTGCTCAATCAAGGCCCCGGGCGTTCCGGGAACTCGGGCGAAGTTGCGTTCACCAATGCCATCCCGTCCCTCGCGCACGGTGCGACTCTCCAGCTTCCCGGGGTCCACCCACCGGCCTTCGTGCCGTACTTGGGCGCCCAGTTCGGCGACTCTGAGCACCTGGTCCCGCTCCCCAACAATCAGCGCTCCGTAGACGTGACGGCCCGACTTGTCCAGGCGCTCGAGTCCACGGTCTCCAAGGTTTTCGACGCGGCGCGCGAGCTCGGGGGCGCAATCGAGCAGCGGGTTCACCAGGCGGCCCATCCAGAGGCTCGATATTCGTACGCGCAGGACAAGCCTCCCTTGGGGGACATGCGGATCGAATTCGAGGGGTTCACGGGCGGCGCGTCGCGAGTCCCCGAGGGGAGCCTCGTACCGAATCTCTCGACGTACGAGGGGCACCCCGCCGGGTACTCGTTCGGGCAGGCGGAGATCGGGGAATTAATGGCGAGATACCCGGGTCAAGACTTGTACCGAAACGAGACCGCCAACGGGAGCTCGTCTCGTATTCCGGGGTGGCAGGGCGAGTCGGCGGCGGGGATGGTGGAGGATGAGGAGCGCGACCAGCTGGTCGACGAGGAGGGCGGCGGGAACGAGTTGCCCCCCGACGAGAGTGGATACCAGTCGAGTATGTGGCGTTTTTGTTTTTCCTTTTTACTTTCCGACGTTTAACTTCTTTTTATTTTTGCAGCTGGGGAACCCGGGTCGCGCCACCGGCGCCTCGAGAACACCGGCAGGAATCCCGGTCGGGACGGTCTCCCCGTGCGCGGACCTTTCGCGTCCCGCGTCAATGTCGACGCGTCGCTCGCGTTCCGCGGCGCTCGGTTCCACAGCGCGACTCCGCCTCGGAGTGGTCCCGCGTTGCCTCCGGGCGACGCTTCGATTTTCTTCGGACCGCCTGGCCCTCCTCTCCTCTTCGACGAGCCACCCCGCGTGCCCGAAGCCTCGCCGCCTCCCTTGCCAGAGGGTCCTCCGCCGCGTCGACCAACCCCTCCAAGACCGAGCTCTCCCGAGCCGTCTACGGCAATGGACTTGGACGACCCGGCACCCGGAATCGTGTTGGACGAGTCGGCGGGAGGCGCATCGGAGGTTGCTGGGGGGGTAGTGTTCGAGAGCGGGACCCTGCGGGTGGGCGGCGAGTCGGATTCGGGGGAGAAGGTCTGAGTGGGGTTCAGCGCCAGCGGTCGGGCGGCTGAGCCCCTTTGCAATTGAATTTATGTCCGGAGTCCCCAGGCGGCGGCTGAGTGGATTAGGACGCGAAAACCCGCCCAAATTTGCTTTATTTTTGTTTTTGCTTTTGCTATCGCTGTCGCGTCTCGTTTTTCGTAGTTTTCGTATACGCGCGTGCCCCAAAGTGGGCTAAAATGTAATATAATTAGTTGAATCAATACGCGCCTGCCTGTTTCGTGAATGTCGTGAACTAAGTCTTCGTTACGAGTTGTCGGTTTTTCGAGAAATGAATTTGTTTCGGCGGTTATTTTTATCCAAGTCGGGAAATTTCCTATTTGGGGAGAATGGACGCGACTCGGTTGATTACGTGGCAAGAGAAGTGATGCCGAAGGTTCGGAGGCTAGATCATGCGTATTCACGAGATGTCGGAATAGCCGTGAGTGCTGGTCGCTCGTAAGGCCGATGCCTGGAACGAGGCTCCGAATATTATAGAGCGTTCCTAGGGAGCTTTGCTTTGAAGTCCGGTCGCCACGCATTCTCTAGAGAGCGCGACTCGCCCTTTACGAGTCGTCGGACGGCGCTCGCGGGTCGTTAGTCTCGAGCCAGATACGCGCGTCGTTCCTGGGAAGCTTTGCTTTGAAGATTCGGTCGTAAAGAATGGATAATGAATGGAATGGCGCCCGTTACGAGTTCTCGGAGAATGAACTTTTGGGCGCTTTCGAAGGCCAGGACGAAGGGAGGACTTTGGTGGACGTTGGCTTGATCCTCAGAACTCATATTATGCCTCTTTGTTTTGGGAAATGAGTTTAATTGAACCAAAAACATGAGATGTTACAGGTGAAGCATAATATGAGTTCCGAGTCTTGTCCGTTGCGTATTCGTCCGTGTCCGTCCCCTTCCTATGGCTCCGCTGATTGTCCCTTCGAACCAGCTGCTTCCCCGTATCACCCCACTTGGGTTCCTCCTCGTTCCTCTTTTTCGGCGGGGGTTTCTCGATGAATTTCGTGATGGGGATTCGAAGTTTCGACCGAGGGAAATACGGAATCAGCCTGAACGCCGCCGTCGTATTTTTCGATATCGAACCATCGAGCTCCGCGATGATGTACGAGGAGTCGGATCTCTTTTCCACGACAACCATGGGTCCGACGTATCGAGGTTTGGCTTTCCTCGAGTACTCGTTTTCGATGGAGGAGTTCCGTAAAAGGACAAGAGTGCCTGGGACGAAGTCGTAGTCGATAATTTTCTTGAGATTGTCCTTTTCCCACTGTCTGACCGATGCGACGCGCGCCTCGAACACCTTGGTTCGGAGCGCAAGCAAATCCTCGGGTCGTTTCATGAGCTGGAGTGCTCGCATGGCGATCAATTCCTCGGTGCTGAGTTTCTCCCCGGTGACCTTCACCATATAAGTGGCCTCGACTATGTCGAAGGGGAATAGCGGCTCGACTCCGTGGACGAGGTAGTACGGGGAATATCCCGTGGACTTCTGGATGGAGACTCGTTCAGCCCAGAAAACATGGAAGATCCGTTCGGTCCAGAGCTCGAGGTTGCCTTCGCATGCCTTGGAAATCGCCTCGCGGACATCGTAATGACGCCTCTCGACTGGTCCGTTGGCTCGGGAGTTATATCCTGAAATCCGAATGTGGTTGATTCCATATCGTTTGCTCAGCCAATCGACGGCTTTTATCCAGGGGGCACCGTTGTCCGTGACGACCTCCATTACTGCGCCCCAACGGCACAGAATCTCCTCGAAAATGAAGCATCCGAGCGTGTAGGCTGACTCTTCTTCGAGCATACGCCATTCCGGCCAGGAAGACAACGAGCAGCGTGCCTGTGCCAAATATCTGTATCGTCCTGATTTCGGGAGCAGCATGGTATCCGCGTGGAATTTGTAGAAGAGCGGCAGGGGCATCGCTACCGATGGCGGGATGTTAATCTGGGCAGTGGTGCGGAGTTGGCACTCGTGGCAGGTTTTCAAGTACCACTTAAGGTCTCGATCCATCAATGGCCACCAGAAACCGGTCCAACAGACGCCGCCGTACGATCCAGTATCCCTTGTGTCCCAAGTCGTCGTGCACCTGTTTCAGCACCGATATCCTTCGCTCGCGTGGGAGAACCAGCTTAGTGCTCGCCCGTAGAATCCTTTCTCCAAAGGGAACCGTCCAAGAGGAAGTAATTCCGAGTTCGGCGGACGAATCTCTCGTAGTCCTGGGCGGTCATCCCCTCGGGACGCGTTTTGCCCTTCAGGAACTCCTTAGCCCGGTCGAGCTCGCGCTCGGCATCGTCCGCTTCTTTGGTTCGCGGGATCTCGTACTGGTGATCCTCGACGAGGTTCGCGTAAACCGACGCGGTAGGGCTCATCAGGGGTTGATTTGATGGCTTTACGCGTCTGTCCGCGAACACGTGACCGAGATTTCGCCCCTTTACGAGTAGTCGGGAGGCCGAAATCGTCTCGAGAAGAGAAGATCACCGCACTCGGCTCCAATTCATGACGTGAATCGCGAATCCGCAAGCTCTGTCGATCCATTCTTCGACATCATCGTCCTCCTCCGGGTCGTCGGGAGATGGTTTTCGACGCGAAAGTCCATCCGGGGCGTGCGTTATTCCAGGCGCGTGCTCCAATTCGAAATCGAACAGCAGGATAGCGGCAATCCACCTGTTAATGGTGGCGTTCGGCTGGACATCTGGGTTTTTGAGCATGCCTTTGATGTATTTGGCGTCGACCCGGATCAGCAGATTTCTGACCCCGACCAAGTATAGCCGGTATGCCTTGAGTGCTCGGAACAAGCCGTAAAGTTCGAGTTTCGCCTGGGAGTAGCGGGATTCCCGTTCGTTCCATGTGATTGAGCCGAAACGAGACGGGTATTCCACACCGTCCTCGCCGACCTGGTACAGGATGAACCCGTTCCCGATATAGGATGAATCAACCGCCATGATGACCCTTCGGCCCGATGCGTAGTCGATCTGCTGAATCGCCGGTGAGTCGATGAGGAGTTGTTTGAGTGAATCCATTGTGAGCTGTTGGTCCGCGCCGAATTCGAACGGAACCTCCTTCCGAGTTAATTGGACGAGTGGTTTGGCGTGTCGGGCGAAGTCCCTTATGAAAATTCGCATCAATCCAAGGGTTCCGAGGAACGCTCGAACATCAGTCAAGTCTTCACAAGGGAGCCAGTTGCGAATCTTTTGAATTTTAGATTCATCAGGCGTTCGGCCAGCATAACTGCAAACGTGTCCGACGACTTTTATTTTGGGCACGGCAAAGAAGGACTTTTTCGCGTTAAAGGTTCCACCGGCATGCCTGATCCTCTGCAACACCCGGTTGATGTTGAGCAAATGTTCCCACACGAACCGTCGGATCCCGTCATTCTCGGGAATGGTTTCGTATGTTCCGTCCTCCAGGAAGTAGTAAGTCGTCGGTCCTTTGACAGGAGTGTCGTCCACAAATGGCTGGGTGACGTGCGGAATTTCATCTTGGAGTATGAAATTTATGTCGCCCTGTTGGACCTGAACCGAGTTGGTGTACCCCTGAGGTAGGCGCGTGAGGCGAAAAGTGCCAAACGGTCCTTGGAAAGTGGTGAAATCGCGAGACTCGATGTCGAGCATTCTGTGGTCGAAGCCGACGAACAGGTCGAACATGCCGTAGATGGCACATCCGCCGAATGATTCGGCATATAGTTCCACAATAGGCGGACACCCGGCATCTTTGATCACGACAGCGTTCAACGGCTGGAGGTTATGGACCAGTTGGAGCGCCCCACTGGATTTCGGCACGACGAACCAATTCGTTCGGTAGGATGAGCTCGACGGCTCGTAAACGCCGGTGCTGATTTTTCCGCGGATGATTTCGACGACCTCGTCGCGGATCCCCGGTGGTATGGGTATATTTCGTTCCTGCCAAGGCGTGTGCGCCATAACGGGGATTTTGACCGGTTCGAAGTAATCCTCCCGAAAGCTGCCCCTCTCGGTCTCGTCCCAAGCGAACACCATCTCGTGATTTCGGATCACATTATGGACCAACTTCTCCTCATCTGGCCACAGAAACCCATCTGGGTTGACGTCCATCCCGACTGCTCGTTCGAGGGTATACCTCTCGCCGCTTACGAGAGTTGGCGGACGAGGATCAAGGGGAGGCATTCCTTCCAACGGGTCGGAAGGGAAGTGGCGCACGATCCTGAACTCCTCTGGAAGTGTCGCCGAAACTGAGTGCACCCGGTCCGCCACGGGTTTGTATTTCTTTTTCTTCGCCTTTTTCTTGGGTTTCGGATCCGACGGCTCGGATTGTATCCATACGTGGATCTTGTCGTTATAATCGTACATTTGGGAGAGGCAATATTCCAAATACTGCGGGGATATTTCCCATTGAATAGTAGTGTCGTCGATAAAGATTGGTCGGCAGTCGATAGTATTCGTGCCTTGGGGGGCGTAGAGCACCACGGGTGCCCTAAACCTATTATATGAGAAGCCGGGAATGACTGATTTCGGTTTTCCAAGTTCTCGGACGGCCTCGGAATCCGGTTCCGAGTACTCGGCGCTCCAGAAATTCGCTGATACCGTTGTTGTTGGCCGGGAACGCGGATTTATTCTGTTCCGCCCTATGCAAAATCCACGTCCAGGGTCTCGACAATCGAGAAGTTGTCGGCTTCGACAAAAGTCCCGTGTTTCGGTTCTTTCCTGCGGCTCGCAACGGTCACGACCCTCCCCGTGTTAGGGCAGGTGAGTGTGAGATCCTGCGTGCCATCGATGTGATCCTTGGTCTGGCACTCGGTGAACCGGAAGAAGGGACGGCCGAGTAATATGTTGAACGGGGCTCCGTCCACTACATGCGCCTGAAGCAAGAGATCGATCCCGCCGAGGGAGAATTTTAAGTTCTCGACCAACCCGGCGGTCGTACTCTGGTTTGAATCCGCCGATTCCATAACCAGGGTTTTCTCCGGCGACAGATGGACACCGAGTTCCTGCCAGACGCTGCGGTTCATCGCAACAATCTCTGAACCGGTGTCGAGAGTGCAAGTGATGGGACGGTGCTCATTGACCGTGATGTCGAGCACCCGGAGCGAGTCGATTGGGGAAGCGGTGAGCAAGGTCGCCCTCGGTTCCTCCATGTGGGTATAGCGCATTACGAGTGCTGGGGTTTCGCCATAAAAGGAAGATTCAACCGTGGGAATCCTTTTGGTAACCGTCGCGTCGCGATAATGACGACGGAACTCAGCTGAAAGCGCGCAAAGCTCTTCGTGAGACACCAAAATTTTGTTTTTCTGGGCTCTCTCGATGACCTCTTTGACCAATTCCGGGTTCTCGCAGGCTGCCTGATATTTGAACGCCGGAAGCGGAGGCTGAGTTTTAGCTTCAACAGGCTTGGCGGCAGGCTGGATCTCGATCGTGGGTTTCAGGGAAGACTTTGCTGGCGCCTTCTTCTGAATAACCACTTCGGGGACCGGTTTTTTAGGCCTTGTCCGCTCATTCGCCCAGACTGCTGCTTCCTCCTCTGTCTGCGCCAACGGGTTGGGGACCTCCCCGAAGGCCATCGTCTGGACTGGCATGCTAGACGCGTAAGTCATGGCATTGGCGATATGCGGGGGCTGCTCGCGCTCGAACGTCTCGATCTGAGCTGCCGGAGCCGGCTCGGGTGGGTGCTGCAGCTGTTGCTGGCGCTGAGGCTGGCGCGCTGGATTCTGATTCAACCAGCGCTCGATTCGTTCAGCCAAATTGCACCCAGTAATTGCTCGGGGAACGAACTGCCCGTTCGGCAGGACTATTTTATTGTCCCCGTTCCTGAAGCACTTCCCGTCCCGCATGAAGTCCCCTGCGACTGGGCACTCCCGTAGGAAATGGTCGTGTGCCGAGCAAAACCCGCACTCCCCCGCTGGGAAGCCAGCTCCCCGATTGCTCGGACCGTCATTCCACGGCTGGCGCGGTGCATAGTCATACCGCTGTTGATAACCGCCTCGATTCCCGTTCGAGTTGTAACCTCCCGAGTACTCGGGACGGTATTGCTGGGGTTGCGGAGGCGGTGGCTGGTACGCAGGCTGAGGCTCTGCCGCTGTTACTTGGTACATTGGGTACGAAGGAGCACTCGGGCGAGGAGCAGTTCGAGTTATCGCCTGGGTGAGGGACTGCATGTCCACATGGTAACGTTCGTTCATCTTCGCAAAAGCGTCGCTGAGGTCGACCATCTCCTTTTTAATGGAGACAGCACCCTCGGTGTCGGTAATCGTGCCCGGGCTCTCCAGAACGTAGTGACCGGCCTTGACCAGGTCCTCTAGTTCGTATGGTTTGCCGCTCGGGTGGTTCGGCTTCACGATTTCGAGTCGTCGGAAGACTCTGCCGCGGAAGCCGTCGTCGAGGCCTCGAGGAAATTCTTTCTGCGCCTCCATTGCAGACATTTTTCCTTCCTTTGTCAACTGCGCCGTGATGGTTTTGAACTTCCGGTAATACTCGGAGAGGTCATCTCGGGTCTTTATTTTCCTGATCGACCTGTCGGTGATGAAGGTCTCGAGGTCTTGGGCGGTGAAGAGCCTATCTCCATCGGCGCCTGGGTACAGGTCCTCGATTTTGGCCTTGAACGCAGCCCAAGTCGGAGGTGCGTTCGGGTCCAAATGACCCTTCCACAGAAGTTCATCTTCCCTCTCGATGTAGCGCATGGCTATCTTTATTTTCTCCGCGTCCGTAGTACGTTCGTGGGACTCGGCAATCTCCTCTATGTCCTCCCAATAACGCTTTATGCTGAGCGCTTTCCCATCAAACTCCGGGGCCCCACGGGCCGTACGTCCAGGAAGAGGTTTCGGAGCCATCCTAATTCGGATAGGGGGTTCGGGTTCGGGTGATTCGTCTGGGGAAAGTACAACAGACGACTCGGTGGTCAAAGTCTGTGTCTCGGATGTCGGGACTGAATCGAGTGATGATTCGGGAGACAGAGCCGTTGGAATTGACTCTGGTGAAGAGGCGATGGAGGTCAAAGGTGACTCCTGCGTGGTTGGCGGATGGACAATGGGCGAGGGTGTACCGACTGGTGTAGATACCGAGGTAGTCGGGTCGTTCTCGACGAGGTTAACCTCTTCGAATACTGTCCTGGCGGAGCGAGCTTTGAGCCGCTGACTCCGGGCGACGCTTTGTCTGGCAGAGGCTAGGACCTTTGCTCTTTTAGGATCCACGATAAAAAAACCCTCGCGGTGGGCTCCAGTTGTGATAAGGACCACGGTGCCACTAGGTGAATATGTGGGATCACAAAGTGGCTGGTTCGTCCTCTAGGGCTCTTTAAAGTTGGTTCCTAATAGAACGTGAGGCTGTAGGTGGTCTGCCTTGTTGGATCCGAGTGTGTGTGTTGGTCGAAGGTCGAAGGTGTGTGTGTGTGTGCGAGACCCGAGTGCTCGGGACGGGCGAAGGCGGTTTACGAGTGCTTGGAAGGGACGTTGGCGGTGTCCGGTAACCTGTAGTCAGTATTCTCGGATGTATAAATGAAAGGCAAATCCTTGAGACGATGTCCCTTGGCGGTGGTGACGAACAAGCGCGTTGGTGGTCAACTCGAGGATGTAATTGGGGGATAGAGGTACAAGGTCAGGATAAGAACTCAGCGTTGGACTAGAGTCCTCGACTGGAACTGTCTCCTTGTGGTAGCTGACTGGGAACTGAATCCGAAAGTCCACAAGTAATTGACTGACTACCCTCGATTCGTCCGACACCTTTTATACCTTTTCCAAGCCAGTCACGTTGTCCGTCCCGTCGGCGTCCACAGCCTCGTTCCACATGCTCCTCGAGCCTCTTTCGACCTTCCGTGGCATTTCTGAGCTCCCAGACTGCCGATATTCGCGGACGTTGAGCTTCACGAGCACTCAGAGGTGTTGAAATTCCGAAATAGCACCGTTTCCGAGTGTTCGTAAGGGATTCGCGATGTTCTGAGTCGTCGGAATGTGGTGGAATAGGTTATAATGGTGGATAGGACGTGGGGGAATGGTCGTTTGGTCGCAGACATGGCTATCCTGCCGTCGAGGGTCGTTCAAGCGTCGTTTGTAACGTTGTATGGGGGCTCGGAAATGGCGCAAGTTCGTAAGTCGCAACGGTGCGCGTGGTCAGGTCTCCCCGCGAAGCCCGAGTGTGCCTGGCGTGCCTGGTTGCCATCCTGGCCGGGTTCGGTGCTCGTACGAGTCGTCGTAAACACTGGGATCGTTGAGTAACGAGTTGTTGGAAGTAGATCCGAATGAGGCAAGGTCGTTTCCTAATTGGGCGAATCTTGAGTGAGTGTTATATCCGAGCCGAGGGGGTTAGGATATGGGCCAACCGAACGATCAGACACCTTCCGAACCGGAGCTGAGGGCCGGACAGAACGGAACCAGAGACCGGGGTCGGATGATGAAGATCGGCGGGCTGGATGACACAACGCGACAGGTCATGCGCGAGCGTACTGCCTTAGTCTTCGGAGATAGACAGAGGGATGAAGGGAGTGGTCCGGACCAGAGGTATGATGGGTCCGATGGGTCCGGGCTCCGGATCGGAGTGATCGGAGCGTCGGAGCGCCGGAGTGTCGGAGTGCGGGGCACAGAGAACTGGGGGACCGGAGTAGCGCTACACAACAGGGAGACATGGTGTGAGCATACTTCCCTTCGTCCGGATGGACAGGAGTATGCAGGTGAGATCCGCAGTGAGTTCCGGACAGAGACTCAGATTACTTCACGAGGAACGGGGTGAAGCAACTTTAATAATCAAACTGATTTACAGGGAGTAGACTAAGAGGTTAAATAGTAAACAGGCTAATTGTAATGCATAAAGGAGATAGGTAATGAAGCATGTGGATGTAACAATAAAGGTAAGTAGAAGATGTGGACGCAACAATAAAGCTGAGTACCATAAGGAGGAGAAGAAGTCATGTGACAGATAAGAAGTACTGGAACAATAAGTAAGAAGTAAGGAACATGTCGGACCATTGTTAAACGAGTTGGATGGTGCCATAGCACGGAATCCAAACCCGCGTGGTTACTCCTGACAGCTCCGTGATGCGGAGCGGAGCGTGACCGGAGACGGAGCGTGACCAGAGTGTGACAGCAGGATCGGAGTGCGAGTCCCATGCGTGAGATATCACAGGAGACACAGGACATGGTGTATGGTGTGCAATCCGACTCAGAATGATGTTCGGGATGAATTGGGTAATCCAGAGTCGGAGTTCAACCGGAGTGATTGGTCAGCTCGGAGCGAGGTCCGAAGCAGGTCCGAAGCATCGATGCATGGATGTGCTGACTCCTACGATACTCCGAAAACTCGGGAGTGAATCTCGGAACGGAGTCATTGGGCCGCACTCGGACCTTCGTCCGAGTTATCCGTGCATGGATGTAACAGTATCCCCCTCTAGGGTTCGGATCCCTAGACGAACAATCCGGCTCCCATGGTGAATTGGGAACTGGTTGAAGTCAGGACCGAAGGCCAGAGCCGGAGGGAATAGGAATGGTGGGAATAGGTGGGAAGGGGTAGGAAGATTTGTTGAAGAAAAAACTTCGGAGAGAGTTTTTGCCAAGTCAAGTCTTGAATCAAGCGCTGCAAGCCGAGCGCTGACTACCAGAGTGTCTGTTTCACAACAGCCCAAAGCCCGGAACGTTCCGAGATGCCAGAGGCACAGACGGAGCGCAGAGTGGAGGGAATGGGGTGAAGCGGAGACGGAGGTAGGACAGGTGAGGAGCAGCGTCGGAGTGAATGCAGGAACTCCAGGAACCGGAGGAGGTTGGTGATGACAATGACAAGAATCTCAAGAAGTCGGAATTCTGCCGGCGGCGGAGGCAATTTCGGAGCGATCAGTATCTATCAGACCGATTGCAAGGTGCTGCAGAACAGTGACGGAACTCGACAAGTTCGATCTATGGGCAGAGAACGAGTCGGAGTGACAGGTAGTGCTGAAGAATGTGAAATCGGCAAGCCGGAGTAGATGGGAATGACCAGGTGAAGATGAAGGAAAGGATTTGGTCGCGGGGAGAGAGGTCCGAACTGCATCAGAACGTTCTGAAAACCGGATCGAAATGGATGAAGTCGGAGCAGCTCCGACGGGCTTCGGAGCTGAAGAGGAGTGAAGGACGTGGTGGTGACAGAAGTCCTAGAGTGTCTTATGAAGGACCGGAGTTTGGGGTTGATGAACCGAAGGTAAGGCAACGGTTGTCGGGGAGATATCCATTGAAGGATCAGATTTTGCCGTCATAGCATGAGGGCAAGGAACCATAGAGGCTATCCATCAAGGAGAGTGGGGTAGAATCAACTATGGTTGCGCCTGACTCTGGTGTTCAAAATTAATTGAAGACCAATCCACTCAAACATGGTTATGTATGGCGCTGCAGGGCCAAAGGACTGGCACTGAGGGCACATGGTCGAGCAAGATGTCCGGAGTGAGACCGGAGCATATGGGAGTGTGCTGGAGACCCCGAAGGGAACCGGAACACGGAGCGTGGGAGATTGTCGGAGAGACGGGAGTGCAAGACCACATGGAAGAAAACTCGCTGTGAAGAGTTTTGTGAAGGGCTCCAAACAAGTACAGAGGGTCGAAGAATTGTTGAAGTCGTAGTGAGCCAAGGTGATAATAAAAATGAGGTCCGGGTCAACCGGAGATAAGCGGAGGTAACCAGAGGTGTCGGAGACGTCCAATGATCAATGGGAGTGAACACAGAGACTCCACATCCAACTCCGAATTTGGTAAACTCTGACCGGAGTCAACCAGAACGGATCGGACTGGTGAAAGGAAGTCCCTGAGGTGGTGGAAGGAAAGTAATGGGGTCCGGAGACATTGAAGACCAGTTGGCACATGATCAGAGAACTCCGAAAATAACCGGAAGTCTTGGCGATGTTCGGAACGGAGGCTCCGTGGGAAAGCGTTTATCAGACGTTCCCGGTGAGCTCTTACCCGTGGTATCGAAGAGCGCGTTAGATGCCGGAGATTTGTTGGAGAACCCAAGTTGACAGCGGAGATTGTTGGCAAACCAAATCGACAAGTCCCGGATAGAACGTGAAGGGTGGATAGAAATGAGCAATGGTACTTGAAGTCGATCCGGAGGTTACTCGGAGGACGGAACTATCCTCGGAGTCTCCGAAGGACGACATCGTAGCATGGGGATAGCTCGGGGATGCCCGAAGGAATAAAGGAAAGGTTGGCGGGGACTGCTGGATTAATTGGCAGTGCTGAGGGCAAGGCCAAGATCCAGTGTGCAGGGATGGACATGAGAACGACAGATGCTCGAGACGGGGATGTAAATTCCGAAGGATTGTGAAAGAATCCGATGACATGATTGACAAGTCAACTCCGAATGAACACATAACTGTTGTCGGCGGTGATCAGAGTGCTCAAGAGCATTCCGGAGGTATGCGGAGATCGAGACGGGGGCTCGATGGGAAAGCATTTATTAGATGTTCCCGGTGAGCTCTTATCCGTTGTTTCGAAGAGTGCAATGACGCCGGAGATGGTCCAGGCAGAGTCGGAACAGACCAGAAATGCGGACATGGATAGGAGTGACAGGAGCATGCAAATGAAGGGTTTCTGACTGGTCCGATGTCCGTGGATTGATCCGATCGGAGCGGAACGGAACGGAGCGGAGCATCGGAGCATCGGAGCTCCGAACTTCGGAACGGAGCAGCGGAAGTGTTGTAGAGCATGTCGAAGTCCATAGCGGGGATGTTGTGGGGAGTCCGGAGATAGAACTCGACCCTAGGAAGAGTCCGGAGACAGAACTCATTCCATGAACGACAGGGAGTAACTCGGGGATAGATCCGCACTGAAACAAGCTCCAAAGTGATCAGCGAGCAAGTTTTCGTGTTGAAAATCGGATTTTTAGTGGAAAAACATAGGGCGTATCCCCCTCTTAAGGGTAGACTTCCCATAGTCTACCGGTAAACCCGATATCCCGGAGAGTCGATGGAGTGAACAGGTGATGCCGGGGAGCGGCAGGAGAACTCAGAGGACACGTGACTCCGAAGGTGTCAGAGACAACCGGAGGAGTACACAGCCGCCGATGGTTGGTTCCGGGCGCATCAGAACCTTATTCGGAGGTGATCAACCCAACGGAGAAGGTTCGGAGCGCTCAGGAGAGTGGTGTAGTGGAGTTCAAAGGTCCGAGCGACCAAGGAACGGAACAGGACCACAGGAGTTCACCTCATGAGGGTTTGGAGGCGAACGGGGGCGGTGGAGACGAATTGATGTGAGACAGAATCCAACTCCGAGTGGTGCCCATGTCGCGGAATGGTGCGGAGTTGTCGAGGAATGGCCCGGAGCGTTGCAGAACATCAACGGATGATTCCCAACTACTCCGGAACACAGTTCCAAGTCCGAACGTCAGACCGAAGGCCAACAGAGATGTCCGGAGGTTTCTTGTGAAAATCGGAACGGTGGCTCGGTGGGAAAGCGTTTATTAGACGTTCCCTTTGAGCTCTTATCCGTGGGTTCGAAGAACACAATAAAAAACCGGAGATGGTGGATGACCGATCAACGGGGCAGGATGAACGGAGCTCGGCAGAAAGAGGCATGTAGCCAGACATTCCGGAGACGAGCGGAGGAGTGTCCCGAAGGACCGAGAATTCGGAGTTATTACCGGAGCGATGCCGGAGTCCGAAGGGCGAGGCTAGATGCCTCCAGAGATGTTCCGAAGGAACGGTTGGACCGGAGTGCCAGAGGCAGTCGAGGGTCCCGGGAGACGTTCCGAAGAACGGTTGGCGCAAGGCCAATGAGACCGAACGTCCGAAAGCAGCCGGAGGTTGTTCCGAAGGCGTGACAGAGGTGGCTGAGAAGCGGAGGTCTCGTTGGTGAAGGCGTCAGAATTGTGGTGGCGGTGGCAGGACACCGGTCCATCGTTGGACTACCACATCAATATCCAGCATAGCTGCTGGTCGTGCCGGCACTGAAACTCCAGAGAATACTGGTCGGATTAGTTTTGGTGCTACTTCGGTCGCTCAACGGAGCGAAGTGGAGTGCCGCCAAGGTTCCAGGATCCAGATCAATGAGAGAATTAGAGAACGATGACGCAAGTTCCGAATAGGAACATCACCAATTGGTGGGAGAAAGACAGATGATACTGCCGATTAATGGATGAGAATTGCCGAGGTACCGAGGGGATAGTCGGAGGTTTCTGCAGACGGAGAACGAATCGTCCGGAGCGGAACCCAAATTCCGCAGCAATCTCGGAGACATAGATTGATATCATAGATCCGCTCCGAAGAGTCGGACTGTCGTAAGGGAAAAGAGTGGATGCATCGATGAAAGTGAACTCAGTGAACTTCCGGAAGGCGATGCAGAACGACCGGAAGTGGAGTTTGTCGAGGTTGTTGATTGGAATCGATGTCCGATGTACCGGAGACGGAACGGAGTTGTACACTGGTCCGGATTCGGGTTTTTGAACGCTTCTTGCACTCAATGACCTAAACCTCCAAGATACGGGAACGACTTCTGACACTTCCAGTATTCAGACTCGCATCGGAGCACGATGCTCAACGACGGAGGATCCCTCCGGGAGCTAGGAGCGTGGACTATAGCTCCGAAAGCGACCTGGAGTGATGGGTGGAACAAGGGAAGTGGAAGGAGTACCGGAGGGTTGGTGAAAGTGACAAGGAAAGAGTGCCGAAGGAAGGAACATCGAAATATCCATCGGAGGAAGTTCTAGATGACTCCGATCCACCAGATTGATGTCAACCGGGACTCAGAGCGATCGGGGCACCGATTTAGTGTGCTCCGATGTCCGGGGATTGATCCGATCGGATCGGGGCTTCGGAGCGGAGCATCGGAGCTCCGAAAACCGGAGCGACGACCGGTTGCATTCTGGGGAACGGAGTGTTCAGGACCACCCACGGGTAAGACTCCTGGCTCGCTGCACTACTCCTGAGCGAGCTCCGGGCTCCGGATCGGAGCGATCGGAGCGGAGCATCGGAGCGCGGGAGGGAGCGAGGAGTGGGTGATTTGATTGAAAGGTCTCAAGGGGATCTCCCGAAGACAATCCTCAGCAACTCCGACCATACCGATAAACTCCATGCGGAACAAGGAAGGACTGCCTTGCCCGCAAGATCCAGTGCACTGTCAGAAGTTTCAAACATCTGAACAGTGTCGCCTCGGAGTAATGACAAGAGATGGATGAGCTTGTCATTGTCCGAGCGGAAAACCCGAAGGCTTCCGGCAGATAGTGTACAACACCAATCTGCACGAAGGAGGAATGGAGTGCCGACGCATTAACAACGTCAAGAAATCGGAATAGGTGGGATAGGAATGTGGATGGATGCTGGGAATGCGAGGAAAGGGTGCGATGGGAAGAGTTTCCACCAACACTGTCGAAATTCCGACCGGAATGGCAGTCGAGTGGAACCGGTGAGCCCGGAGTGAACCGGAGTTCCGCCAAACATCGGGGATGGCGTTCCGGAAGGGTTATGATTGCGGGACAGTGTTCTGATCGATGGCCAGGGACTCCGGAGTTGGGAGTCGACCCGGGCAGATACAGGAACCCAAGGACCGAAGTGACCGGTGGATACCGAGTCAACAGGAGAGGTCCGAGGTTGGCGGAAGCGGAATCGGAGGCGTGAGACGACTCCGAGACATCGCGGGGTGAGACAGAAGAACATCCGATGAACATGTGATCAAGGCAATACTCGTCCATGCCACGCCGAGTGAAAGCGGGCGATGGAAAGAGCAGAGGAGTGTTGCCAAGAAGACCAAGACAGGTGAGTTTGATTATACTGTTATATCCGAGCCGAGGGGGTTAGGATATGGGCCAACCGAACGATCAGACACCTTCCGAACCGGAGCTGAGGGCCGGACAGAACGGAACCAGAGACCGGGGTCGGATGATGAAGATCGGCGGGCTGGATGACACAACGCGACAGGTCATGCGCGAGCGTACTGCCTTAGTCTTCGGAGATAGACAGAGGGATGAAGGGAGTGGTCCGGACCAGAGGTATGATGGGTCCGATGGGTCCGGGCTCCGGATCGGAGTGATCGGAGCGTCGGAGCGCCGGAGTGTCGGAGTGCGGGGCACAGAGAACTGGGGGACCGGAGTAGCGCTACACAACAGGGAGACATGGTGTGAGCATACTTCCCTTCGTCCGGATGGACAGGAGTATGCAGGTGAGATCCGCAGTGAGTTCCGGACAGAGACTCAGATTACTTCACGAGGAACGGGGTGAAGCAACTTTAATAATCAAACTGATTTACAGGGAGTAGACTAAGAGGTTAAATAGTAAACAGGCTAATTGTAATGCATAAAGGAGATAGGTAATGAAGCATGTGGATGTAACAATAAAGGTAAGTAGAAGATGTGGACGCAACAATAAAGCTGAGTACCATAAGGAGGAGAAGAAGTCATGTGACAGATAAGAAGTACTGGAACAATAAGTAAGAAGTAAGGAACATGTCGGACCATTGTTAAACGAGTTGGATGGTGCCATAGCACGGAATCCAAACCCGCGTGGTTACTCCTGACAGCTCCGTGATGCGGAGCGGAGCGTGACCGGAGACGGAGCGTGACCAGAGTGTGACAGCAGGATCGGAGTGCGAGTCCCATGCGTGAGATATCACAGGAGACACAGGACATGGTGTATGGTGTGCAATCCGACTCAGAATGATGTTCGGGATGAATTGGGTAATCCAGAGTCGGAGTTCAACCGGAGTGATTGGTCAGCTCGGAGCGAGGTCCGAAGCAGGTCCGAAGCATCGATGCATGGATGTGCTGACTCCTACGATACTCCGAAAACTCGGGAGTGAATCTCGGAACGGAGTCATTGGGCCGCACTCGGACCTTCGTCCGAGTTATCCGTGCATGGATGTAACAGTGAGTGGGAATTCCGAGCCGTCGCGTCTCGTCCGGACAGGCCATGAGGCGGTGTGAGCAGTGCAGCGCGAACACAAGCCTCACAGCGGACATAAATTTTGGCTGGCATTGAAAGCTTCAAGTCTACCGTCGTCTCACTCTGATCCGAGGTTTGAGGTTCCGAGTCGTTCTTCCCTAACAACTCTTGTCAGGTTGAATCTTGGTTGAATCACTGCAGGCAAGTATTGATCGACCCAATAGCACAGTGATTGGTGCGCCCGCCAAAAAATTAGAGGAATATTGAGATAATCACTTATAATAAATCAGCAGGAGACCCTCGTTCGAGTCGAGGTCGGGTGATGGAACGGGATGTATGGTGTTTGATTTTTACCTCCTTTTCATTATTCTTTGATATTCGTCTTTGTGTTTGTATCTAGCTAAAGTTTAAGTTGCAGGTTCTATGAACTCAATGGCACAGTGGCTGCTGTGAATTCCTTGGGTATAGCAAATTTGAGCAGGAGAGCCTCGTATTTTTTCATTTGAATTTCTTTTAATAGGGTTCACACAAGGTTATTTGAGGCCCAACTTCGGCCCAACTCGATGCTCAATCAACTGCTCGAAGTTGGATCTAAATTGGGCCGATTTCGAAGTTGGATGTTAAATCGTGCTTACACGATCTGACATCCAACTTGGTTCCCAACTTGATGCTCAACTTCGCTTAAAGACATCTTTGGGTCGAAGTTGCCAACTCAGGGGCTACACACGAAGAGGGTGTTCACACCTCTTGACCCAACTTCGAGTCTAACTTGGTCAAGTTAAGGTCAAGTTGAGCCCAAATTGGACCCAACTTGGCCCCAAATAACCTTGTGTGAAACCCCCTAATGAGAGTTGGAACGAAATGGCAAAGAAGCAGTTGTTTTATTGCATTCGGATTCGGATTCAAGGAATATGGACTCCGTAGAGATCACCTATAGGTATTGATACAACGGACAATGTTGAAAAATGAACCAATCCATGTTGAAGTTGAAATTTTTGAATCAGCCAAGATGTTGTTGGCCCCCGACTTTTAGTGCAAGATGTCCGTCGAAGTCCGCGATGAAGATCTAAAGCTCTGACTTGATCTTTAAACGTATCAGGTGCCATGTCAGAGTTGACTACATAATTGGAGTGAACAGGGCTCCTTATATTGGTTTTTTCCAGCTGCATCACCTCGGCTCTAATTTTCACAGTGCTTAAGTTTCTTTTAAATCATTGGCACCATCTTCACCTCCGGAGGTCACTTGCCGCGGGTCCCACTGGGTGCCGCACCTATTCCTGCACCAGCGGGAGTTAGTCAATACACTGGGTGCCGTTCCAATTATTGCACCCGCGGCCGTCCTTCAATGTCAAACCAGCGTTCGGGACGTAAGATAATGTCGGCTCCTGACGAGCGGGGAGCTCACCACGTTAAAATCGGCCTGTTCCAAGTATGAATAGCCTCTTCCGCCGAGGTGGGTGATCTCCGCCTGTCTTTCCTAGAATAAGATAATCTATCATCCTGCCGTGATGAAAGCGGTGTGCTGTACGAAAATCAATGCTGCTCCGGTGCAGGATCCCGAGGGTATTAATATTCAAGTTGTTCCTCGCCTGTGTGGTCGCCACGAATCGATATCATGGTTACGACGGTGGTCGTCACGAGAAATGGGGTGGTCCGGTATGAGATTCGCCGGGAGAATACGATCGAGGAGGTGACGCCAAAAAATTAAAGCTGTCGTGACAGACCCTGCATTGCCTGGATGGAATTACGGAGGTTTGGTCGAAAAGGGAACGGACTAGGACTGGAAATTACATACACGTCGATCGGCGTCCATTTTTGGGACGTTCTTTGGGAATCGTGGTCCAGCCAAACAAAGCGCTCGATACTTCCGTCGTGTTTCACTACAGTTCTCACCGCCAAGTTTCAGGATCTCCAGCAATCCGCACCCTTGTCTCTTACCACCACCATGTCCGTCGAAGTAGCACTCCGTGAGTACCATTCAATATACTCCCCATTATATTCCCGTTTATTCACATACACTCCAGCGACGTCAACGACCAGGTCTTCACCTGCTGTACCGCCCATTGACCTCCGCCACATGACTTCAAACCACTTTTTGGCGTCGGGGACTATCGATGGCAACCGCAGAACGTCTCAGCACCTCCAGATACGCAAGGGCTCCAAGTCACCGTCCTCAATTCCTTCAAGTCCCACGTCTGTGTAGGTCTTTGTTCCATTTCTTGCGCATTTTCTTGTGGTGCGGGGTGTTTTGGTCGTATTTTCAACGGTGTATGGTCGCGGTTGCGTTGTTTCGGCGAGGAGATCGGACTCGGGAGCATCATGGCAGGATGTAGCATTGGTCGTGTCCATTGCGCAGAAGGAGCGCCTGGGCCACGTCGAGGTCGTGACGGTGGCAGAATGGTCAACGACGCCGACTTTGTGCGCGGGAGCGGGTGTCGAGAGATTTCAAGTGGAGCGAGTGCGAAATGTGCTTGCCGCCGGAACTTGCATTCTCGAGCACGGCGAGGAAGCGGAGGAAGGGAGGAGCGGCCAAGACCTGGTGCGAGGTGTTTCGAGGTGTTTGCCTCGCAGAAATTCTCGCATTGGATCGGCGACGAAATGGACTTCGGAGCATTATGGCAAGGGAGACCGCACTCGACGTTGGGGGATACAATGGACGCGGTGGCCGCGGGGATTCTCAATCCGGTGCTGCCGGTCATGGTGGCATGCTGCTTGAGCGTCTTGACTGAGGGTGGTTTCCGACGTTCACGTAGGCGAGTTCTGATGAGCCGGAAATTTCTTCCTGCGATCTGCCGTTCTTGTTTTCTACGCCGCGAGTCTCTTTAGGATGACGCCGTTTTCGCCTTGAGCGACGGAGAGGAGATCGGGCTTCAAACCAACATGGCGGCGCAGAGAACATCGGTCTTGGGAAGACCCGAGCATCTCTTGCGTGGACTTTGTTCCTTTGTAACCGACTCTTTCGATTTCACCCCGCTCTCACAGGCCGTTAAAATTGGAGTCTCTTCAATCATAACTTCCATGTCCCCGCTACATGTGCTAACTGGATCTTTATTCGACAGCCACTCCTCCTCGTCCGCAATATTTGAGCGCGACATCGAGCCTATCCACACTTCACCTTCCGCACCCAATGCGAAGAAGGACCCCCATCGCACCGCCCGATCCAAGAACACGGAGACGCTGGAACAATCTGTACCCTCCGTTTTGGACAGCGCGGCTTCCGTCCTCGCCTCCATGAACTCGGAGGACGGCGACTCCATCGCCGTCACCGCCCCCGCCCCGCTCTCCTCCTCCGGCCTGCTCGACCAAAGTGCAGTCCGCAGCCGGAGCAGCGGCTTCGCCTCCCCCATCGGCAGCTTCCGCTCCCGCAGCCCGAGCCCGAGTCCCCGCTCGGGCAACCGCAATTCACTCCTTCTCAACATTCCCCCGGCGGGCGTGCTCGGCCAGCAGCCGTCGCCGCACCAGCACGTCGCGACGCCGACGCCAAACCCACCGCAGTACCCCTTCCCGCCCGGGTCCTCGTCGCCAATCTCCGCGCCGCAGACCGCGCGCCAGTTCGATCCCGTCACACCGACGGGCGAGAATGCGTTCAGCGGCGGGCGTTCAGTGGCGTCGCAAGCGAGCAAGCGCCTCTCATTCGTGTCGTACGCGGACCTCCTCGCGTCGACGCCGACGGCAACGCAGCCGCTCTCCGCGCTGACCTCGCCCGCCTCGTCGCCGTCACACATTCCCGGTGTGTCGATATCCACGGGGACGTCCACGGATCCCACGACCGCGGGCTCGGCGTACGGCGGGAGCGGTGCGCCGTCCCTTCGGAATTTCGGGTTCGGGCTCGGGGACGAGGACCGGACGATGGATGATGTTGGGGGCGAGTGGGAGCGGGAGGGTCTGGGCAAGGGGCTCGAGGAGCGACTGGAGGCGCTCCAGGGCTTTGGGATGACGTGAGAGTGTGAATGCGTGAAGGGAACACGGACGAACGAACGTTCCCCTTCGCTGGGGTGTGTCCGTGCGTGTCCGTTATGCTGCTTCACCCATCCATCCCCCTCCCTCCTTCTTTTGTCCTTCATGCTTTCTAAGACTCTTTCTCATTTATTCGTCGTCCCACCCAACCCCCCACCCATGCCCGCCGGTTCTTCCTTTTACTCTAATGACTATGGTCTCCACGCTACTCACGATATCTTATGATCTCTTATTTGTTGTTTCCCTTCCCTTTACGACTCAGGTTAACAAAACAGAATTTGACAAGATGAATCTTTGTCCGTGTAGAATATATTCCTCCATGTTGCTCCTCTACCTATAGCCACTGCATATGCAGTCAAATGAAATTGATAGTGCTTTTGAACTTTTTTTTTTCGAGAGGGTTGTGAGGAAACAACGGGCTTGAGCTCGAGATTATCATGACGTAACTGATGGGATCAATTCCGAGTTTTTCCGAGTTGCTCCCGACCCTTCCGATGGCAGCACTGTTCCTCACGTTTCTCCGCTCTGACTTGCTTCGCGTCAACTTTCAAGGGATTCACTCCCGATGGCGGTGCTTGAGTCATTTTCACCACACAACTAAAGCGGATAGCGGGCAGTTCAATCTCCTTTGAATTTCAATGGAACTGCTGTACAAAGAGCTTCTAACGTGGGATGACCGTGTGGGGAATTGTTGTACATCGATGCAAATTGCAGTAGCAAAGCACCCTTGAAGCACCCCAGGGCATTATAGTAATTGGTTATATGTGTTTTCAAGCCCCAAAGAACCGAGGAGCCGTTATTTTCGACTTTTATGCGAAACAGATCATTCGGGATTTTGGGAACCCAAATGAAGGCCTTCGGCGCGAACACTGAGCAGATATAGCCGCAGCGGAACAGGTTCAGGGCGGCTTGCAAAAAAGATTGGGTTACTGAAGTGAATTCAGTTGGACGAGTAAAGAAGAGTTGGTTGCTTCAAGCTCGTCCAATTCAAGCGAAGTAGGAATTCCGCGAATATTCCGAGCTTATCTCTTCTCGTCTTTCCGGGATGAAGGCTTGATGAAGGCACGCAAACAAGTTCCGCCGCAATTCTGCCTGAAGAAAGCTTGGCAAGTATCTCCGGCATGCGATGCCCTCGTCCTATCCGGATTGGCCCGGCTCGCAGAACAGCGAAGAACCTGAAGAGAAAAGTTGTCGATTGGGTGGGTGTCGAACCATTCGGCAGTCGAAAACAATCATCCCGGGCTTGAAGAGGCTTTGCTTGACCGAGGAAAAGTCACACATAGTTGTTCTGAATCTTCCTGATGACTGGGATTTAGAATCAGTACAATGTGGGTCGTCCGCTCGGCGCTGTCACTAAGATGTTTAACGGCCCAACGGCGGGTGTTACCAGTTGTGGGACCAGTACAGTATTCCTCCTCCTCCTCCGGCAAGCTGATATGCAGCAGCGTAGTGGTTTCAGAAAAGGTTAAAAGCAGTTGGCGTTCCCTAACCGTTGGGCATTTCCACGCAGATATTGGCCGGGGCTCGTTGTTGCAGCGGAACAGGATGGCGGGCGACTACTATTGGGCCAGTCCCGGATGTTTAACTTGCCGCGCCTTGCCGTGCTGCGCATGAGGCGGTGTGTCTTAGGATAAACAGGGATGGAATCCGGTTACTGAAGATGATGACGGTATTGCGGAACATCGTTCATTATGGGTAAGTTGCACCTTGGAGACGACGGTTAAACGGAGGCTCCTTGAGTCTTGTCTCGGATCGTGTACTCTAAGTACCGGCGGTGGTCCAAAAATGCGGAGGATTGACCGCTGTCACCGAAGGTGTTTGAGTCGGATTGACGGCACGACTGAGACGCCAAGCTTATAGGCTGAAAAGCAGTTGGCGAGGGTAGTAGGAACTGCGAGATTCTTGTTCAGCAATGGATGATATTAATGAATGTCGTCCAGAGGCAGGTACCGGACGGCCGCTGTTGCTGAACCTGAATGTGGCCGGCGGCACCGTGGGGTAAGTATCGGCGCCAAGCCAGTATGAAATTTTCTTGGTAGGTTTTTGGCTGTTTTTGGGCCGACTTGAAGGCAAGACAAGGTCGTCAGCGCTAGCCGAGACAGAGGATGGCGTGAGTTTTCTTGAGCGTTGACCCCGAGGAAGGAAGACTCCTTGAAAATTGAACATTGGTTTGATTTACGCTGGATTCTCGCCAAGTAGCTTGGATACAAGGACCTTGGCCACTTGTCAAGGTAAAAAGAGAGACGAGCGCTTGGCGCCCGAAACAACGGGCATCAGCGCTGGGTGACTGTCACGCCTTACAGCGGCTCAACAAATCTCCACACTGTAAGCAAAGCCGTCGGGATACGGTTAATTCGCAGGCTTGGCCCTTCACCTTTCTCTTCTTACCACTATGGTTTCATTACCATTGGCCATCCTGCTCATCCTCCCCGCCTTCTCACTTGCCGATCCAACACATATTCCACTTACGAGGAGGGCTGGCAACTGGGCTACACACACGAATCATTTGGCTGCTGCGGATTTCGCTCGGGCTCGATATGGCTTCGGCGGCGCCGCGCTGAACACGACGAAGCGTATGCAGCGGAGAGGAGGGAGCGCACAGGGTTTGCCTTTCGTGAATCAGGTTGGTCTGCTTAGTGAGTTTCGTCGGAGAAATTAATCTTATTTTCTGGTCGACTTCTAGGAAGGAGACTCGAGTTACTTTGGGACTGTTACAATCGGGACACCGTTAGTACCTCAACGCTCTTTTTCTTCTGCATTCTGCGTTCTGGGATCTGGACGTTGTGGCTCTTGCGTTGCGGCTACGGCTACTTTCCGCCGTTGGCGTCCCGCGCGCGCTCTTACTCTTTCTTGGTGCTATGCTCTTCTCCTGCGGGCCCTGACGGGCTGGTCTCTTTGCCTGAATGACGACGGGCTTCCCAGACGGTCATTGCGGGGCCAGGTCACGCTAACTGCGACACTGGCCCCACACTTTTGACTCGAGCCTCGCGTTCCTTTCGAGTGTCCTTGTCCCTGCATGTGGCAATGTGCCTCTGCCTGGAGTCTCTCCAAGGACGCCGTCGTCGTCGTTCTATTTTTAACCAAAGGGATATATTGGATGCGTGCCCTTTGGGCGGTGGTAGTGACTTGTCGGTCTGCGACGACCAGAGATGGTCCTGATTATCATTATTTTTCTATTCTCGATTCGTTCCTCCCGTTGTGACGCTGACTACAAACCCCTCAGACCGCAATCATTTAATGTTATTCTAGGTGGGTTTGCGCATTGTGCTTAGGTGCATGCAAGGTCCCAATATTTTTTTAGATACTGGCTCTTCCGACCTGTGGCTCGCCGACTCGGCATGTAACAATTGTGACCGTTCAACACCAGTCTACAAGCCCGACACATCCACTTCCTTCGTCCAGAAGTCGCAGGTTGCAACCCAAATCAGCTACGGCTCCGGTATGGTCGCTGGCTTCGTCTCCTCAGAGAGCGTCAGCATGGGCAACTTCTCGTTGACGAATCAAGGCTTCTGTAAGTCTCACTCTCCTCATCACGAAACACCGTTGTTAATCTGCCTACACAGTGTCTGTCGAACAGACATCAGAAGGTCTGCTTAGTGGCTCGGTATCAGGCATCATGGGCCTCGCGTTCGTCGCCATCTCCTCCACGCAGACCACGCCCTTCTGGCAAGGCCTCATCTCCGCCTCCCAGCTTGAGGAGCCGTTGATGGCTTTCTGGCTCACGCGCTTCCGTGGCGGCAACAATGTCCAGGAGGAGGAGCCCGGAGGCGCGTTCACCCTCGGCGGCACCAACTCGTCGCTGTTCCAGGGCGACATCGAGTTCATCAACATGGCTGGACCTAGTACCCCCCACGTTCTGGCTGCTGGCTGTCTCAGGTAACGCTGCACCTGTGCTCCGGGTCGAGCTCTCATGCTTACTTACGCTGTCTCGTCTCGCAGGGATCACGGTGCAGGGCAAAACCGTCAACGTCGCGACCGGTGATGCGGCACTTGCCGCCATCGACACGGGAACCACGCTCATAGGTAGGCACAACGCTCGTAGCTCCCCCGCCCTACTTCTGACCCTCTTCATAGGTGGCCCCACGGCGGACGTCGATGCCATCTGGGCTGCCATCCCCGGATCTTCCAAGGTCGGCCCTACTATGCCCGGATATTTCCAGTTCCGTGCGTATTCTTTCTTTCTTGCTTGCTTTCTGTTTCGGAGGATAGGGCGCCATGCTCACGCGTGCGGTATGCTTTAGCGTGCACGACGACGATTAGCATCAGCATCGCGTTCGGCGGGAAGCTGTGGCCCATTGACCCGGCGGACATGAACCTTGGCCCAGGCCAGGGTACGGCGCGCTCCATGTGCCTGGGCGGACTCTTCGATTTGACGCTGGGCAGCAACATTGAGGCGAACTCGGGCAACCCGACGGTGCGTCTCCCTTTCATCTCACTTCGAAGAACGTGAATCTAAATTCCTTTCGTTCTCTTTGCACAGTGGGTTGTTGGGGACACATTCCTCGTGAGCATGCTCGTCCCCGTCCCTTTGTGTCGCATCGCTAATGATTGGATCTCTCTCGGTAGAAAAACGTGTACTCTGTGTTCCGTCAGAACCCCCTGTCGGTTGGGTTTGCGCAGCTGTCGGATCTTGCAGGAGGATCAGGTCCGTTATTTAGGGTTTTCATTATCGTCGGAACCCATACTTACCGCGACCTAGGCGCCCCAGGAGCAGGACCGAGCGTCCCAAGCGGCGCAAAACCGGCGTCGGCGACCTCGACATCGGGTAAGTCCCTTCCCTTCCTGTCCGCAACCCCGTCTCAACATCCTCGCTCCCCCTTCCCCTTCATCTCCATTTTTTATTTCAATTTCATCTCATTCCCATTGAAGCTCTGGTGTCGCTACTCGTCGTGGCGCTGAGCACGGCCTTCGCGCAGCTCTTCTGACTGTGACCGCGACCTACCACACTATCTATACTAACGTACGTCTCACTGTAGGCGTGTCCCCGCAGTCGAGCGGTGCCGCACGCATGAGGCTCATGACCCCCCTCCCCCTCGTCCTCCTCCCTACCATCCTCCTCGCTGCTGCTTTCTCATTGCTCTAGTGTCATCGATGTATCATACCTGACTTGCTCAATTCTCCGCTCGGCCCACGCATCTATCGTATCGTATCTATTACTTATACGGCTTGCGATTGCAAGCTACATACCTCCGTCCGCACACGCTCGTTCTGTTAGGCTACATACGTATTACTTGGACACAGGACTTTGGATGGTTATAAACGCGGTTTAGAGCCGATGGATGCAACCCTGAAGAATGTGTTCCACGATCTCAAGTAACTTTCGAGAACACGCAGCGTATCATCTAGAAGCTATGCATTGTAACAAGAAAGATGCGCCCTGGAATTGATTGACAATTCGTCAGACTACCAAGCCAAACATGCAAGGAACGTTGCGGAAGTAAAGGGACCAGATTCTGAGGGACACCCAAGATGTCATCAACAAGCTATGCATTGTAAAACGAGAAAGTGGTACTGATTGACGATTCCATCCGACTAGTAAGGAACGCCAAAAATACATACAAAGATTGTTGAACTGGAGCAAGCCAGCGGCGTCCGACATCCAGAAGCAAGGGTGAAAGGAGAGGTGCATAAGGATGTGGGGTGGGACGTGAGGTTGTCAATGGTATGATGTGCGTTGGTTCAGAATACAGCAAAAAAACTGACAAGGGTCAGCCACGAAATCGAAGAAACCAACGACAGGGACCTACGAGTGGATGGGTGGGTGGGTGGTGTGAGTGCGCTCTACCACCCCTCGCACAGGGCGGGGTTCTCCAGGGCGGGATTCTCCTTCTTCTTCTTCTCCTCCTCCTCCTTCATCTTCTTCAACATGGCAGCGGAGGGAACGGGCGGGGCGCCGCGCTTGGGAGGCGGGAGGATGTCGTGAGAGCCGAGCGAGGGCGTCTCCATCGACAGCGAAGTCGGCGATACGGGGGACGGCAAGGGGCTCGGGATAGAGATGCTGCTGGCCTTGCTGGACCCCATGGTGTGTGTGGTGGATGCGAGGGGAGGATGTTCCGCTAAAGCGTTTGTGAAAGCACGCTGCTGCTGGGGTTGGCTGTGCAGGGGATGGAGGTGCAAGTAAAGCAAGGAAGGGTGAGGGCCGGCGGCAGAAAAGAGAGCGCCGACAGCTGATTAGCCCTGACGAAAATGATCAGGGGGCTTAGGGGTGGCGCAAATGCTTAGGAGCGGTCTTCAATTTATATTCAAGATCATGTAAGGAGTGCGATATGTTCAGTTGAGAAAGCCACAGAGTTTAACTGAATGGAGTACAATGTCGAAGTGCGGCCCAGTTGCCGTCAAAACGCCAGAAAGTAGGAAATGAAGGACCCAGAGCACGTCCATCTTGGCTGGACAGTCGAGACCGAAATTTGCGGGAGACTTGTCATTGATTTATCAAGCAAACTGCGTTTTGACATGGTGGTTGGCTTTAAGTTTTCATTCATTTGCCTAGTTAGCCGAACCGACAGGACGCACGATAAGATAAGATTAGAGGAAAACATTGTGACAAATAAAAGATCTAGTCTTCCGACTTCTCGACCGTAATAGTTCCGATGGATGGGAGGGCATCGCGGTATACGGCGTGCTCGATTACCCCTTTGGTGATACGAAGCTCGTCTAGGGTACACTGCGATCGCGAGATAAACGCCGTCAAGGAGTCGAGGGTGATATTGGGCTCGTGGATTTGGAGTGTACGAAGTGCCGGCAGTGTAAGGCTGTCGAGGATTATGGAAAGCTGCACATCGGGATCGAAGGCGCCATCAATGTGTAAGGTGAAGAACCCGAGCTGGTGGTGCACAGGAAGCGGTGGGATGTACGTCTCAGAATCATCTGAGGAGCAGATTGCAAACGCGCAGCCGACGAGCTGCGGAGCCTCACACAGGATCTCTACGCATTCGGTGGCGTAGATGCATTCACCATGCAGGTGAGTCAATTGGGCCCAAGGGAAATGCATCGCAGCCTTGAGGAAATATCGTGTGAGAGATATGTCCTTCAGCTGTGGTGCACGGTCGAATAATTCCAACGCGACAAAGTCCTCGTCGGCAGTCTGACTCGGATAATTGCAAGGTCCAAACGTCAAGTCCCGCAACAGAGGCATCTCGAAGTGCTGAATCAGATGCAGGTGCTCGAAGGGATTGCAAATCTCGACATGTTTCCATCGCCGACAATAGAGCAGAGTGCTCCGAAGGAGATTAGAACCGACATAGCCTGTGAGAGAGAGTGAGAGGGGACAATGGCCGGAGCGCGACAACCAGGTGCCAACTGGAGCTCAGCGAGGCGCATATCTTGCTCCTCGTAATCCTTCGATCTGAATCGCTCTCCAGAGTTTGGGTGTGGACAGCGCAATTTCCCGCCACCGTCGACATATTCGGCACAGCAGGAGTGGCGAGACGGGACCAAAAAGTGGAGGAGCTTTGGGATAAGGTGGCAGGAATTGAATGAAGATTTCTGACACGATTTCGGGTGGGAGGTGGCTCAAGGCATCGTGCTGTGACTCCTGCGGTGGCCGCTCGAGAACGGAAAGCATCAAGCCAGTCTGCGCGGCCTTGAACTTTCCAACCATATATATGAGCAACCCGCGACTCGCGAAGAAAATACGATACCTCGAGCGCTTTTGATCGTAAAAGGACTTCGAAAGCGGAAATCAGTGGCAGTGCAACCATTCTTCTCGTCATCTTGTCCTCAACACAGATTTCTAACAGTCACTGCGTCTCTACCGGCGTATTTGCTGGATTGAACTAGCTGAAACTGTAGGCTCAAGCAAAAACCGTGACTTTCCGGGACTTTCGCCACACACCGGCGCGTCTCGCCACCCGATACTGTTGCGTACCAAATTTCCAACCACTTCGAAACACTGAGAGTCTGAGACTGGCGGTAGATCTTCATTCTCATGCTCCCTGAGCTCCATACCGATCGCATTCGCGCGGCAGATTTAGATGCTCAAATCTTCGAGCTCGAGCGCTCTCTCTGCGCAATCCGCGCTCAGAAGGCGCTAGTCCAAAAGCGACTTGACTCCTACAAATACCCCGTCTTGACGCTGCCAAACGAGATCATATCTGAGATCTTCGTCCATTTCCTACCGGTCTATCCAGCATGCCCACCTCTCACCGGGATTCTTTCACCGACGAACCTGACACAGATTTGCCGAAAATGGCGAGAGCTAGCGTTGGCTACGCCCTTGCTCTGGAGAGCCATCCGGTTGGCTTTCGATCCCACTATCCCACTTCCACAACATACCCAAAAAATCGATACGTGGCTTAGCATGTCAGGTTGTTGCCCAACTTCTGTTGAAATTCCGAAGCTCGGAGGAGTTCAGGCCAACGACTCGAGGACAAACTGGGAGTCAAAGGTCCTGGTTGTACTTGCTCCGCACCACGGGCGCTGCGAACACCTGAAGCTTAAACTTGACTACCTCCCTCGTGACCGACGTCTCCTCCCATTTACACGTCCGATGCCTTTGCTCCGCCACCTAGATTTCACGGTTAAATTCATTAGGGAGGACGACTCGTCTGACCCCTTTGTCTTCGTGGAGGCACCTCTGCTGTTTTCAGTCGTCCTCGACCGCCCCACTGCGACAAAATTCATTCTACCGTGGGCGCAACTCACCTCTATGACGCTGGGCCCCCTATACCCCAGTGAATGTGCCGCAGTATTAAAAAAAACACCGAACTTGGTTCACTGTAAGTTGGATTTCATCGCAGGCAATGGCAGTGCATTGCCCAACCTAATTTTCTTGCGTTTGGAATCGTTGATTCTTGACGGCTGGCACATGTCGATGGATTCTGGGAATTTCGACCTTCCTGCTCTTCGGAAGCTCCAAATCACAGAATTCCTCCTCAGGCCAAACCCTTGTCATTCGCTAGCCTCCTTCCTATCGAAATCTAGGTGCAAGCTGCCGAAAATATGCATTAATGGGCCGAGAGAGATCTCGAAGGACACCTACCATGCAGCATTTCCCTCAACCGAGTTTTCCTTCGACGGAAAGTACGTCAGGGAGGGGATAGACGTTGCGAGCCACACCGATCCGTCGGATGTAGAGGACGACTGAGACTCGTGAATCCGGTGTACGTTCTATCATGCTATGACGCTTACTCTCACATACATCATACTAAGTGTAACATCCCCATCCCTCTCGCGAAAATCATTGCCGTATCTTCCTGTCATGTTTACCTCTACACACTAGTTTCAGTCTTGAGTGACCCCCTGAACCGATCCTGGAGGCAAATATCTTTTGTGTCTTGTTTCGTTTAATCTTCTGCATCGTCGGATGTTAACCCGATTATTTATTTTTTACAAGCTCCAGTCGAGAGAATCGAATACCGGCTCATGTTAGCACTATTTTGGGGGGATCCTGGGAGTACTTGTGATTCAAGGACGACGCGGGTTTTCAAAAAAGAGTCGTTCAGGTTTTCATTTATTTATAGAGATGTCGTTTGCGGGAGCGGGGATTAGCAGTCGCGCTCTGTGGTCAAATATCGCCCAGCCAACCATCCAGGCAGTCATCAATCATGTCCTGGAATCGCCCGCAAAGGCCTACTAGCAAGTCGCTCACTGTCCCCAATCCAATCCCAAAGCGCCTTCCCGGTCGCCCCTTACCGCAGCCTCCACCGCTTCCGCCAATGCTCTCAGCGCAAGCACATCCTCGCTCAACTTGTCACCCGTATTTATAGGGGTGATTTCCGGCGCTGTAACACCCAGCGCTCGCTGGAGCGCATACTCGCGGTCCGGTCCGCGCAGCTTGTCGATCGAGGTGAGGAGCGCGGGGAGGTTAGGGTGCGTCGCGAGGGCTTGACGGATTGCAGGCAAGGTGGCTGGAGAAATACGCATAAATTATTAAATAAGGCGCGGACGGGCTGGAGATGGATGACCGACCTATTGCCTCGTATTGGTACGTCTGTAGTGATTTTGGGTCGTCCCGCTTGAGAGGGTCGGGATAAGCGGATTCATCGGGGACGTATGGCCATTTTAATGAAGTGAGAGGCCGAAGCGGCGGGGGATTTTCGTCTGAGAGTGGGGGTTCAGACGATGATGGCGCGTCAGTGGCAGGCTGCTGAGATCCTTCAACGGGTTCTAAGCTTCAGCCAGAAGATGTGAAGAAGGGGCTACCTTCATCTTCGTTTGGCTCTTCGCGCTTTTCTGGAGTGCATGGCACCTCTGTATCGATATTTTAGGTCCGTATACTTCTTTCTTTAGGTCAGCGGTAACACCAGACCTTTGTGCTTCTTGTAGCAAGGGACGGAACAGCTGAATGGCCACCGTTGCTCAGAGATCAAGTCCCGGACGAGGATTCATTTAACGGACTAGAGAGTCGCACATCCAGAGCAAGTGTATTTCGATTCATTGGCGTTGCAGATTTGGCATTTGCTGCGACGGATTTTCGGCGCCATGATTGTGAAACAAAGTTAAGGGGAACTACAACGGGGTTTTCAAGGAGCGTGGCGTACTTTCGACAACAAAAGTCGATGAGAGGAAGAGGTGAAAGACGTTACCGCGATTTCGATGACTGTAGTCACGGTTGATGGCCAAATAGGGGTCCGTCATTTCAGCCTTCACTGCACTCACCAAACCCTCACTCTCTTCAGAGAGTCGCTGTGATTGGATGGGAAGGTCGGGTAACGTTGACGCGACGTGACACGGCACGACCCAGGTCGTACCCTCCAAAGCGTTGAGCCTCGAAATGCATGCCAAAAGCGGTAATGGCCCTGCACTGCCCCTGGGTCGTGTCGGGTCGCATCCGTCCGACCGTCCGACCCGACCCTCCCATGCCGCTCTCGGGTTATGACCAGAAAATGCTTGTGTGACGCCGGGACCGTCCCGTTTGTCCTCGTGCTGGCTTATACTCCCGCCATCCCGAAAGTCGGCGGGCCTTCCGGCGGACGTCTCTCTGTCGTATAAAATGGATTCTGGTGGCCAAGGCCTTTGCGACTCTAACGCACTACTTTACCTTGCCCCACATCTCTGGAAGCAATGTCGATTGCAAACGACAAGAGCCCCCTTCCTGATGCAGCCCCTGCTCTAGTTGCAGAGGAACCCTATAGCATATTCACGTCTCGAGAAAAATGGTTTATCGTGTCTCTGATCTCCTTTGGGGGGCTGTTTAGGCGCGTGCGTTTGTACTGTGCTTTTATTTGTGCTCATGCGTATCCTTGTGCGTGCACAGTCCCTTGTCTGCCAACATATATTTCCCTGCGATACCCACGATCGCAGTAGCATTCGACAAGTCCATTGAGCTGATCAATTTGACGGTATGGTTCCACATACCGCACGCAGTGCTGACATTGAATAACGATTTTTTTCTTGTCAGGTCACGTTGAACCTAGTGTTCCAGGGTATCTGTGCGTATTATTATTTTCCCCAGTACGCGTCTAATTTATATCCTGCAGCACCGATGTTCTGGGGCCCGCTCTCCGATTCACATGGCCGAAGACACGTATTCATCATGTGTCTCTTAATTCTCTCCCTTTCCTGCGTCGGGCTCGCTCTGACGCCGACGCGGGACTACTGGCTCTTGCTGTTTCTACGATGCTTCCAGGCGGCTGGATCAGCTAGCACAGTCGCGCTTTTGTTCGGTATCATTGGCGATATCGCTACGCGTGCGGAGAGGGGTGGATATGTCGGAATGGCTAGCCTCGGGACCATGGTTCGTACGACTCGGCCCGTTTTATCTACTTGTCGGTTAATAATTTCAGATCGGCCCCGCAATCGGTCCTGTCCTGGGAGGTGTTCTTGCCGATAAACTGGGATGGAGGTAGATAGCGCTTTCCCTCATCCCTTCAGCCACTAAATGAATACATTCAGGGCAATATTTTGGTTCCTCTGTATTTCATCCGCCGTCTGCATGGTTGTGATGATTTTGTTCCTTCCCGAAACTCTGCGTGCTGTGGTTGGCAATGGCAGTGTTCCCGTGACCGCGATTTACCGACCCCTCATCCCGGTTATCGGACGTCATTCTAAACAATCGCCCGCAACCAGCACTATCAGTGTCGCGCCGAAGAAATTCCAAAACCCCCTGCTCCTATTCCTGCACGTTGATATCGCGCTTCTACTTGTTATCACTGGAGTAGTGTACTCGGTGTTTTATGGCGTTACTGCGAGTATTTCAACGGTATTTCACGACGCGTATCCCCAGCTGAATGAGACAGAGCTGGGGCTGTGTTTCCTCAGTACGCTGGCCGCAGACTCCCTATTGCGTGTCCTGAAAATCTCTTTACAGCTTTGGGTAGCGGGATGGTTATCGGGTCAATGTCTTGCGGCAAGTTGCTCGATTGGGACTATCAACGGGTACGGCGAAGTCTGCGAGCCCAGAACCCAACCGACGAGCAGGGCGACGAGAAGAAAGGTGATTCGTTTCCCATCGAAAAGGTGTGCCTTCTCTCGTTGCACATGTATGTTAGTGCTCAACCAGATGACCAGGCGCGCATGCGTCTCATGCCCGCCTTCCTTGCTGTGTTCGCCGCTTCATGTGTAGGCTACGGCTGGTGCATCGACAAGCGGACGAACATCGCTGGACCCCTTATCCTGCTCATTGGAGGTGCGTTAGGAGGCCTCTCCCCCGTAATTCCGAAGCTGAATAAACCAACAGTCGGCCTCGTCGTGACCGCGATCATGAACTCCATCCAGACACTCATGCTTGATCTAATGCCCACGCACGGTTCCTCCATCACCGCCTGTGTATGTTCTACCTCCTTCCCAGTTGCGCTATGTAACCCAACCTTCCTTCCTGCAGAATAATCTCGTTCGATGCAGCCTCGGCGCAGGCCTCGTCTCTGCCATCCAGCCGCTGCTCGACGCGCTCGGGGCTGGGTACGCGTACCTCTTACTAGGCGGTATCGCCACGTTGATGGGCCCGTTGGTGTATGTCGTGGTGCGCATCGGACCGCATTCTCGGGCGCGCCGGATACGCATCGCAGAGATGCAGAAAGAACAGCTGCGGGCGAAACAGCAGGCTGTTGGACAAACATAGTGGCCGTGGTATCGCGAACGAGCACATATCATCCTGTGCAGTGAAACGGTGTCATTAGAGTCAACCATTTATTGATAAATCCCGAGTTTAGAGACCGATTTTCTATAAAACATTCGAGATCTATCCCAAGGATCAGAACATCATCGTCGACACGTTGATCAAAGATCTGCTCTTGTTTGTCAAAACCTTGTGAGGCCGCCCTTTCCTTAATCAGGGAATTTACTTGAATTATTGTAGGTGCTGATCTCTATGCTCCACGCGCTTGGACCACGGTACAGCTACCTTCTCCTCGACGGCATCACCGCGCTAACTTGGTGTACCTCCTCCTGCGAATTGGGCCATATTGTCGTGCCCGCCGAATTCGAATCGCGGTGACGTGTAAGAGCTTAAGCGAAGACGCGAGCTGTCAAACGCGTGACGTCACGGTGCACCTTTCTTCGCTCCTACATTCGCTCAGCGCTGCCCACTGCCATCGGATGCCGCCCACTGCCATCGGAATGCCGCATTCCTTGACAGCAGAACCTACTTATGGCATGGTTTTCCCAAGTCCCTCGCACGACGCCATTCACTTTATCTCAGTCGAGCCGCCTTAACAGCAAAGAATTGCATCCTATCTCAGCGTAAATTCTATTCTCTCTACCAATCGCCGGCCTTCAATACTTTGGAATGTTCTCACTCCGTGAATCCTCTGCCATACGTTCCCGCGCCTTTTCGCTCACTAGCGCAAGCAGCATTCTGTACGGTCCTCAACAACCACCGTAATTCCAAATCCCATTTTTCCGCCCAAGGTATTTTATGATCCGGCCCGAAAAGTGTGAGCAAGTTGATCGAGCATTCGAAGGTGCCCGACGCGAGCGGACGGGTAGTTGTTTAGCCTGCTCCAGTATATAACGCGCAAAAGCGTCGAGGAAACTCGCCAACCCGACCCACCACTCCGATCGACGTTTTAGGCCGATCAGTCCCCGGAACCTAACCGATCGCAGAAATAAATATAAGACACAAGAGCTTTTCTGGTTTATCTTCCTTCCCTCATGGCAGATATTCAACCGCAAAAAGTTTACGATGTTGTCGTTGTCGGGTATGTTTTGAGAGCCGTCCCGCCCGCCTGCTTCTGACGCCGCGTAGTGGAGGTCCGGCGGGGCTCATGGCGTCATTGTGCCTCACGACCTTTGGATTCAACATTCTTCATATCGACGAGCGCGCGCACCCGACTACAGCTGGGCGAGCAGATGGAATCCAGCCGCGGACAATCGAGGCGCGCGCCCTCCTTATCTGCACTTATGTCGTATTTAACAAAATTCCACAGGTTTTGCGTAACATTGGCGGAGTCTCCACCGCGCCGGTTCCTGGTGGCCCCATTGTCGGGCAGTCTCCTATTGCCGGCGGCGGTGTCGCGAAGAAGATGATTAGCCAGGGCGTGCGCGTATACGAGGTCGCGTTTTGGGACCCCACCTCAACTAAAAAACTCGCCCGCACGTCGCGCGCCCCTTCGTGCCCAGAGTTTGTCGATGTGGTGGACAACTATACGCTGCTGCTTCACCAGGGCTTGATAGAGCATGCGTTCTTGGACGAAATCGAGGCGGTGCGCTACCATATCTTTTTTTGGCTCTTGGCTATGTCCTGACGGGTTCCTCAGCGCCGTACTGTGTTGCCCGACGCGTTCCCGACCCCACCGAGTGGTATCTTCCGTCCATATTCACTGCAAAATTGTCGCACGCTGCCCGCCGACGCGTCCGACTCGCTGAGGAGCACACACCCCGTCGAGAGTGTCATTGAGCACGGCGATTCCAAAGTCAAGCACACCATCCGCTCTCGCTACCTCCTTGGCTGTGACGGCGCGAAAAGCCATGTGCGCCGTTGTATTGCGGGCGGACAAGTCGGCGACGGTGAATGGCAGGGTTTGATTACGATGCAGGGCGAGGCGACGGATATCATTTGGGGCGTCCTTGATGCAAGAGTCAAGACCAACTTCCGTGGGTTTCATTCAATACACTGGACGAAGTCAAAATTTAAATTGCTATGCAGCGGACATCAAATACAAGTGCCTCATTCACTCAAAGTCCGAGGGCAGTATCATGATCATTCCACGAGAGGCGAACCTCGTGCGATTCTACGTTCAGCTCCAAACGACCGAGGGTGGAAAAGTGGTTTCCATTGCACGCGACAAGGCGACCCAAGATATCTGCATCGCGCGCGCCAAGAAAATATTTGAGCCCTTTGACCTCGAGTTCGGCTATGTCGATTGGTTCTCGGTGTATCAAATCGGGCAGCGTATCGCATCGCAATACACGCTCGACCACAGAATAATCTTAGGTGGAGACGCGGTATGTTTCTACGTTTTGTACTTCCTCGTTGCTGGCGCTAATCAATGTGCGACCAGACGCACACCCATTCGCCGCAGGCTGGTCAGGGCATGAACATCTCCATGCTCGACATGTACTCCCTCGCGTGGAAGTACGCCGTTCTTCTCTACGCTCTTATCCAAATGCTTATCCGAACTCTGAAGACTCAATTTGGTGATGAAGGGCCTCGGAAAGCCCGAAGTGCTGCTCCCGTCGTACGAACACGAGCGCCGCGGCATCGCAGAAGAGCTGCTCAAGTTCGACGGCGCATACTCGAGGCTATTCTCCGGCCGTGGGCCCGACGCGTCGCAGCTCCCCGGTGGTGTCGACGCGGAGAAGTTCATCCAGATGTTCAAGCAAAACGCGTTCTTTACCTCGGGGTGCGGCGCGATCTACACCACAAACGACCTCAATGCGCTCCCGGGTGCAAGCGTCATGAGCGGGCCGTATGGCCGCGCGTTCAATCCGCAAGGGGTGAAACTTTTAGCGGGGCAACGGTTGATACCTGGGCGAGTGACGCGGGTGGCGGATGGGAATACTGTGCGGCTGCAACAGGAGTGCGTTCCTGTCTTTTTTTTCGTTATCTACTTGAAGACTGACCTGCGACGTACAGAGTGAAGATGAACGGCGCGTTCCGGATCCACATATTTGCCGGCGATCTGCGCTCGACCATGCCCGGTTTGGAGGGCTTCGCGGCGTTCGTCAACTCACCGGCATCCTTCTTCAACCGCCATCGGTCCAGTGCCGGCGTGCGCTCGTCCATTGTCGATGGCCCTGCAGCGGTTATGAACCACGAAGACGATGCGAGGAACACACATGACATTAACCCGTTCGTCTCTCTCTCTCGATTCTGGACAGTGGCTGAACGCGATCTAGATTCTTTACCTTCCTGACGATCGTCGGAACCCATTGGTACGAATGGGAAATCAACGACCTCCCGAGCCCGTTGCGTCTGTATCGCTCGCAGGTGTACGGCGACGCGCTGTTCGACCGTCGCGTGCCTGAGGCGGGGACGAACGCGCCTTTGCACCACAAGTTTGGCATCGACATGCAAAAGGGCGCGATCGTCATCGTACGGCCAGACGGGTATGTCGGTGCGGTGGTGGATTTGAGTAAGGATGGGTGGCTGGGGTTGAATGGTGGGTCTCCGTTCTCTCCCGTTTCGTCGCGAAGTTTGCCACTAACGTTTTTGTGCAGATTATTTTGCAGGGTTTTTGAATGAGAGCTTGCCGCCCGTGCCCAATGCGAGATTTTGACGGACAAGAAGCTTAATCCAGATGTAACACTACTTGTCTAATTGTAATATTTCTGTACAGCTCCCAAATAATGAGTTTTTTTAATTCCTCCATGTCGTAATGCGGCCGGTCAAAGCGAGGAAATGATGTTTGGTCGGGAAGCTGGAATATGAGTGGAGTACACACGCCACAACACAAACCTTTCTTGAATTCTGCTTGCAACTTGGTTATTCTCCAGTGCCCGGACTGCGGTTGATATTCTATAACTCGCCTCCCATTCTCCTGGCGTTATGTAACAGCGAAGATGCGCTCGGCGACAAATAATGCATAAAACGATATCGCGATGCGGTCGACGTCGGCCACCTGTCGTGTTTCCTGCTTGCTATGGCCTTCAATCCACCATCAAAGCGCGTCAAATCGTTATTGTATTCGGATTCATTGTCCTCGCATAGTCAAAGCGTCCCAAAGCAGCAACTCCAAGGTCAAAGCGCTTTTGATACTTATAAGGCGCGTGTCCAAGACAAAGAATCCTCAACCGAATTTCCGTCAAGAACGCCTCCCGCACCCGGAAGACTCTCCCAAATTACCCTCATGAGATCTACCGTGGCATTGAATCTGGACCCGGAAGACTTTCCGAAACCACCGCTCGGGATATGGGGATACCTAGAACCCCTTGTCCCCAGTGCCAATGTCCACCGAATAAATCTCACAGAGCCCAGTATTGCGATCGGCAGGTCCGACAGCAACTACGTGAAGTTTACCGGGGCGGCAGTTAGTCAGTGTCCCTAATCTGGCCTGTGGAATGGATTTTTGACGGCGTGCAGGTCAGTCGCATGCCACTATCCAGTGGAACGGGAGGACGGACACGATGTCCGTCGTTACGATCACGGACCATGATACGACCAACGGGACCTTCGTACGTTTTTCTCTCTCGTCATTCTCTTGGTGCTGATAACTCCCTAGGTCGATGGCATTAAGGTCGAGGGTATTAACGTCCACCGACTCTTTGACGGGTGTACGATTTTCTTCGGTTGCCGAGTTCCCGTGGTTACAGAGGAGGCCGATTATCGTTCGTAGCATCCGCATATATCTCAGTGCACTTCCATTTACTGTTCTAGGTTTTACGTTCCACCATGCATTTGGGCGCTCCAAGGACGAATCCCTTTTCAACCACTACATTGTGGGTGATCAACTCGGGGGCGGCGCGCACGGCTCTGTATTCCGTGCACTGGAGAGGACAACTGGGAAAGTTTTCGCGGTCAAGACGTCCTGGAAGGTGAATGAATATGTACCTTGTCTCGCTCTCGCTTACGTCTCCTCCAGCATTCCGACAACAGCGTTGACACGGTGATGTGCGCCGGGCAGGAGGTGGGCATTTATTGACCTGCGCGTGCCATAATTTAACTGAGGCTTATGTGAAGGTAATGGCCCTGATGAGCTTGGAACATCCCAACATTTGTAGGCTTCATGAGGTCTTCTTCCGCATGGACGGGGAGATGGTCGGTCAGCCTGCCGCAGCCATTACTTGATTTAATTCTGACTAAAAATCATTCTTTTTTTTTTTTACAGACATGGTGCTCGAGTACGTCGACGGAATCAAGCTGTTCCAAATCATTCAAATTCCCATGGGTTCGTTCACTCAGCCACAACCCGTTGTACTTTAACCAATCCTTTTAGATGAGGCACACGCGAGAGAGCTTTCGTACCAGCTCTGCACCGCTGTTAAATACATGAACGATCGAGGCGTAGCGCATGGCGACTTGAAATCGGATGTTGGTTTCCTAGTTATCATTTCATTCCAATACTGAATTTCGCGCGCGCAGAACGTTCTTCTGACCCGCGAAGACCGCCCAAAGATCAAGGTCGTGGATTTTGGGCTAGCTCAAATACGTGGAACGTTCAATATTAGGCCGGTAAGCTGCATCCCAATACCAGCCTCTAGTACTAAGTTAGGTTCTCCAGATCGTCACAGACCACTGCTACTCCGCCCCCGAAGCCCCGTACCAAGGAAAAGACCCAACGAATACAGAATGTCGAATGTGGGACAACTGGGGACTTGGCTGTCTTATCTTTAACGTGTGCGTGAACGGCCAAGTATTACTCGTGTACTCATGACTTCTTTCTTATGCAGCCTTTCCTCTGAGCATCCCTATCCGCAAGGCAGGCGTTTCGAGCCGACTCGTGATGAGATTTCTTGGCACAGATTAAGCACGAAAAGCATTGAGGGTATGTTCGTTCAAGTGCTTGCGGTACACCACTGATAGTCATGTTTCCAAAGCCCAAGACTTGGTCAGGAGCCTCCTTGTTGCGGACCCTGATCATCGTATGATTGCTGCGACCGCCTTGAAGCATCCATGGTTTCAGAGCCACAAACCGTACCGACTTTCCTTCGCCACCCTTTTTGGCCTCCCACCGCCTCAAGAGTCTGATATCGACATGATGGACGACGACTCGGACTCGGAGTTGGAGGATATGGAAGCCGTCAATCGTCTTCTTACTCGAAAGGACAAGGGTAAGGCGCGCGAACGACCTGGAGCGAGGGTGGTGCGCTCTGAACGTGCTGCTCGTTCGCGAAAAAGAGTACTTCGCGAACGACGCGCGCACGGAGACAAACCAACTCCTGCTCCTCGTCGCCGTGGTCCCCTCCAGCGGCGTGTTGTGCTTCGTCCTGACACTGTGGGGACCACGAGTGGCGAGCAATGAACTCTTCCATTCAAGACTAAGCTCCGAATATCTTACTTATCAACCACACTCATTTTTATTGTACATCAAACTGTACCTACCACCGCTCCTTATACATCCTCCACTTTTCTTTCCCTTGAAAAGCACTTGCGAAAACAAAAACGTGATTTTATCTTGCTCTCAAAACCGTTTTTCTCATCCATCATCTTTCGGCCAAGGCCGGCTCTGATACCCTCACGCACGGACAGCCGTGTAATCCCTGAGTAAGCCCGAATCCTGACGCCACCAACCTCTATTAAATGGCTCTTGTGGGCCGTGCTCTCCTTCAATATCTCTCTATCGATGGCTCTCTCAGGTTGGCACAGGGGTGAAAACGAAATCCACCGAAAACTCAACACATACGACGACTATGCAGTCTCCAATCTATACATGCATATAGATGGAGAGCTTCCCCCCGAGCATGCCGAGTTCCACTCTACCCGCTTGCCTTTTCTCCCTGTTACTACACTGGACGACACTGGCAGACCTTGGGGCTCGATCCTTGCAGGAGAAGACGGGCGGCCTGGATTCATAGACGCCTCGAGCTATAACACACTGAGTGTGGATGCGAAACTGTGGGACGGAGAGCCGCTGGTCGAAAACTCCAAGCTGTTTAAGCAAGACGACTCGATGCTGATCGCGGGCATTGGCATCGAGTTCCCGACACGCCGGCGCAATAAGTTCGCTGGATTCATATCAAACTTGGGGCAAGCGGATGGCAAGCTGCGGCTCGATTTGCGTGTGACTCAAGCAATTGGGTACGGTGTCAGAGCATTCTGTTTTATCGAGTTTCACTCAACTTCGTCAGAAACTGCCCAAAGTATATTAACGTCCGGGACTTGATCCCGCATCCCAACACCGCGCCACGAATTGCCTACCACCAGGCCCAACTTTCTCCAGACGACCGACTGCCGAACGAGGCCATTTCGTTCATTACTGCGTCTGATACAGTCTTCCTTGGGACGACATATAGCGCATTTACCCAAGACGCAATACGATTTCCGTCTCATGCGGGCATGAACCAGCGGGGTGGTCGCCCCGGGTTCATTCGTGTCGTTCCTTCCGATGGTCGAACCGTTGTTTTACCGGATTTCTCAGGTATGTAGGCAACGACTGAGTTACATAGCGAAGACTTATACAGTTGCATATAGGAAATCGATTCATGACTTCGCTTGGGAACATCGAGGCGACGCCCCTTGCCTCGCTCACATTTGTTGACTTTGCCTCTGGCGACATCTTATATCTCACTGGCGACGCTCAAAATCTCGTCGGCTCGGATGCCTTGAAGCTGATGCCCTTCCAAAAAACGCTCACCACCATCTATGTTACGGGGTACACACTTGTCCGCGACGCGCTGCCTGTTCGTCAACGCAATGGAACATCAGCTGAGAAAAGGTACGCCCCGGCTATCATTTACTTTGCGCTGCGACTAATAATCATACAGTCCATACAGTCCTCCGATCCGCCTTCTAGCCGAAGAGGCTCCCCCGGTCTCTCTTTTCAAACAAGCTGACGAAGCCACGGCCCTGCTTTCCCGAGTCGACCTGCACAATCCCTCTATCGCGACCTTCACCTGGGATTCTTCCGTAGATCTGCAGATAAAACCTGGCCAGGCGATCATCATGGACATGTCACCCCTCGTCGGTGTCCCAGCCTATCGGCATATGGCCCCAGGCAAGCCAACTTCCGTCAACGACGACAGTATCCGCACATGGACTGTCTCCGCATCCCATCCCTCCAACCCGCGTTCATTCTCCGTAACAATGCGCGAAAAGCAGGGCGGCGCAGTCACTGGCCCCTTATTGGCTATCGCGCGCAAGTTGGATGCCCTGATGCCCCAAGCAATGTCAGATTCTCGTTCGCTAAACTTGCGGGTGAAGATCGTCGGGGTCACGGGCGATTTTATCTTGCCCTCGGATTCGACGCCGTCCATCGGCGACAGCGAGCTCGGGCTAATTGTCCCTCTGACGATGCCCAGCGTGAAGAAGCTGCTTTGGGTCGCAGGAGGCATCGGGCTCACGCCGTTCCTGAGCATGCTGAAGGCGTTCGGCTCCTCCGGTAACACTACACAGTGGGACATTCGATTTGTCCTCGCTACTAGCGAGCCGGACGTACTCGTCCCGCTCGTAGCCGAAGCATTTGGCGAGGGCGGCTCTCGGGTCAGTCTTACGCTGGAAGTGTTCTCGAAGAAGGACATTCCAGATGTGGATAAGGGGATCGTACTGCGGCGACACGTTGGTCGGATGCCTCCGGACTTCTTCCATCCGCCGGAGCTTGAGGGGCGGGAAGTGTATCTTTGCGGGTCGCCTGACTTTGAGAAGGCTGCCCTCGGGGCTTTGGAAACGGGCGGAACACCCAAGACCGCAGTGAGGAGAGAAGGGTTTGAATATTAAACATTGTAGATCGGTCTCTGCAATGACTTTTATGTATTTTTGGCAGTTCCCTGGAATTGTTTTCACATTTTCTTTCCTTCCTGAGAAATTACTTGAAATGGACGGAAGCGGTTGTTTGTCTGCAGCTTTGGTTCTCGACACCGCCACCGTCGCCCCTTTCTTCTCGCCACCACTTTGACGACGTCGAAGGTTCTCATAGCCTACGGGTACGCCTTTGGTTCTTGTTTGGGCGTAGATGTTCTGTCTCCTGCCTAGGCGGTAGCTTCACCAACTTGAAAAAACCCAAATACTCTCAAGTCGCTCCAGGTTCAGTCTGAGCTGCTGTTCCGATACTCTCTAATTGGTTAAATCCTTCTTTGCAATTGGAATTTCGCCCGCAAACCAAGCACACATCGGCTGATTTTATTTCATCCCCGAACTCAGTGTAGGTCCTGTCCGCCGGTATGTCGAGAACTCAGTTTCACTCAGTGCTTCAAGCTCGAAACGGAATGTAACACTTCGCGCCATACTAGTAATGAGCGTACGTACACCGGTTTAGGCCATCATCCCACACGCAGCTCTCGACGTCGACAGCGCAGTGCCAAAATTTAAAGTCTGCATATTTCGCCGTCCACCTAATTATAAAATACGACCCTGCTTAACACCAGGTTCGCTCTAAGCTCGCGCATTCGAAATTCCAAGTCGTCCGTCGATTCCGCGGGCCGCCAACGACCTTACATAACATATTTTGGCGATTCGTTTGCGACCCGGTTCTGACGTGTTCTCTGGTGGAGACCCTCTTTGATAACAAACTCCACCCACCCTCGAATCGCGGTCGAAATTTGGACGCGACACTTGTTAACGGGATTGGGATAACATAAGCTGCTCACGTGGGCGTAAATTTCCAAATGGAGTTTTTTCCAACGTTGACTCTCAAGCTCGGCGAGGGTGGCTCTCCTTCGCGCCAACTTCACCATGGACGTGTCGATGAGCGACCACAGCCAGGATCGAATCGATTCTAGTCTGGGTGCCCTCGACGACGAAAACAATACACAGCCACTAAGTCAGAGCAAACAACCTTCGAAGCGCGACGACTCAGAAGATCTGGACGCTTGGGGTCTACTCATCCCGTGCACACCCGGGATAGAGCGTCAGCGATTCCTGAAGACCAATCTGGAGATCAAGATTGGCCGCGACCCGAAAAACAATGTCGTCCTGCCTTGGAAGTGTGTCAGTAAGTGAACTTTCGTATGCCGTCGCGTTGTCTCAAACCACGCTTTCTGCGAGGTGCCTTACATGCAGTTATCACTTGGAATGGCGAAATCGGTGGCAGCTCTGTCGTGACGATCATGGACAAGTCTTCCAACGGTACCTACGTGAGTGCAATGACTGCGTCAAGTATGGTGCTTACCTGTCAGGTCGTTAGCTCAATGATAAGATGATTGGCAAAGAAGGGACCCGTGTATTGGCCCAGGGAGTTGAGGTCTCGTTTGGACCTGTAAGAGACACAGGGAAGGAGAACCGGCCGGAATACCGTTAGTATCATTACTTTACTCTGGGTTAACATTTTTAACGCGTACTTATGCATAGGATACACGTACCGCGACCTTGCTTCGGAGCGGAGAGACGTCCATAAAAAATACGACTTTGCAATCGAACTTGGACAGGGAACGTTTGCTAGAGTCTACAAGGCTCTTGAAAAGGGCACGAGTAAATGGGTGGCTGTTAAAGTTATTCCCCAGGTGTGTGTATTGGCAGTCTACTCTACAGAATTCCCGCTCAACGTGCCAAGACCATGCGTTTTAACCTATCTCCCGCCGGTGAAGCCACGGCTTTCCGTGAAATCACTATAATGCGCTCCTTACGCCATCCCAATATATGTGAATTTCTCGATCATTTCGAGAACCCCGACAAAAGTATAGGTAGGATTTACTTGCTGAAACACTGGGCGCCGTTGTTTTAACGCTCGATGCTAGATATTGTCCTCGAATTTGTGGAGGGGGGGGCATCTTGGTTCCTTCATCAGGCATACCAACGACGGTCAAGGGCTGGGTAGGCAGGCTCCGTCCCTCCCACACTATATCACCAACATGCATCTAGGGGACCGATTGTCCTGCCACGTTACCTATCAACTCTGCAAAGCCGTGGCTTTTATCCACAAACACAACATCACCCATCGCGATCTGAAACCAGAAGTATGTGCCACAGTTCCCTACTTATTCCGTGTTTATTCACAGCAGAGTCAGAATATCCTGCTGACTCCAGACAAGCCGCCGATTGTTAAAATTGCCGATTTTGGGTTGGCCAAGCTTGTCGATGATGTGACCGCCCTCCGAGTATGTACTTAATGAGCCTCTCGGCATCCGACTAATACGTTTTACAGACCATCGTTGGAACGAAAGTTTTCATGGCCCCGGAGATTGTCACTCGCCTCAGTACAGACAGCCCTTATACAAATTTGGTCGATAGTTGGAGCATGGGTGTGATATTGTTCCTTATGTCCGTATTTCCTTTCCATTTTGCGCCCAGAAAAACCCACATGGCCCAGGTTTACGGGGAAAACTCCATTCCCCACGTCCGTCACAGCGTTAGAGATCAAGTCTCTGATGATAAATCGGCTGATCGAGTGGCAGCATCTGGATGAAAGGCGAGATATTGGTATAAATGGTATGCGCCAGATTCCCCACTTCTGCTCATCATTTAACCCAACTGCAGGTACGGATTTCGTTCGGCAACTGCTCCGCTTCGAACCACAGAATCGCATGGCAATTGCCTCGGTCGACGAACATCCATGGCTGCTGGAACACAGACCGACCTACGAAATCCAGTACCCGGACGAACTCGAGTCCGGAAACCAACCTCTAACTCGCACACCCTCGCTCAGTAACAGTGGGCTCAACAGTCAGTCGGAACGATCTTATCGTGTCGCCCTCGCGCGCGCAGCGACGGAGGATCCATACGCGGACGACTTTCTACAGATGCCACAGCCTCAACCCAATGTCCCCCAGTTGCGCGCTTCACCCTTCGTTGAGCTCGCCGTGGGGATTGAGGTTCCGGGGCGTGTTGGCCAACGCGCCGGAACCAACAGTAACACAGAACGCTCCAGACCGAAACTCCTCGAGCCCTACACGCCTGACAGTGAAGATGCGAGGCTATACGCGCCTGCGGATGTGGCTGGTCCTTCCACTGTCGGCGGAGCGCCTAAACGAACCTTCGCGGAGATGCACACGGACGGCAGCAGCCCTCTCACCAGTCTTGCCTCCTCACCCTCACCCTCACCTTCACCTCCGCCAGCGAAGAAGGGCAAAAAGGGTAAGGGGAAGGTTGTCTCGCGCGGCGGCGCCAAGTCGAAACCTGCGGGACCAGCCCCCTCAAGGCCCCAAAAGGTTCAGAAAACGGATGCGCCGGACATAGAAACTACGACTCTGAGAAGGTCAAATCGCCCCGCGCGCGGTGCCAAGCGTTAAAGCTATCGCATTTTTTCTTGACCCTGTGGAGCACATTTTGGAAGGAAGTCACATTTGTATCATATCACCCGTCTGTGCCCTCATCTTGTATCATATCTTATTCGTATTCCTGCAGACCATGGACCACATCTGTATGCTATAATATCTGGAGTACTCGTCTCGACGTCTTTATGTTCGTCTGCGTCCCTCGCCAAGTTGGGCAACAACTTCAGTCAGCCGTGTACAAGGTGCGTGTGAGTCAGTGTGAGCAATATTTCCTAAAAATGCGGCTTGCGTGGATTATGATAGCCGTGAATAATGGATTTCGCTGACCATTTCCCCATTCAGAAAAATGCCCCGTTTGTGCCTACGTTGCTCGTCGTTACGGTACCGGTTAACTTCGCGGCGCCCCGCCTGGCTTCGCGCTGTTTCGCGTATACGCTAGTTATATGTTACGAATGATTTCGGGTGATCCTGTCTTCTTTGGTACCACAGTCGGACGTGTAATTGATTCGGATTGTATAGGATGTGACGCCGGCAAGCTTTAGGGTTGCCCAATCGCTAGTCCATTAGGCTGGAAAATTCATCATGAAAAGGCGAGCCCTCGCACTCTAGTTATGGCACCACTCGCGAAAGAAGCGCGAGGCGCGAGGGGACCGCCGATTTTCCTGCTGGCTGTCCCATCAAAGCTTTAGTTGAGGTCAGTTACAGTAGGGCCAGTTGACTCTTGAGTCTTGAGGCCTATGTTTTGATTGGCATCGTGTCTCGGGTTCGTTTCTCTTTTCTGGATTAGCCTGTTTCAGGCAACTTACTTGGATGCCCGTGTGGGCGTAGATGGCTGCCGGACTCCGGCGGAGATTATCTAAAGGACAGTAAAGGACCCTCTGCCAATGGACCGCGGCTTAACTCGTCCCTCTCGCTACTCAAGCTGCTCAAACCCGCGGCTAGGCGTTCGCGTCGGGGAACGATCAAGGAACGACCCAACTCACAATCCGAATCCTCGACCTTCTAAAGGTATGATTCTTCCGTTGCACAGCACGTTCAATGCACAAAATCAGACAGCTCACGATCGACAGATATGCTTCCTTGAACAGTAGGAACTACCGCCCTGATAAAGCTTCTCGTTCAGCCTGCTGTACACGGGGTAAACTTGAATGAATGGAGACGCAGCAGGAATGATGAAGACGCATGAGTGCCTTCATGGACGGAGAATAAAATCTCAACCGTATTCATTTCCAATCCCCAAAAGATCACACACGCATCAAATTTCTGCTTCCGTGGAGTCCAGTGGGAGGAGGCATTGGAGCCTGCATAGTAAGTGACGGCCGCCGACGATGGTAGCCGAGGTATATAGGTGACTTAAGCGCTCTCGCTTGAACCACGCACTTCACCTGTGTACCCAGGCAGGGGTAGGTCCGTCGAGGTTCTTATTACTGACCTTCAGTCCTAGGCTGTAAAAGGACCCCCAACAACCACTTCAAATACCCGGTCACCGAGATTTTCAAGTCGAATAAAAAATCCCCAAAATGGGGCCGATGTCAGGTCAAATTTGGATACCGATTCCGCACGTCCATCCCAGGTCCGAATTTTGGTTCGTATTCGGATAAAAAAATTCATGGCTCGGCGACTACGAGAGGAAGGTGGTTTTGGAGCCATTTGGTGCTGATTTTACCTGCAGGCTGCAGGGGGTTCAAGCGCGGTAGGGCGAAAGTATAGAATCAAATTCCGAGGTCTGAATTCATTTTTCTCCCCACTTTATGCCGTCCATTGCTCTGATGTTGCTCCCAGAAAAGTCAAGCTTCTCGAGGCCAGGGTCAATTTCGGATAAGAATCGCCCGATCAGGCGTCCGGATAAAATCCCAAGAATCCTGGAATTTTTGGACCAGGCATTTGAGGTGATTGTCGGCCTTCCTGCTGTGAAGTGACAATCTGGAGAATCTCTAGGTGCAAATTTAAGCTCCGCGATACCGTGGGCAGAGATCAGCTGAACTACCTCGCGGCCGAATCGTGCTCGTTTGCCCGACGGACCGTGAGCAATTTGCCGTTTCTGGTGGATAATACCACGATCGTAGGCTTCCTGTATTGTTGCCCTACGGCATGCGTGGATCCTTGTGGATCGACGCGGTTCTCCGCTCCGGTATGGATCGATTTCTTTCCTTTACCTCACACCACGTTTACAACATCACTAAAGTGAATTCAAGCACCACCGCCAACACTTTCCCGTCTGACTGATAGGCATGCAACGAATTTTAATACGTGACCTGAAGTCGTCGAATATGTAGGCCTGCGCGATATTAGTGGAGCGTGAAATTAAACCTCAGGCTGCCGTCACCGTCGGACTCGGTCTTGAGGTTCACGAATAAATACGGGATATACTTTCTCTATAAAATTATGTCCTAGGCCTCTAAACCATGGGAACTCCATATGCGGAGTTGAACCAACTGTCAATCAGGCATGCCCGGCCCGGTCTGGCAGTGCCTCTTGCCCACTCAATGTCATTGTCAGCTACCAACATACTCGCATCTGGTGTAGCCGTACTCGCAAAGTCAGCAACTTCGGGTTGATTCGTCACAAATTCGTTCAAGTCGGTAAAAGGGTCCGACGGATTTTCAGGCTCTTAGGTTTTGCCAGAGTCAGCCTATGGTCTCGGTGTGTTGGAATATTTCGTTTCAGCGAGAGCGGGCTGCCATACGGAGCTTTGGATTGTTATATTTAAATTTGAATCTTCGCCAGAAGCTGAGAACGAAAACCTTGACAGGTCAACATTTTGCGCAGGCTGGCATCGGTTTTGCCGACGACTGCTTTTCCCGGCGGGGAGAGAGGTCCGGCCGAAATTAGACTTCTCAACTGCGCCACGTTAAGACTTCTCTCGACTTGGTTGCCATTTTGATTTGGGTATCCGGCGCCAGTCGATCTCTCTGTTCTTTTGTGTGTGGCGTTCTAAATCTCACAATTAAAGTATCCGACGTGCCTTGTTTGCCACTGTGAAGGCTTCCAAACCTTACCCTTGTACTGTGTCAGAGGTATTCCCCGACGGCGACCGCGAACTACGACTTCGGCCACGATTCCGCCTGATCTGCTCACCCATAAAGGAAGGCCGCGACAGATGACATTTGAATTGGGTCCGGATCGGCCGCCAAAATACTGAGACCGAGATATCCAATGCGGCTCATCGCACGTCGCGTTCTGAATCCAGGGTTTGCCACAAAAGACTGTATACATTGTTCGAATTGATTTGGACTGTCCTCGCAGGGTCTACGTTGAATCGGCTGGTATGAATGCGTCGAACACAGTAAAAACATTTCTGGAAATGTTTCTGCACGCGACTGGACCAACAGCCACCAAGCGGGGTACGAGTGAGTAGATAAATTCGACTTCAGGCAATCTCTTGCTGGAAGAGCAAAGAGCACAACCATTCCGCATCAGCAACGTTAGAAGACCATGTCGTTTCAAGTTGAAGCTCTAGATTCAAGCATCATCCGGTATTGCACAATTCATAGGAACATCTTCCTATGGGTTTCAACATTTGGTAGCACGCGCTTTGAAATATTTGCCAACCAGAACCAGATTACAGACTTCTACACCACCTTTCCGCCGGGACTTGCGGCGCTTGTAAATCTGCATATTCTGCTCGAATCACTTACGCAAGTCCGAATGGAAATTGACCCGCATGCAGCGTCAAGAACTGTGTTCTCACTCGCAACGGTCACATTTTTCCCTGGTGGCTCCCCATGGATCATGGTTCGCCCCAAGCCCGACCGCAAAATTTGTCGCCCTGTCAGCTGCTGAAATGCCCTACCGCCAAATCATCTTCGACCTTCTTTGTTGAGTTCAAGGCTTCCCTGTTTCACAAGGAAACCCACTACGAACAGCGTATTTTGGTGCGGCTCACCCATTGAACCGTGCAATCACTATGTATGTGAACTTCATCTTTGCCATTCCGTAGCTAATCTCCTCACTTCAACACTCGAGCTCATTACTCAACAACCAGATGTTAAATTTTTCAATAGGCCAGTGCGTTAGCTCTCCGCAAGGTCATTCCTCGCACGATGTACTGATGGTGGGATTTGTAATTTCGTTGTTTGGAAACCCTTCAAAGCAACCCCACCGCGACAAGCTTTTTACATGTTGGAAGTTGGAAAATGTTCAAGACAAACATTTTTCCTTTTCTCTTTACTATTTATTATGGACTACCGCGGACGGGGTAGTGTAAACCTGCCGGCTTACATTGGCCCGATCACTTATGTACAGTAGTTGTTCGCCTTTCGCCATCGTGTATCCTCGTCGTAGCTCGCCTTCGTTGCTCGTCTCGAATACATAGTGTGGGCTTGTTGGACTCGTTGTGTGATTCTTTCTTAGTGTTGTCTGTCTGGCCGACAGTCTTCCAGGTAGCCCCCATACTGTCAGCTATGTATGTAGCATAGGTAGTGTTCACAATCATAACATTTAAAAAAACCATTTGACAGCCTGGGAACCGTGACATCGCATTTTTAGTGTGGCGTTGCGCCCATATGCGCCCACAAATTCCGTCCGACGGGTGAGATCCGGCGGGTGGGATCAGCAAGCCTCACCTTGGGGTGCAGCAGACTATCCTGTCCCCATCGAATCCTCATGAAACTTTAGATCTTTCAACCAAAAAGAATAACATGCAATGGGAGCCTGAGGGTCCTGAGGAAATTCCTGGTACCATATCCAGGTCTAGAAAACAAATTGCCATCATGAACCGTTGCCTCCGATCGTACCACTTCCTATCTGGGATGAATGTTCCAAATTTTATATTCGTCATAAAGTTTCTTAAACCGATTTCCCCACTTTGACTGGTTGGTATGTTGAATGGCTGTGCAGTAGAATGAATTTTGTTACACGTTGAGGCGAATTTGAGGCAAGTCGGCTGCGAGACTCGCGAGCCACAATAAATAGTAATCAATTCTCCTGGTCTAGTTTGCTGCAGGCTCCAGGCAGAGGTACCAGGGATGCCCGGAGGGCCTTGATAATCTCAGGTGGAGTCCGATTCAGGGATAATTCTAATGGGAAACCCGGTTTCTCGAGAAACCCCGGCCCATCAGAGAAATCTTTCATCTTTCCAATGGGAAACCCCCTCAAAATGTTCATTGTTGTAGTGAGAGATCGATCGAGCCTCAAGGATGGGTTGAGTTGATTGTTTGAAGTGTATCCTGTACCACAAACTAACAGGCTTATGACTTTGCACACTTTCCATTGGGAAAATTGGTTGCCGCTCGAGTGCCGGGATGAGTCAGCATCTCGGCACCACCCCAATTGTCTCACGGTTGAACTTTCGAGACACACTTTATTCTTCATGTATTAGCTGAGAAGAGGACATGAAGCCATCAGCCAGGACCCGGCTGAACCATTAACTGGAGATCACAATCTTCGGTTCATCGCCGTCGGAGAGTTCGCAATGTTACTGTATACGCAACTTCGACTATCTTCTGTTGAAATTTAGTGTGTGGCTGACTCGCAATGCCTCCAATATTCAATTTTCTTTCTGTACAGAAAATCCGAACTGAGGAAGATGTCGGTTATGCCGAACCGGAGGGGTTTCCGGATTTCCCGATAACATCCTATTTTTGGAGTGGGGTTCTCAAGAAACCGGGTTTCCCGTTAGAATTATCCCTGATTCAGGGCTCAAACTGATTAAAGACGCCACTACTAGTCGCAGCTGCAATCGCGGTGGCAACGTCGTTGACGCGTACGGTCGAATCGCAATATTTGATGTATGATCGCCCTGGTCGAGTATCTTAGGTGGAATCTCGTACGCATTACGATACTTTCAAGAAGGACTCGGGATGCCTTTGGGTCAACGCTGAAATTATAATCTGAGCTTTGTTGTGTGCCGAAGAGTTGAGAGTCATAACAGTCCATTGGGTGGTCACCCAGCCGATTGGAACCCCTACGGCGCCCAGGGTTTTACCACTTCATCGGGTCAGACTTAACCCTTGGGGTAGTACGTTGAAAGTTGACTGATGTGCCAAGAGATTTCCGTAATTATAACGAATTGCGCTATTTCTGTAGGCTCATCGGTTTCAACTTTCCGATTGTGTACTGGTAAATTTTCCGGCACGTTTCCGAGTCGCTGGTTTATGGTACAGTCAATACCTCTGATCCTCCGGTAAGTACCACTTGAGTTCAGTTTTTCTCTCTCTCTCTCTCGTCTAGTTTAGATCCGACCGTTAATTTGTTCATTCAATGCTCGGAACAATTTTTTCCCACGCCTTGTCCGACCCACTCCCTCCAGCAGCCTCCAGCTCGATAAGTACCGCCAGGCGCCGACATGACAGAACTCAAATTCGACCCCGCGCTTCCTTCAAAGTTGTATGTAAACCCAAACGGCAGGTGATACGTATTGGAGTTGAAAACACAATTTGTATCAATGTGTGTTAGTCGAACCCAAATTGGGATGTCGGGAGAGGATGGTCCGAGACTAGGTTTGATGCTGTTGCGGGCACAATAAATGCAACACAGCCAATGCTTTTCTTTTCCTCCCATCCTTCCACTGGTCCGTACAGATGGATCCTGCGCTCGTCCCACCATTTCAACCAAAAGCAAACCAAAAGCTATATACAAAAACGCCACATTCGCATCTGAAATGATGCTTCCTCGCCAAACAAAAAGTTCTGGCACCGGTTAAAGCGTATGGGACATCCAAACGACCGGTATTACGAGGGTACCCAGTATGTATAGATCAGAGTTAGTGCTGCCGGAAGATCAAGCCGGCTCGAGTTGATTTCCTCTACTTACTGGGAAGCTTAAGCGGGCGACAGCTCAACTTGAGCTGCCTCAAGCCTGATGCGCCTTTACGACCTAACTGGGAAGGCACGGGCTCTTGCTATGCAGCCTATGCTGTTGCTTGTATTCTATTCCCTCCTTGAAGATCCTGAATGTCGTCATTTACATTACAGTACAGGGAGACTCGGAGTCGGCGCGAAAACTTGAAACGTAACCCCGGCAAACGCAAAAATGCAAAACGTACGAGGAAGATGACATCGGCGAGTGAATAGAAATCCAACATTTCATGCCACCGTCAAAGGGAATCGGAATCGATGTGAGGAGGGCGGAGGACGGTGAAAAAAATCACGACCTATATACATATTACTGAAGCCCGCTGGGCCGTGAGTATCTGACTCTGAAGGAAAGACCTAACAAAGTTGTTGGACGGGTGATTTAGGAAGGACGGGGAGGGACGACTGGGAAGGTAAAAACAGCTCTGGGAGTCCTTCCAACGATAGAGATAAGTGACAGACCCCAGAGGTTCCCAAGATCATCTGCAGGCCATATTCAGCTTTGTTCAATTGAATTCCTTCGTCTCGGGCGCGGCTTGCGTGAGTGTAGTCAGCGGGAAAAAAATATGTCAAACTCCACCTTCAACTCCTCCTGCGTCTTGGCGAGCGGTCGCTCCTCTACCGGCGCTTCCAACGCAATAGAGCATCGCCTTCTCGGTGAGCTCAGCCTGCGCGGCTTCGGCCGGTGAGATAGGTGCTGGCAGCGAGGGGTTCAACTGTGCGGGGTCTTTGGGTGGGGATATGGATATGTGATGCAGCAGTAGCAGCTTTTAATAGGGCATAGACTCAGCGTAGGCCTATCGATTCCATATCCTCCTTTCGAATCCCGCTTCCGGCTTGGCGACCGTGACGACAAAGAGCGCTAGTGAAATCGCGTTGGTAAGACGTCACAGGTGCCACCTCTAGCCGGGAGTCTGGGAAGAGCGAGAAAGCCAGATAGAGAGCGCCAAATGCAAATAACGGCTTTTTCGAGGTTGAAAGCCTGTGCACTGAGAGCAATGGGTCAGCATTGACATTGACTGCGGCGGAAGACTTACACTGTATGGAGGAGTGTAGGCCAGCGCGTGCTCAGCGCTCAGCGCCAAGACGTGAGTGGGATCTGAGGGGGGGGGGGGATTGGACAGACGTGTAGGGGTAAGGGATTTTTGTGCAACCGACTGATAGTATTTATAAGTGAACGTCACGGACACCCAGGCAACCGCGGGGAAAGGGTGGACGAAAACGGCGCCTCGTGCAGTGAGTCCTAGTCAGGACTTGTTCGGTTGCTTTCTGGCAAGCAGCGTCTAGCTGAACTAAGTAGTTTTGAGCCGCCTTGCGAACGTAGGTTTCGTGGATTGGTTGGGGCCAACATGACTGGTATTCAGCCGCAAGGAGAAATATGCATTTGTTGGTAGCAATTGGATTGCGAACTGGAAAGTGTCGCGAGCAGGAAAGCCGCATAGACGCACTTTTCTTTTTTCTTTGATGGTTGAGTACGCAAGAAGTAGGACGGGGCCCGAAGCATTTGACTGCGTGTCGGGCTGGCGAGAGGAACAACAGACTTGAGGCCGGGACAAAGGTCCATTTGTGTAAGCGAGCGCCACCGACAACCAGGTAACCAAGCACCAATTGGAAAAAGGGCGCGTCAACTGCGCATGCAATTCATGGTCTTGAGCAACGTCTGGTGTGCTGTTGTGCTTCCTTTGATGCCAGAACCACAGGAAATTAAATCAACGGATTCTAACCGCAAGGAGAATTTATATCCAGACTCCAGGCACTCGCAGCTAGAGCTAGAGAAATGGCTTGAGTGGGATTTTCAATCGACGGAACAACGACAAACAGAGCGCGAGACTTTTCTTCTTCTGGGGGTTAATCACCTTTTATCTAAGGCGGTGGAAGTCGTAAGTGAGGTGGCGGCTATGGTGGGGAAGCCGAATTGAGCGCGAAGAGTCAAGGTTCTTCGTTGTCGCGGAAGAAGTGCAACCGGTGATAAAAATGAATTGAAATTTGAGGGTGCGCATTGAATTGGCAGGCAGTACTAGGGAACCATTGGTCTGAATACAAACTTGCATAAACCTCGAAGGCACGTAGAGGGGTGGGGGTGCTGTGAAGATTTTGGCTGAGTTGAATGACGCTGAACTCCAGGGCATCCGAGCAAGTAACCCGATTTTTTCTCTTGCGCGGGGCATCCTGCTGCTGTGAGAATCCAAGATTCGACCGACCCAGCTAGTAAGTACGGGAAAACTAGATAGAGCGCCTAGGGTCAGTTTTTCCCCCCGCTTATCTTTGAATTAACTAGTTATGCGGTTGGCCGATGGCGGGAAGGCAATCGATGTGTCGAAGAGCCGGAAATAATGGACGCGCGGGGGGAACCAAATTTCCGGCTCCGTGTCGAGTTTGTTACGCGGTGGCGGCGGCCTGAGGGGGTGCTATTGGAGGCCGGCAAGCCCAAATGGAGGGCCTGCGTTATTTTCGCGGTTGACTCGGGATCATTACGAATTGTTGACTTGAGCGCTCGTTAAGATGAGAATGAGATGGGTTTTCAGTGTCCAGGGCCACGGTTGATGACTTGGAGCGAGCAGGGTTATTTTCTCGTTGAGTAATTGGCAAGATGATATTGTCTCGGATTGTTGTCGCCAGCAGAAGGTAGATTGTTGCCGCCACCAGGAGGATTGTTGCCACCAGATTTCGAACATGCAGATTGCCGTTTCGCACATGCGTAGTTTTTTTTTGGAAGCTTCAAACAATTCCGGAACTGTTTGTGCGGTAGAACAGGCCCCCGGTCACTACCTATGAGGGCGGCCGGCCATAGAGTAAATCAACGGGCGAGATTTGACTAATCTCCGAGTCTCGAAATGGGAAAGTCCGTCTGGAATGGAGTAAATCGCGCTCTGCGGGATAATTTTACCAAGTGCGCCGAATTTGTGATTTCTGTCCGCCAACTTGCCTCAAATTGGTCAGGCGAAGTTGCAGGTTGGCCAATGAGGCCGCGACGACCCAGGAGTGCTTATTTCGCACCTCTGCAGGAGAAAAATGGATTTTTAGGTCAAATCTTGGTCGGAGATAGAGTAAAAGAGGCGGCCAAGGGCGAAGTGAAACAGGCGGCCGAGGGGGAATTTCATAGAGTACAACAACAAATTTTCGCGACAAAAATCCGACCGCTCTTGAGGGTAGTGACCGGGGGCCTGGTAGAACCCAGATTGAGAACCGCCGAATTTATAATGCCCTCCCGACGTCGACAGTGGGGGCTGACATATAGAACATGGGAAGTAGACATCTTGGTGCCGAAAACAGGAAGACCGACCGAAATCTTCGCGCGACTGCAAGGAGGATACTGGGAAGATGCGCAGGAGCGGAAAACCAAACAAGGCGCGCGGCGTCAAGGTTCAATTTATTGGGTTGGTGTTCGGTTCGGGAAGATGTGGAGGCAAGGAGAAGGCGCCACTCGTGGTTGGGAACTTTTGCCAAGTTAAAAAAATTCCGAGGACATGCAGGCGCCAGGAAGGTAGCCCCGAGTAGGTCCAAAAAATGGCGGGTTTCAGAGCGAAACTTTGAGATTTTGCAGTCCGAAAATAGCGGATTTGAGACGCAAATCTCGGAAACAAAGTCCAAAATAGCGGATTTCACACCAGATTTTGGTCGGATTGGATTCAAATGACGAGTGCAAGACAGTAAATATTTACTCTGTCCAACCAAGTGAAGGGAGAAATCGTGGGCAGACTCCAGTTGTACATGTTGACGTTCAAGAGCCTGAGAAATTTTTAAAGATATTTGATTTTTTTCTCTGGTAGAAACGTAAAATTACGTGCAGCGAAACCTTGTCCGGAATAGCAGATTTGAGCATCGAAAATAGCGCAATTGAGGCCGATCTGCGGTGCTTTTGGCGGACCTACTCAGATCTAGTTCCCACTGGCAGGGCTGCCAGTGAGGGCCTGGAGATGCAGTGAACGGTGAACAGATTTCGTCACGGTCGAGCTCGAGTAATTCAGATGAACCTTGGGACTTGCAGCAGCGAACATAATTCGCGCATTGTACGGGACTCCATAGACGTGCACAGAACTTGTGCGAATGTGGTTGCTGGATACGGTCCGGGCCGGGTCAACCTGTATTTTCGGCTTTATCGGCTCCCAGCTGCTGCTTTCGGCTCTCCACAGCTCTCCACCTTGCTTTCAACAATCATCTCGCCTCATCGATCTCGCCTACCTTTGAATCTTACACCCAGTTGATAGCCTCCGCTTGACACGATATATATCGAGCCTACCCACCGTAGCGAGCAAGCCAAACAGCGTGCGCGGGGCGAAGGTTATTCCTACTTCGGCTGAAAATCCACGGGCGGCCGTACCATAGCTGATACACGCGTAAGGTATGTCTTTGCCGCTTCGTGGAGAGCCGCCTATCAACTCGTGCAATTTTCAGCGCACCGATGGCAGGCCGCTCGGTTCGCGGAAAATTTGAAGTCAACGGATCTTGAGGACGGCGCCTGAACTGTAAAATATGACGCAAGCGCACCATGGTCCATATACCAGCCAGGGTCAATCCAAGCGAAGTTTCTGTTCGACCCTGCGCCCCACAATTAGTTACGCCTTTCAAAATCCCGTAAGGCACCACCATTCTTGCGCTTGCGATCCCGACACAGTTTCCCGATTCGCCAAATCGCCAACGTTGAAAATCCCAATGTCATCCCAGGTCGCCAATCATCCCGCGAGGTGTGAATTACGAGTGCTCCGCCTTCACCTCGAGGTTCTTTGAATTGGTGTTCCGAAGTTTCCCGTGCTCGCGGGGTGGAGGAAGTCAAGATAGGATAACTCGAAGATAATAGTGGTGAAGGTCCGGCCATGGTTGCCGCGCGTATTTCATTTCGGGCATTTCGCGTCGGAGGGCGACGTGGGATGGGACGAACTGCGGGTGGGTTCGCTCGATCTCAGATACTCTGGATCTTGGCTTCGGCGTGTCTATCCTTCACTCAACGGTGCTTGGCGTACAAGTCCGTGCGCATGTCAGCTTCGGTTGCGCTGCGATAGGGGTATTTTCACCACGCTCACGCTCGGGACACAACTCCGTACGTCAATACACATATGTTTGCGCGTCGCTGAACTGGGACCCAGGTCATGCTCGACCTTCAATAGATTCTATCCAACTGAAAATATATTCCACGTTGAGTTGCCTCAGCGCTCGGACTCTATCGCCCGCCCGCATCCTTCTCTGATCACCCCGCCCGGGTCCGATGTCCATGCCCACCGTACCCCAGTCTGGCCGCTCGGTGCCTTTGCCAATCTCAAATCACTTTCGTCTTATTCTCGCAGCGGCCGCATCGGGATCGTTGGAATATCACATCATGATGTTCTGACTCGCCGACTGCGCATACAGACCCAGACCTGAGGCTACCCCCATACCTGCCGTGTCTCATCCGATACATACATGCCATATGTGCGTATGATTCGATTCACTCGGGGTTGGGATTGGAATTTGAAACTGAGATTATTTCAGGAAGGATTATTATTACACATGGCACCAGGACACAAAGCACAAAGCAGACTCGATTCCTTTCCTTTTCTTTGGAGACGCAGACGTAATAATGCCGCGGGTTTTTCTGTCCGAGGATTGTCTGTCTGGAGGATCGACTTGGATCGATCTATCCGCGTCCACTGACGGCCAGCATCGTCCACTTCGACATCCTGCCGTCCTCCCGCGACACCGAGGTTTCCCCGAACTGCGGAGGACCCAGAACGACGCGGAGCCGCAATTACATGATTCTGGCGCACGTCTCCCCGCATTCGCGTACCGATCGACCATAATACATATGCATACCCATCATCCATCCATCAAAGCGCGTTCTCGAAACGACGCGGCAAACTTACGCCCGAAGCAAGACTTGAGAGAATATACTCGGACGGAAACTAGCTGGTTGGAGAAGAAAACAAGACGCCGTGCCATGCCGGTGCGGCGCGCACCCACCTTGCAGCATCCGCTGGCCACCCAATTGAATTATTCGAAGGAACGTCCAAAGACTTGGGAATATACTCGGACGGCAAATACCTTATTGGAGAAGAAAACGAGACGCCGTACCATGCCGGTGCGGCGCGCACCACCCACCTTGCAGCAGCCGCCGGCCACTCAATTGGTTTATATTAACTCACCCCCGCTTCGCACGCACTGCTGCGCCGCACCTCCCCACTTCTCGCGAATGGAGCGCATATGATCTTGTGGTCGGGTTTCTCGTATCTCTCGAGCTCGTGGACGACCGAATGCCGCGGTCTACCCTCCCTCGCCCACGTCTCAGCTCGGTCTCGTGCGGCGTGCGAGCTGCACCTACGGCCGGGGACGGGGTTCGTTCTCGTATCTCTCGAGCTCGTTGGCGAGCGAATGGGGTGAAGACGCCGCGGTCTAGCTCCCCACAAAACAGAAAACAGAAAATGGAAGATGGCGCCCTGATTCGCGAGGACGGCCAACGGCGGCATCCCTCCCGCGCGTCGGTGGGTCGTGCGCGTGGGGATGGCGGGCTGCAACGTGTCGCACGCGGACGCGCCGCCGGCGGTACCCATTCCGATTCCCCCCGCCCTGATTCGCGAGGGCCACGCCTCCCGCGTGCGTGCGTGCGTGCTCCCGGGGATGGCACGAGCACGCAATACCTGACACAGGAGCAACAGCAATACAGGACACAGGACACAGGAAACAGGAGCAGGACCGGGCGCCGTTCTCGGGAATGCGGCGCTCGCGTACAGCCGGGCGGCGGGAAATTAAATCTGCTAAGTTACAGACTTTTTTTTTCTTTCAACTTGAAGCGAGCATGAGACGACTGCTCCCGCCTGGCACTCCTTCGCTCCCGTTGTGGTTGTGGGTTGTGGGTCCCCCATGCACATTTTTAATTTCCGACATTGCCGGTGGATGGATGGATGGATGGATGGATGAATTTGGCGAGGCGGCGGTCTGGATTCGCGAGATAGTTGCTCGTTGCTCGCTCGCATATGTCGGACACCCAGTCAGTCAGTCAGTCGCCGGCCCTGGATGGTGCGTCGTCGAGGTGAAGGGGATGGACGGGCGGTACGCAAGACGACGGTCACGACGGCGGCAGCAAGCCTGAAATTAACATCAAATTCCATTCGTGCATACATATGTATCACTACCGCGACCGGCTGGACGCGGGGGTGTGCGCATTCGCATTCGCTTTCCCTGCCTGGCTACTGCGCGATGTGGGAAGTCGGACCGTGGTGGGGCCTGGGCGCGCCCTTCAAGTTCCACTCATTCAGCGAAAGGGCCGCCGACAACCGATATTCGACGCTGTCCCGCACGGTCTCGTGCGCGTCCTTCTGCTCATTCAAAGAAAACGAACGGGCCGCCGCCAATTTCAATGACGATATTCTACATACATACATACGTACGCGGCCAACGACCACTCTGGACGTACGTCGACCCTCGGCCAGCCTATTTTTCTATATACGCACATGCAATCGGCTGCCCCCGCGATCTTTTTTCAAGAATACGAATAAACCGCGCCCCGGCCCCGTGTTGGCAATCCGGTCGTGGATTCAAATTTCTGGTTCTGGTTCTCGGGCGTTCCCTGCTGTTGTATTCAGTGGTTGGTTGGTCGTGGTTCTTTACTGCGTCGGCGTCGGCGTCCGGATCGGGATCGGGATCGGGATCGGGTTGGAGCGCTGGAGAAGATGGTATGAATATGAAAGCTTGGATTGCCGTTGCAATTGCAATCGCGCGCGCATGGCCTGGACTTCGCTAGCCCCCCCGAACAGGACTGGACCGGACACGCGGACGGCGCGCATGGTTCGCTTCGGCGTCGGGATTGAGCACTCGACAATATATACATACATATATATACCCACACCAAGCTGGCGCTGGATCCGAGTCAATTCAACTTTTTTCGACCTTTTTTCAAGAACAAGAATAAGACCGCGGCCCGGCCATTTATTTCGATCGGTCGTGGATTCAAAATTTCTGGTTCTGGTTCTGGTTCTGGGTCTCGGGCTATTCAACGGTTGGTCGTGGTTCGCTTCTGCGTCGGGATCGGGTTCGGGTTCGAGCACTGGAGAAGATGGTATGAATATGAAAAGCTTTGATTGCAGTTGCGCGCATGGCCTGGACTTGCCCCGAACAGGACTCACCGGACACGCGGACGGCGCGCGCGCATCGTGCTGGTCGTCGGCGTCGGGATTGCGCACTCGACAATATATACATACATATATATACCCACACCAAGCTGGCGCTGGATCCGAGTCAATTCACCTTTTCTTTTCTTTTCTATTTTCGGCCTTCAATTTCAACTGCAAATGATCAAAATGCAAAATCCAAATCTCGCGCAAGTTGAATTCGGTTCGGGCTCTGCTGCTTGCTGTTGCTGTGGCTGTTGTTGCTGCTCGCTGTCGGGGTCGATGTGCTTGGACTCGGCCCGACTTTTCCTTGGCTTTTTCCTTGACTTTTCCTTGACTTTTTTTTCCCCCTCCTCCGACTCGTTTTTCAAACACTGTGTCTGTGTCTGTCTAGGCTAGGCTAGCTGTGTATAGTCGTGCACATACTGCCGCGCGCGCCCACACATCCCTCCATCTAGCTAGCTATCCACTGGCCCGTGCACCTTCATCCGAGTCTGGCTGGCGTCGAACGCAAACACAAACACGTCTGGGCGGGATTCTGTGATACGATGGTAGTAGCCTGTTTTTCGCAGCGGTGTTGACTTGGTGGTCGAGGTTGGCGCCGGCGCCGGCGCTGTGCGGACTCGGGACTCGGGACTCGGGCCGGCCGGGTGCGATAGGCCAAGACGGAAGACGGAAGACGGAAGAGAGTCATCAAGCCAAGTTAAGTACTCTATGTGTGTGTGGAGTCACTGGTTGAGGCGTATCTGCTATCTGTTCAGTGTTATCTGTTGGCGCGCAATCGATCCATCGATCCATCGGTCGGTTTGTGGGTATTGGAGCTGGTATTGGGTATTGGGTATTGGGATACGATACGATACGATACGATATGTGGGTGGGTGGGTATTGGGTGGCGATAACTTGTTATGCCGGGGACCGTTCTAATTGGCGCGAACGCGGGTCGTGGTGAGTGGACTCGGAGAGCCATGCATGATGGCGTAGGCCTTGGGGATCGTACGCGTAAAGTGAAAGAAAAAGAAATAGAGTTCGCGGTCGTGCTTGTGTGTGTGTGTCCCGCGTCGCGTAGCGTAGTGGTGATCTGCACGACTAGTGTAGAGAACGTGATGATGCGTGGGCGTTTGCAGGCCTCGAGGCAATATTTATCAAGGGCAGTCAGAGTAATCACCTTCGACTCTGCAGTCTCGACAGTGATTTCTGGAATAATAATAAAAAGCGTGGTAAGGTTCGCGGTTCGCGGTTCCGCGACGCGACCCTTTCGTTAATTTTAGGCAGTGCCAGAATCGGAACTGCGTTTTTGCGTCGGGGGTGTCGACGTCAACAGGCAAAAGTTCGCGATCCTCCGCCAGTTTTCTGACAGCTGCTGTCCCCTGTGTCGACAACACCTACCTAAAGTGCTTAAATTGGGGGATCCGCGCCCGGGGCGGTGGGGGGCCGGACGAGTAGAATGGATGTGGGTTAATAAAAAATAGAGGAAGAGAGGAAGGAAGGGCTCCTGAGTGTTTTTTGGGTGCGCCTGGGATGAAATTGTGATAAAATAATCGTGGATCATCGTCGCGCGCGCGGGTTCACTTGACGCGCATCGGATCGGCTTGGCGGGTTGCGGGAATGTTTGAATATTGACAATTGCCAATCCTGAATCTGTCCACCTGATGCTTCTTTATTTCGAGCGCACTGAAGGATTGAATTTGAATGGGATTTGCGGACGTACGTTGTAGGAGGTCAGGATGCGTCAAGGGTGACGTTCGTCGCGCCTCTCTCCGTTTACGCGGCGAGGCGGGATCTGGCAGCAGGGGGTATAAGCGCGCAGGGGGGCACGCGCCATCAGGCCCAGGAACGAGGGTGGATGCAGCCTTTTTTGTAAGGATAGGCGGGCGGGCCGCGTGGCAGAATCGCGCCCTGCTGAATCCCGAGAATCGCACGGGCAAGCGCAAGGGCAGGCAGGAAACGCGCCATCTGGAGCCGCGGGGTCAGATTGCCCAGCAGCGATCGATCTGGCTAACCCAAAAGAGAGGGACATTACGTGACAGGGATGGTAGATCTGAGATCTGGGGATAATAATTAGTTGATGAGGAGTTATATACAGGCAGGCTTGGCTCAAGTATCCTCTCAGAATGGAGTCCCCGATGGCTGCGATCCTGGCCCAGTACGACGAGCTGTTCTACGCAACCTTCCCCGACGCCCGCCCGTCTAGCCGCTCGAAGCTGCTCGAGGCAGAGCATCTGCGCATGCTCGCTCTCGACGCCGCCCCGCTCCTCGACTTTGGTGATCAAGCCGTCGAGTACCCGTACCCTGATCCTGCTTCCTGGGCGTACCGGCCCAGCATCGCGTCGTCGCCGTTGCCGTCTGACGACTGGCCACCCCGCCTCGCACTCGCCCTCAACGCGTCCCCGCCCTCTGCGTACCATCCATCCCCGCCCCCCCAACCCTACTTCCCCGAAGAGCTCACCCCGCCCCCCAGCGCCGTCTCCAGTGCCTTCTCCGACCCCTCGCATCCCTTCGGCAGCCCCGTCGACGCGCCGCGCTTCGACTACCCCCAGCACGACGAGTACCCCGCGTACCAGCCCGTGCCCGTCTCGCTGTACCCCCTCGACCCCGCCTCCGCGTCCGTCCCCGCATACGGTAACGCCGCCGCGTATCCGCAGCCGCAGCCGCACCCGTCCCAGGCCCTGCAGGCCCTCCCCCCGCACGCGTTCGCCGGCTACCCGCCCGCGTACCCCTACCCGCCGCTCCCGCTGCCCGTATCCGTGCCCGTCCTCCCCCCGCATCACTCGCACTCGCTCGACAGCTCGTACTCCCTCACGCGCTCGCGCGCGCACTCCGCCGAACGGCAGGCACGACACCGCAGTGTCGAGGGGAGCGGAAGTGGAAGGGCGCGGCGCGACCGCAAGCGCCCGCAGGAGAAGCGCCGCATCGGGTATTACCCCGCGAGCCCGCTCATGAGCACGGTGATTGCGCTGCGCGAGGCGGAGGCGGCGTCGCACCCCCCCGCTGCTGCCGGTGCCGGCGCCGAGGAGGAGGCGGAGGGGAGCGAGAGCGCGGACGGCGAGGGCGAGGGGGAGGAGAGCGACGGGGAGGACGCAGACGCAGACGCAGACGCGGACGACGACAACGACAACGACGCGCCCGCCTCGCAGCTGAACGCAAACGGCAAGCGCCGCCACTCGAGCTCCGCGCTCTCCAGTTCGCCCGAACGGGAACGCGAAATAGAGCCGGAGGTGGAACGGGATCGCCTCGGGCGGCGCATGAGCGCCAAGGGCAAGCGGGGCCGCGGGAAGGTGTGTTGCGTCCCGCTTCTCCACTTCCCCCCGTCGCACTTTCTAACTTTTTTTCCAGTCAAACTCGTCGACGTCGTCCAACGCCTCCCACTCCAATACCAACTCCAACGCGAATGGGAACGGGACGGCGAAAAAACCGCCCCTGGCGTGTCTGTTTTGTCGCGGGCGCAAGATCGCGTGTGGGCCGGCGCAGACGCAGGGGGTGGGCGCGGCGGCGGTTGGGTGCAAGTGAGTGTTTTGCGCGTTTTTTAGGTTTTTTTTTCGCACTCAGTCAGCTACACGCTGGCTACCTTTTTTAATATTTTTTCTTGGGGTTCGTTATCTTTTCGCTTCGCTTCATGCCCAGCTATGCTGTGTGTGCGTGTTTTTTGGCTTTCGCGCCATCTTTCGATTCAACTTTACATTCGACGGCGCGCACCGACGCACTCTCTTGGTTGGCTTCATTTCAGTTCAGTTCATTTCGTGTCTGCACGCATATGCATCTTTTTTCTTCTCGCATTTTTGCTTTCTTCCCTTTCCCGATTATTTTTTCTTCGTTTTTCTCCCCTTCCCCACCCACACCCACACCCACACCTCCCCCTTCCACACCCACACCCTCTCCCTTCCACACTCTCCCCCTCTCCCTTCCCCTCCACCTCCCCCTCCCTAACAACACCCAACCGCTATCCATCCATCCATCCATCCATCCATTACGTCTTCCCCACTGCCACCCCCCTACCCCCTAGGCCAACAGGGGCCGCGCACGTTTTTCTTCCTTGGCACCTGGCGTTAGGTGCCTTGTGCCTTCTGCTTTGGGATTCGTGCCTTCTGCTTTGGGGATAGTGGATGGCGCGCGGGCTTGGCGGTGCGGGGGCTTGGCTTTGCGCAATGCGCAATGCGCCCCCCCCTATTTTGTTTCGTCGCGACGCTTTTACGTGCGCGGGGGTGTGGCGCGGTTGGCAGGGTTTCTATTATGTTCTGTTGTGTTGACGCGATGACACAACGCACGACGCACGACGGCGCGAGACCAGAAGCGCGCGCCAAGACGAGGCATTTACGCCTACGGCTGTCATTCGCGGTGGCAGCGCCTGGCTTCATTTTATTCTGTCTTTTGTTCATTCCCTCTTTCGTTTTATGAGAACGCGTTGCTAACCACCCCCCTTTTTTTTACAGCCAATGCCAGCGCCGCGCCCTCAAGTGCGAGTACCCCCGCGGAGAGCCGGAGGGGGATGAGGAAGAAGAAGGTGGTGGTGGACGTCGAGGAGGACGCGGGTGCGGCTGCGGGGTTGGAGGCGTCGGCGTCTTCGCAGGCCTCCTCGAGCTCTAACGCGGTGGCGAGCGGGAGCGGAACGTCCGCGCACCACATGGACGCGGACGCCGACGGCGACGACGACGGCGACGCGGAGATGCCGAGCTTGCTCCTAGGTCGGTCGGTCGTCTCTCCCTCGGTGAGTGTGCAGCGCTGACGGTGTGAAATTTGCAGGCGGCTCGACGATACCCCCCTCTGCATTGACGTCGGCGTTGGGCGCGAATAATTCGGGCTCGTCGTCGGCGCTGGCGGGGGCGGTGCTCATGCCCATGCCCATGGACGCGCTCTCGCCGCAGTCCTCCGTCCCCGCCGCAAGAGAGGGGCGCACGCGCGACCCGCGGCTGGCGTCGGCGGTGCGGGATGCGGGGGGCGGTGCGGGGGGCGGTGCGGGGCGTGTGTAGGTGCGGTGGGTGCGGCGGGCGGTCGACGACGGCACGTCGGCTTCCCTCCCCCCCGCGCGCAACGCGCCGCACCGCTGCGGCGACGACGATGCACGTCGTCCTCGCTTTTCGGCGCGCTCGACGTTATGTCGATCGACCGACACCGACACCACCCGCCTTTCCTCCCATTCATTCCATTTAGTATCGGACGGTGCCACTGCCGCTCGTCTTCAACGCTCTACTACGTCTTTTCTGCTCTCACGCCGGCCAATACACATACACATACACGCACGTGGCTCGGCTTTTATGCATGCATGCAAGATTTTTTTTTATCACCACGAAATAAATCCCGAAATCGAAAATCGAAAATCGAAACCGAATCTCGAATCGAAATCAAGCAACCCAACCCAACCCAAATACCTGTACATATGATACCACGCCCTCCTCGCTGTGTCCGTTTCCTTTTCCTTAAATTCCACCCCACCCACCGCCGCGACCGCGTTATTACCTCCGCTATTATCCCGCCCGCCCCACGAACGAACGAACGAACGAACGAAACTGCTTATGCGCCCCCGCTACCCTATCTATCAAGTTAACCACCCCCTTATAACTCCTCGCTCTCCATACATATTACACCGCCCTGATACATTCCTACCTACCTACCTACCTACATACATACATACAATGATACATACATACATACATAACGAGGCTGCGCGCGGCCTGGCCTACCTATCGCTACTGCTTGTGCTATTTTGCTTGTTTGCTTGCTTGGTTGCTTTGTCCCCCCCCCCCCTACCCGCTTATTTACTTACTTACTTACTTACTTACTTGCTCGTACTTGTTTACTTTTCGCTGGGTTTTGGGTTTTAGGTACCGCGCTCTGCTGCTTTCTTGTCGTATACCTTTTTTTTGTTTCCATTCTTTTTGGGTGTTGATTATTTGCAACTGAAAGACGTGTCGAGACTCGATTTAAAATGCCTTTTTGTTGTACTTGGTTTTTGAAAGAAATTTGCAAAAGTGAAGTTGTTCGTTTGACGTTGGAATTGGTGTGCGCGGTGGCGGTTGGCATTCTTTGGAAGGAAAAATAAATTTTAAAAAGAGGCGGGAAATCGGAAAGAAAGAACGGGCACGATCTAACCCCGAATCGCACGCCTAAGCAAGTGGAAGGATCGGAATTTCAACACTGGGTGCACTAAACCGATTCCACTTTTAAATTTCCTGGTTGGTTGAGATATTATATGAAACTGTCAATGCGGGAAGGAAGGGAAATCATGATGGACGTGGTTGAAACTCTGGTTGAGGTTGATCAACTCAGTCAGTAGCCTTCATCTCCTGCCCCAAACTGTTGTTGTCATGTGCGAATCTCAGCACGCCCGCCAGCCGAGTTGGAAGAAAATTGAAGGAGGGAGCAAAAGAAAACTAGTACCGGCGATTTATGACCCAACCCCGAATCGAACGAGGACCTCCTGCGTAACTATATACGACCGAATACAATTTCAGCAGGTGCATACCGCTGTGCTACTGAGCCGTTGATACCTCTATCCTTGAATCACTCAGATAAGACGAAAGAAAATTCGGAGGAAGATCGATGTTTTGATTTTGTTGGGGCGTTCAACCTGCTCACGCTCAAACGATTCGGGCTGTGGCCAATAACCTAACCCAGCCGCCGAGTCCTGCTTGATGGTTTGGACTTCCGCCAACCTGGCCAGGTGCACTCGCCATGGTGCTGGTGTGCCACGATTCCATCGCAGGTGGAGAGGGGGGATGGAAGAGAAAAGGAGCTCTGAATCGTGGTTGAATCTTTTTGGTTGAACAACTTCAAAAAGCCTTACCGATCACAGGAGTCCGTCTCAATGTCGGCGGCACAGCTAGCAGACACGCGGTATGACACCTTACTGTTACAGCTAAACCAGAAACGATAGACGTTTTTGATGGGCAATGAGAGTTCGGCTAAAGCTGATGGGAGCATGTCCAGCCACAACCAACCAACGCCGTTCCACACCTCCACTCGTTACCTACACTGTCAGGGAATCGAGGGGATACACTAGTTGAGCAGAAGGAACTTACTGCTATATTTTGTGGAGGTTTTCGAATGCGAGGTTCGGAGAGAAGCGCGCTATGCTCGGCCCGAACTTTGATCAACTTTAGCCGAACTCTCATCGCCCATCGAAAACGTCTATCGTTTCTGGTTTAGCTGTAAAGAGAATGAACGTCCGAAGAAAGTCTGGTTGAAAAACAAGTGGCGTCGGAACTTACCGGTGGCTGTGTTCGCTTCTTTACGCTGAACCACGACTTTGATTTCTGCAGGGTTTCCAAAAGCACCGGCCTTCAAGAACTTCAAGTAGGAATGGAGAGCGCCAACGTTGGCGCTGGCCGCTGGTTTCGGACGGCTGTTCGCGCATTGGGTAAGTACAATCGTGATACTTACATCTTTCTTTACTTGGCTCAACTCGGAGATGAAGAAACGACGTACGAGGGTCCCTTCCATTCAAATAGAGATACACAGAGACGAGGACGACCGCGGCTACCCTTACGTGCGCGCACAAGTGCCTCGTCTTCCGCGCGAGGGCTGTCTAACTGCTGCTCAGCTTCCCGTTCGCTCACCATATGGATGACGGCCATCTCGCGTTCGAGGTGACGTGTCCCGCGAGCCTCGCACCTTTGCGTTTAATTGTCCTCTGTTCCGGTATCCTGGATCGGTCTTGGCCTGCGTTATCGGCCGACGATTGCCTATGCTCGTGGGGGCGGGCACCACTCATCGCGACCCCGATCGCGCTCTCCATTCCCAGTCTTCTGGCCTCGCTTTATCTTCGTACCCTCTGTCTGCTTTGCCTACGCCGCGTCTTCGTCTTATTTGCCTTTCACATGCTGCCTGGCCTTCCATCGCTTCCCTCGCCGTATGCTCTGCGCCATAATCCCGATCGACACCCTGCTGTTTGCTTCGGGTGGAGTGCACGATGCAACTCCCGATGAGCATCGTACACCGAGTTCATCTTGACCTGGGGTTCTCGCCATGTATTCGCCGCCCACTTGCGGACGTGATTATGTTCAAATAATGTACCCTCTTTGACTTGCCGTGGAATAGGAGGATAAAGAAAAGAAAGCTTGAAATATTGTCCGAGATTTGCAGTGAACTCGCTCAAAGAATGAACCACGCAGCCACCGGTATATTCCGGATGGCGCCTTCAGCGTTTTTTCTCGGAACGCGGAGAATGTACGCAGAAAAAAGGGGGAACGCGCTCAAATCCCGTCGGCGGCATTCACCAAATCGCCTGCGCGTCTCGTTCACGCATTTTTCGATTTTTTCCCCGAAGGACTAATGTCAACCTGGAAGATCTACCTCGTAAAAGCACAGTAGTTTTTCTGTTCTATCTTATACCCACGCTTCTTTCGTGGTCACACTTCAATTTCCGGAGTAACGAATCTACCGCTGTCCAATGTCGACGTTAGTTCTTTGAACCTCTAATTCCCTAAAATGGACATACTACCGGCAGATGCATATTCCAGGAAAGCACCCGTCCAGCCATGAATTAAGCTGACTTCCACTCATTCGCTGTCAATGTTTCAATTTACCAAGTGCATGTTCTGGAATATTTCGTTCTTGTCGTCAGTTGCATATGTATCTCGTAAGAACGAACGGACAACGAACAGACGTTCATCGTAGTCCGAGGCGGAGTCCCTGAAATGCGGTAAGCTAACGGCGTTTGGTCGTTTCTTACTAGTACCTGCATGATGTCCATGTTTGAATTTAATATTAGTACGGCAGATCAGTTGAGCGTAAGTAGTGGAGGAGTGATGAACGCGACGTGGCGTGTTCTGATTTTCTTCCGAGTGTCCTTGGGTGAACAAGAAGGACTTTAATTAATGGTCAATCTGTGCACCGTTTCGCAGATCCTGTCCAAATCCGTCAAAACTTCGGTGTCCGCATTTCGTACTTGACTCTATGCGGTAACCCAGTGCGCCGGTGACTCCGACATGGCGTTCGAGTACCCATACGCAGCAACTTGTGGAGCTTGAACTTCCACGCATCGATTCAGACATACGTGACCTGTCGCGTTCTGCCGTAGTTCATAAACATCCTCACCAGAAATATCATTACACTGGGCCTTTCATGGGCGGAGTACGCAGCAAAGATGCACGAGCGGGGTCCGACTTGCGCCACATGTAGGCTTAGTGATGTTAGTGAACCTGAAATCGGCTGCAATGTTAAAGATGCCGTCAGCATTTTTTGAGTTTGGATAGAATAAAAAATAAACCTCTTCGGACGCCGGAGACGAAAATTCGAGACGGAGAAGGACGATCATCAGGCACGCAGGTGGTCTGAACTCTAGATTAACCACCGTCTAACGAATATAGAATCCCAGGGGTCGCGTGCCTATAGCTGAGTATGGGTGGTGGGATTTTTCAGAGTTTTTTTGGGCCGCTTGCTTGGGAATATTTCCAGGAAGTGTTGAATTGAAGGATGAGATAAGATAAACCGATGAATTGAACTGGATTTGTGGAGCAAATCGAGATCATTTCTGAGACAGCTTAGGCACAGGTGCCGGTGAGGTGTGACGCAGGAGGCGTTACCCTGGAACCTAGAAGCTTGAAGAGAAGGGCGGATGTCGAGAACTGGAAGTCAGCGCAAGTTTTGTGGGGCTGATCCGGGGTGCGAATGTGTCTTAAGTTTAATTATTTCGGGGCGCAGAATCCAAAGAGAATGCGATCCGTCCGCACTCGAGTACCACCCGCATGGTTCCACCTGAGCCAGATGAACGTAGAAAGTAAACTTCCTGAGCTAAGTTAATAATTGTGCCGAGTCGGAGTGCCGCCTGACAAGCAAGTTGAAGCGTGACGAAGACGAAGACAGAAGATCGTGTCTTCGCCTTCGGGGGCGGACCGGGGCGATCCGAAGAGCTGTAAACTCGAGGGTGCTTCAAAATCCGGGTGCGAAGGGACGAACGATCCGCTTGTTATTGAACCGTTTTGGGATATGCCAATACCACGGCCTTGACTTGTTTAGGCCATGGATAAAATCTCACCATGTCCACTGCGGCCGAGAGAGGCCGAACAGCACAGCTACCAGCTTTTCTCGTCATTCCATCCATCCATGGTGACCTATGGTGACCCATGTTCAATGGTGGACGCACCAAGGTAAAAAAAAAAGTCCTTATGGCGGAGATTGAAGCCCGATGTAAATACTTGAAGTTAGCGATGAGCTAGCACTTGGCTAGCACCGATGGAGTGTCAGTCGCGTGTTTGCAAAAAAGTGAATGAATAGAATACTTCAGAAAGTAATCGTGCCGCGCGGCAACCTTGACATGAGAGTGATCTCTTCATTTCGCGCGCTGGTCCATCAGACTCCATCTAAGTACCCCATCCTAGATTGTTCCCGGTGGACAAGAGAGACGCCGACACATTATGCCTGATATGGGAGGTCGGAGCAGATGAATCAGAGCAGAACTTGACCGGATCGCCAAAGGACAAATAGCGAGAGATACCTTCTTTGAAGAGTAATCTAGCCATACACCGTGACCACCGCTGCAGTCAGCACTCCTTGAATTTTCTGGCGCCGAGGATTCGCAATCTACAGATGAATTTAGAGATCCGTTTGGCGCTTCAGCGACATGCATCCTGACGGTGGGACTTTGTTGGTGTATGCCAAATGCCTAGCTAGAGAGCGAATCAAAGATCCAAAGTGAATTGAGAAGTGAGAGAAAGAGTGGTGATGCGCCACTCGGCAAACTGATAAAGAACCGGTGGTCAACTGGACAAATTCTCACGGTCTCAACCTTAATATGAACACGGGTGTTTTTAGGTGTTTTTCCAAAGCGGACCCTCTCGCACCCACAACGACACAACAACAGCGAGTCCCTTAGGTTTTTCCAAAATGCTCACTGTAGACGCATGTAAAACTACAACTTGTCAATTTGAAAAGAAAATCGTTCCGAGTCCAGCCGACCTGATGTCCCGTTCTAATCTGCCGATATTTCAACGAGCCACGGACGGCGCGGTCTCAGCGCAGCACCCCACGCCCCACAGGATACGCTGCGCGCCGATCTTCCAAGATTGTACTCCATGAATTCCAGCTAATCGCTTACGAACAATTGACCTCTAACACTCCTGGTCTCGCTGGCTGAGGGCTCTATCCCAGGGATCGGCCCCGGCCTAGACATGCTCCAGGAATTCGGCGACGATATCGTTTAATAACGCCGATCCGTCTTCCTGACAAGAATAGAACCGAGAAGCTCGGAAAATCGTCAGTGCATCTCCTCAGACTCTTTTTGATCACTTCTGGGATGTTTTTCTCTTCTTCCAGGAGAAAGTTCACGATAAGGGACTGCGCCAAAAACAAATCGTGCGTACTCGATTGGAATTTGGGACTCGAGTTGTTGTTCAAGTCCACTTGGTTGTAAATCGCTCTGCCGAACCAGGCTGTAAATCGCTCTGGTTCGGCAGGTTCTTCGTTGTTGGTCCTGACCGAACTCTCAAGTTCCGGCGAACCGGGCCGTGCTGACACATTGAATTTAGGCGCAACTGCCCCTTGATCTGGACCGTTTCCCTGTTTCTGGATTTTGACCCCTCCCCGTCTCTCGGACACGCCTGTTCATCGGTAAAAACAACAATGACGACAAGGGTCCATGGGACGAAAACCTTTGCGCTTATTTTGCTCTTCAACTTGAAGGGATGAAGGTTGCTGCGTTTCCTCTCGGCATTCTGCTTCTCGCACTCTCCACGTTTTTTTGGTGAGCGAACTTGCCCTGAGTGACCCATCCGGCACGTATCTTAGTATGATAACCTAGAAGCAGACACCGGTACAAGTAGCTGTTCCTCTTGGACGTAGTCCAGGAGGCTGGCGATAACCTTATTCAAGTATGTATTCTCTGGTTCGATGGCCATTTTCCATGTCTCTCCGTCGCCACCGTGTGTTCTGCACTCGTCAATATTTTGCCTCTGCCTTGACCTTAGAGCTGTAGCCGACTAACAGGCGGTCTGGGGTTCTCAACTCAATTAATATCCCGACATTTTCGCTCTTTCAACGATCTGACTGGGGCATCTCTTCTATAGAGATGGTAGATCATCATTCTGATTGTCTACTCTACCGGGCTTCTGGGCAGCCCGAGCTTTTCTTGCTTGCTTCGCGGTCTGAATTTTGGGGCATTGTATGGCGCGGCGTCCTAACTTGACTAGCCGGCGTGTACTTTGAATACGTCAATGCCTCTCCGAACCTTCAGGTTTCTGTTGTGCGTGGTATCTGGCTCTTCGACGCGTGTCCGTCGAGTAAGGGACTGCGAATCTGCTGCGAAAATTTCGACACATCTGTGTTCTCCCCATATCTGCGCTGAAGTTGTTCTCCCAGTTCCGACGATGTGTCCAGACTGATGATCGCTGAAACTGGTGGCGGTAACTAAAATTCGCAACTATCGCCTTCCCATCTAACCTTTCCTTCACGCCGGACTTCCTACTCGTTGCGCTCTTCGTATCCCGCCGGGTAGCATCCCGGCGCAGACGGATAGGATTCCCCTGAATCCCGGCACTAATCCCAATCACTCATCATCCCAATCGGCCGTTCCTCCCTAGCCCCACGGAAGCTAAATCGTCCATCGCCCAACTAAGTACTACTCAATTAATCTGATGAAGCTTGTCAGGTGAAGCTTGTCAGGCTGTTTGCAAGGTGATTGTATTATAGCCCGCGTTCTAACGCGGTAACTTCTCTCGGCTGGCTATTGCGACGGTAAATAATTTGCCCACGTCTGCACGATGCCTTTCGGCCGATAGCAAGAAATTAATCGATCGATTTTTCATTCAGTAGCCTTGAGGCTTCGCGGGAAGGCCTTTACTCGCACGACACACTGCCGCCGGTCCTTCTAACCACGCCGCCGCCATGCCTGGTTTATTCAATCATTGGCCATGGCGAGCTCGCAGCTTGATTGCGCTCATTGCGGTGCTTAGGATATAAACTTGGTTTCTTTCTTGTGCTGATGACTGCTGCATCACTCATGCGCGTGCGGCCGAGGTATTTTGTTGCGGCCGCGGAGCTGGCACAACCGCAGTTCGGGATACCAATCCGGCGGGTTACACAAAGCACGAACAAACCACTCAGCCCGCATGGTCTCGGCACGAGGAGAGGGTGCATTACTCACACTCGGCTCCCAGGCTCCTAGGGCAGAAGCTGGGGGAAGCTCCGGCTTTCCTCGGACAGCGGGCATTTGACCCGATTTTGGTTCGTATCACGCGTCCATTGATGGGCGCGCGCTCTGGAGCGTTAGACGTCGTACCCAGTCCGAATGTCCGATTGCGACGCTGTGTAACTTGACTTCTTTTCTCCGCTCTTGTATCCGTTCTTGTATCCGCACATTTGACTTGAATTCCGCTCAATTTCTGCAATGGAACTCTTTTGTCAAGCAAAGTTGGCCGCTGCTCCTCGTGTAAGTCTATCTAAGGCCACGACGGCGCCGTCGAGCGCGCAGCTTGAATAATATTATGTTTTTCTGCAAACACGTTCGCCATGGATCTCAATAGGCTGCTCAATCCGGAGGAGGTTCTCAATCCGTTGACAAGAGTTCTTGCAATCCCGAGTGTTTTGAATCCTGAAGAGCCAGGCGTAGATATTTTACCTTTGATTAAGCACATCTCCAAGTTCTCTGGCAAAGAGACCCTCCTTGCGCCACAGGAAATTCGAGACCACCTTTCAAGGGCACTCCGCCATATCGAGGATCACAACAACTTCGCCCAGGCAGTGGACGATACCCAGGTTCAATCGATAAACACGAACTTTGGGGAACAGAGGACCGAAAAACATGATGTCCGCCTCACTAGAGAGACGATTCTCGACATTCTCTACACCTACCCCTTGAACGCCGTTCTTGAATACCCCGAGACTCTGGAGAATGGTTCTGTTGGCCATCTATTCACCATGGATCCCCATAAATGGACCAACCCTATCCTTGACGTCGTCTATTCCCGAGGCAAACCCGCCGGCCAAACGATCAAAGGTGAAGAAGTCTTCACAGAGATTTTGCGGGACAGCACAGGGGAACCTGTTCCTTGTATCCGCCGTCACAGTACATGTCTGTCAATATTTCTCGCTCCATTCGTTACAAATATCTGACCGTAAAGCAGGTCAAGGCTCTAAAGTCTGTCCGTATACAGATATGGACCTCTTATCCCAGCCACATACATCTGCATCTAGAGCAGATGTTAAGGAGCGTCTCCAAAATGATAGAGAGTATCGTCTGCAATCGACATCGCCTTCCAAAGACGTCTTTATGCGAACTGTCAGCTACCTCGCTGCCGTTCAGAGGCTTGGCTGCCGACGTCCACTCACTGAGGAGACATTTATCTTGGCCTCAGAGGAAGAGGCAAGAGACGCGCGGGAACTCTATCTTGACCAAATCCGCAGAGGATATCGAATGCCAGAGGGCGTTTGTGAGGGACGACTGGTATTTGGCTTCAGCGACTCTGACGAACGGCCCTATGTTTGGTACGCAATTTTCTCTGTAGTCTAACGTCTACTAATCAGCATTGTCTGTAAGCTGTGAACACTATATACCCGGCATAAGTAAAGACCATTTTAACGATTCGACGATTGGCAACGGAGCGTATGATGTCAATTACGTTGAAGCGGTCATTACGGGCGATATCGAGGAGGCGTCGAGGATTGAACAGAGCGCTGAAGATCTGGGCTATGGACCTCTCGTTGAGTGTACCACGGTCTCTAACCCGTCGTCTCAACGTGCATACTGCAGTACGCTTTTTCCCCGGGGATTCCGCGAGATCCTGATTAATTGGTGTTTTTATTCTAGCCGTGTCCCATCGCGATCCACAGGGAGCACTTGTTCAACCATTGCTGGAAAGTCTGCCTTGTTCTAGTCGATTCATAGTTTACGAACCGTTGGAAGAAGATAGAGCGACTTGCCCATACGTCTTGATTGTGACGAGGGGTCCTCACTCTCACCCCGTCCCTCTACCCACGAAAACTCCTTTACATATTCGAACAACGTTGATGGACCTTTTCAAGCAGCTCAGCGACGATCTTGCTGACCTCACCCCTCGACGCTTTATTCGCCATCCCATTCTGCGCGCCTTTTTATCCAAACGATTTCCGACAATTCCCAGTCCCACTTTGGCTGACTGGCATGTCTCTCTTGCCAACCGCTCTCACCTCAAGGCGTATATCAAGCAGGCCAGAGACGAGCTTTATCCATGGGGTACAGGGTGGAGAGGTCTTTCTTCCCCTGTTCTCTCAAACTCAGCTTACCTTTTCTTCAGGTGTCGTTAATCTAAAAGCTCACCAAGACAGTGAAATTCCGAAGGAAAATCATTATATACGTCGAATCTTGGCTATTGATATGGACCCATCAGAACATACCGACGCCGACGATGACGAGGCTCTCCCTAAGCCAAAGGACAATATCTTACGCATAATCATTTGTATGACGCCTGAGGCCAGTCGCCGTCTTTTGTCTTCTGGACGCTATCTCCAGAGCGACATTGGCTTCAAACGTATTGTTGGATTCAAAGAGTTTGAGGTTGCTGGTATGGAAAGGGACGCTAATACGAGTAAGTGGTTCCTTCCTCCTTTCTTTCCCTTCTTTGATCGCTAGTGTCAGGCATCATCTACGTCCGGATTTTCTTGAATCAAATGACCGCGGCGGCCCATCAACGGGTATTCGAGGAGATTGAGGCCATTGTCTTTGAGGACACCGGAAAGCATTTGCAGTGGCATCATATTCATGCCAGCACTGCGAACGACGGCCTGGACAGCATGATTTTATCGTGGGTGGCAGATCAACACCGCGGTCAGGCGAAAGGTATTCTCATATAAAACATTAAATGAATCGCTGCTCATGAAAGATTAGGTCTGGGTCTGCATTTGAAGAATATCGCCTCAAAATTGCCACCGAAACGAGACCTGTACGAGCCGGATAGGTTGGTTCAGGATCTCGGTCCTTACGAGCATTTACACCGCAATTTTCGGGTGTGCACGGTGCATTACTTTCGACTCGTCCAACTTTGCGCAACCACAGAGCAGGTGCGTTGGCTCATGCGCGGTTTGGTGTGTATGGAACACCCCGACTGGGAGGGCACCTTGCAGACGATTTGTAATCTGGGCGGAAAAGCAGCAAAAGGTCAGAGTCTTGCATCCTTGCCTCATCGGACGTTCTTTAACTAATATTCGGAAGATTGGGTTCAAAACAAGGTTTCCAGTGGCTTTGTGTTCGAGGGCATTTGCTGGCAGAAAAGCTTCATCCCCCGCGCTATCTGGGAAGCCGGGGAGAGCAACTCCAACCTCATTGAGTCTGTTCATCGTGACGCGAATCGGGAGGGTGTTCATTGTACTCTCCTCGGCGGCCTCCTCAAGGGTCAGCAATTCGACGCCATGAAAATGAAAACACTGGGAGTACGATCAGTTCTTTCCCTTCTTATTGCCGTTTTCAATCTAATTCACGGTTTACAGGCATATGAATCCTGGGGAATAACTCCCACCTACAAATCGGCCCATATTTCAGAGAACACTGTATCTAACTTAAAGCGCCGGGGTATGTGTTCGCTGTTTCTCCAGTCATGAAATTGAACCAACATTATTATTTTCTAGACTACCAAACTCACCGGCGTCTGGTCGCAGAAGACACCAAAATTGAAGCCTGGAACTTCAAATTCAATGCAAGTGTCGAAAACTATATCAAGGCTCAACGGGCAACACTCGCCAAGCGTCAGCAACTTGCAGGAGAGGCCGATGCGCAGAGGCGCCAGAAGTTGGAGGCCGATTTGGAGAAGAAGATACGCAGCGAAAACAGATTGAAAGATATGGTAGAAAAGGTTTATAGCGGCAGAGCGGCCCTTGGCAACACTGGTACTGGTAAGGTGATGTTGTTGGAAGCAGTATAGTAGCACCTATGTGCCCCTCCTGTCCTCTTCTTCCCAATTCTCGCCAATATTGATACCTGATTTTCTGAGCAACTCCCGGCGGGATAAAGCGACTCTTTTCCAAAGGCGTAGCTCCACCTTGAGGCTTTTGATATCGCGCTCGAGCGCGTTGCACGATGCCCGAAGCGAAGCCAGTGTCATGGTGGGTGAAGGACGCATGTGCGGGATGTCCAAGAGGCGGGTGAGGGGCAAGACATCGAGACGTGCCATATCTGATTGGGTCTCAAATCGGAATACTCGAGAGCGGGTAAAAGAGCTCACTGTTAAGAAAGAAAGGGGAGGTTTGTTGGCTCTTGTTAGTAGCGGATAAAGAAGGCGGGTTGTGGCGCTTCGACTGCATTCACAAATCAAAACAAATTCTGCAGCGTTGAACAACATGGCATTTTGGGGAGCAAAGTACACGGTAAAGCTATCTACGCCGACTGAGCTACTCAAGAGGATCAGGACCCATCCTTGGATGAAAGGAGAGAGGAACACACACCTTTAGACCTGGGTGATGTAGGCGTTGGCGGCAGCTGCGAGTGCGTCGTCACTGAGAAAGATTTAGAGAGAATTAAACCATAGAGCTCAGAAAATTAATGCGCTGAAAACGTACTACGTCTCAAATTTACCGGGCAAACCCCAGACCTTGTACGGAGTGGCAGGGTGATCATGCATACGGCGACAACACTGGTCCCAGAAGTCGCGTGCTTCGGCCTTGGTCGGAAACGCCTGCATTTTTTGATTGTGAAAGCCGCGGACCTGGGCCTCCGCTTCAGCGCTAGGAAATATCAGTATTAGACAGAAGTGAAGGAGAGAAAGGAAACGTACCAGATGAAGTAGATCCCGGGAGTGCGCCCGCTGAAGACAACATAGTAGGATAGGGTGCTTTCTTGGTCCTGGACAATGTGGCTCCGACCGTGGTCAAAGAATACGGGAAGGCAAGGAGGACCGTTGTGGGGCATGATACCAGGAGATACTAGGAGAGGATGTTTTGGTCGATCGTTAATCAAAGCAAGCTAGTGAAAAGGATTGGGGATATTCGCCTTCAAACCTGCTCTTTATAACCCGCTCCCGACTCCCCCATTTTCAATTGCAAGGTCGCCGTCGCTGTCCTTGAAGGATGAGACTATAAGTCTCGAAGATCTAGAAATTTGTTAGATTCCTTCATGTCGGTTCTTTTTGGAGCGACCAGTTCGGAGAGATATCCATGAGGCCTTTTGAGAAGAAGGGGACTTCAGATTTAGGAAATACACGCCCCAGTCGAAGACTAGAGTTCCTTGACTTCTGGCTTTGAGACTCGAGCAAATTTTGTAGCTGACATGGTGAAGTAAGTTGCTACAAAGAGCACCCAAGAGGTGGCTAGAAAAGCCCAGAAAGTGGATAGCGGTGGATAGCGGTCGAAAACCGGTTGATGATAAATCAGAAAAGAAAGGTGTTCGCCTTTACACGCTGTGACAAGTCATACATCCCACAGTCACAAACACGTCGCGTCGCGTCGCGTCGCGTACTTCTAAATACAAGCAACTGATTTATTTTTTGGACCCAGATATCTGCAACTGATGGACTACACTACATTGTTCCCCCCATTCTTCTCCCATGCCCGACGCGCCTTAGCTTTCTGACGTGCAGCATTGCGTTCCTTTTCCTTCGGACTCGATTTCTTCACGTTTGCTTTCTTCAACTGGCGTTGGGCTGATTCTGTACTGGACATTTCAATCCAACCAACATTTACTGGCTTGGTTGGGCGCCGGCAAGTAGGGCCTGTGGTAAAGTTAATAAACCCGAGTGTGTTCGCAATATACACCCACAATCCACGACGCTCGCAACCCCCCTCGTAACGTGCCAGGCCTGAAAGCAGGACTACATTATCTCCGTCAATTTTATGCAAAAGAAAGGGACGAAAAGCAAAGACACACCAGATGATAGGCAGTATATCTGCAGCTGCACGGCACCATGATGCTTGCTCCGCCGCCCTTGATTCCACATATCTACGGTGCAGTACGGAGAACCAGTACAGTGAGAACAATATAGATCAGCAGATTTTCCGAAAAAGGCTTACCGCACATTTGTGTTCCTCCCGCCAAGTGGGCTTCTCCCTCAAATCATGAAAGACTTTTTTAGACAGCGCTACTGTAAGGCATTATTTTTACGAACTTTACGAAGTATGCTCTATTCTTTTTCCTTACTTGATATAGTCTCGATCTCTTTCGTTTATCTTTGTTAGGAGTAGATGGTTAGATTAGACAGCACACGAGTGATAATCATCATCTACACTTTGCCCAAACCACTATCGCTTTAAGCCTTTCCAGTTATCGTCGAGTTCCTCCGAGAACCTGATAGAGGCCCGAGCGCTCTAGTTACTTTCACGACACAAGGTACGCCCAATTCTACGACTTTAACGACTTGTTACGGTGGATCGGTCATACTCACCTCTCTTGACTATTCGGAGAGGTCGAGCCTCAATCTTACGGAAAGCACGGCTATCCGGCTTCCGATTGAGTCCTCTTGGAGTTTGATCGTTAGTAGAAGAGTCTTTACCACAATATAACGAGTAGCGAACCCCCTGGATAATTCACGTACGACTGGAATCCCTTAAGGAGCTCTCAATCCTTACAAAGTGGACACATTGGGAAATTCGTCATACCGGGCGGTTTGCAAAACATTCATCACCCACCTTCATTCTCAGGTCGAGGAGGTCGTCCTCGCCCTTATCATAGTCCTTATCTGGATTCGGTCAAGTCTCGGTTACTAGCGCCGACTCGAGCGTCAGCCGCTAAGTCGGTGCGAGCGACTGTCGAAGATTCAGAGGACCGAAGTGCATTAGCAGAAGGAGCAAAGAACTCTAATTCTTCTGTAAAACAGTCGATAGGGTTAGGCGCTCCTACTCCGCCCGTGGCCGCTCGAACGAGAGGCCGACTGGATACTACCGCTCATAAACCGGCACCTAAGAGGCCATTAGCGTCCTCGTCCAGGACTTCAGCCAGTTCTTCAAAGAGCCGTAATACAGTGCCCACTCTCAAGCCTTCACCCCGTCCGAATTCCCCACGCAAGGTGACGGTTGTGGGATCCTCCTTTCAGATTGAACCCCCATTAGCGCATACAAGCACAATGGCAGGCCCTAGTAGTAGTCCGCTGCCGCAGATGACCCCGTCGCCAGAAGGAAATTCGCCAGAGCAATCTACTCGTACCACCTGGCCGGGAATGGCACGCGGATATGCTCTTTCCCCTATGGCAGAGTTGCGAAGAGAGTACATGAAGGAGCATGATAGGGAAAGCTCACTGCTCATGCGAGTCACCCTCCTCGCGAGTAAGAAGGTCCTGGACGTGTCGGATATCATTGATCGAGGGATCTCCCTAAACGACACGACAAAGTCTCGTTTTGCGTTAGACATGGGTTTCGCTTTTCGTGTCGAACGTACCTTGCAAGATATGCAAAGGCTGCTTGATCAGGCCATAAAGCTCCGTCCGTTTAAGGACACGGGCTTTCTAATCGATCCCAACGATTCATTCATGTCAGTCTTGAAGAATGCGAACGAGCTGAGCGAGCTGACCGTGGCGTGGATGGGACTGAATAGGCGCTTGGAGCTAGCGCACCGTAACTTCGAGAAGTATGAGTCAGAATACGCTGCGCCCAGAGAGGAGGAGGTACTGTTGTCGCCGGTGTCGACGGAACCTGCGCTATATGAAGTGTTTCCGAGAGGGAAGACGTTCATGTCGGACGTGAACTATTTGTTCGACAAGATTCCTCATCATCGAGCGCAACAACCGCCGGGATATGATAGCAGCCTCGATTGGCTCGCCTACAAGGTCCCGGTACCCTCCCATCTCCAGCGAGCTTTCCCAACTAGGTTAGCCGAAGAAAGGCCCTCCACCATCTATTACTCCTCAACAGGGGAGAGGCAGGAAGTCTCCTTGTCGGAACAGACCAGTCGAGGCGCGGGCGCTGATTTCCGAGTACCGCTGCCCGAGACAAGGGCGTCTAGGAGAGAGAGAAGTCAGAATCGCAGAGCGAAGGTGGAAGACTACGTATCTTCAGAGGACGAAAGTTCCTCAGGAACATCGAAGAAACACCTCGAAGAGCCTCAAAGTCCGCTGACGCATGGCTTGCTGCAGCCCGGCATTCAATATAGGGGTCCGCAGAATTTCTTCGTGCCTAGCTCACCGAGGGACAGTACAGCAAATCTACCCATCCCGGGGCCTCATCTGCCCAATCCTTTATACGGGATGGCGTCAGGGGGATCCTACGGGGAGTCGGTAAGCCAAGCTCCAAGTCTGAGACGTAAAGAGAAGATGCGCGCTTCGTTGGGAACGACTACGCGGCCCATTGGAAAGGGATTGAAAGCAATAGCGGAAGAAATAGATGAAGCGTCCTTCCACGAATCTCACTCCTCCAAGCGCCAAGAGCCCCTCATCGCCAATCAGCAGGGACGGAGGGAGAGAGAGAGACCACCTCACTTGACTTGGAAACAGGAGATGGCTCGGGACCCTAAGCTCCCGCCTTCGGGAGCTCCCAAGGAGGAACGTCGCGTACGGTCTCGAGCTGGGAGTCGTAGTGGTGGATCGGAGGCGTCTGATAGGAGAGCGAGGCGTGAAGAAGCTGGCAACGGGCCTGGCGGAGATCCGAGTGATTCCTCCGGAGACGAGGGTGGAGACGAGCGAGATGGAGGAAATGGTGACAGAAGGGGACGCCGGGCAAGTCATGCCCCACGCCGAAGGACCAACCCACCATCGAGAGGAGATCAAGGACCTCCGTCTTTACCGCCGTCGAGCCCGGGGACGGATACCGCGAGTAGCGTAGGCGGGAAATCTAGTAGGCACCGGTTCCCGTATGTAGCCCCTGGAGCGCCGTATGGCACGATAGTACCGACTATAGAGCCTAAACTGAAGATCGAGTCTCTTCCCGAATGGGATGGCGACCATAACACGGCCATCGACTATTTTTGGGATGTTACGCAAGTGGCGAATCTTCTCGGGTGGATGCCCAAGGCTCTCGGGTTCTGGCTTCCATCGCGTCTCAAAAAGGACTCGCCCGTGCAAATCTGGTTTTCAACACTCTCTTCGGCAAGACAAACAGAAATGCGTACACATTATCTGACGTATCTTCAAACTATCAAGGACCGATACTTAGGGCGGAAATGGCAGCTCCAAATGAACCTGCAATTTGAGAATCAATCGTTCCGGCAGGAGGGTCATAAAAGAGAATCTCCGCAAACCTTTATAGGGAGGAGAACACGTCATGTTCGATTACTGACCACGACTGACGACGGTGGAGAAAGAGAAGTTTTCTTGATAATGCAGAAGGCGCCTATCCCCTGGAGTACAATTTTGGTCATTGAGAACATAAAGACGACCGAAGAACTGTACGAAAAGGTCAACGAACACTCAGAAGCTCTGGTCGAGATTGTACGTAGGTCGAATCCCGACGCTCTGACCATGCAAAACTTGTCGGCCACTCTGAGGCGCCTAGGGTTCTCTCAAAATCAATCGTCGTCCAGCTCGAATCGACCATACCGGCGTGCCAATATCGCGGAGGTGGAAGCTGAAGAAGTAGAGCCAGAGGACTCGAAAGACCAGCTGGAAGACGTAGGGGACGCTACCATTAGACAAGCATATCAAGTACTGCAGAAACGCCAGCGTCCTCCTCCCAAGGGAGGCTATCCTTTCGCGAAGAACGATCATGTAACCACGAAGATGCGTAAGGCTCCCCCTTCTCCGTGCAAGGTATGCGGCAGCGCTAACCACTGGGACCGGGAATGTCCCGACTGGAGCGTCTACCTCGAGAAACAAAAGAGAGGAGTGCTGATTGTTTCTACTGGAGGTTTGGAGGATGAAGCGGAGCTAATGTATCATAGCGCTTACGCTGTGCTCTTGGAAAGACGCCTGGACGAAGAGGCTTTTTAGAAAAGGCCGCCCATACCTTTGAGGATCCGATGCCGAGTCCTCAAGTAGAAAGGCGTAAGACCAACTCGGAGATATTTAATGGCAACGGATTAATCGCAACGGACACCCTAACGGAAGAAGAGCAGGAAGAGGAAGTATTACGTTTTCTAGAACGCCGTCGAAACGCCCATAGGATACACGTCGAAGAGATCGAAGATGAGTATTGGACGAATGAGGCGCGGATGCCGAAAGCGAAGAGAGGTGTCATTGAGGACGCCTATGAGGAGGAAAGCGCTGCAGAGGAAGTCAGAATAGTCGGAGTCGCTGGAAAGAAGGGGGAGCAAGCAGTTGAGGTAGAAAACATTGCTCTCCCCGATCCGGGACCCATGCCTCCTCCTCCGACACCGCTGGAGCCAGTAGTTTTGAAACCCAGGCGAGTACGTAAGCCTGGGGATTCCGCCATAGGCATCTCGGTGCTAGCAGTCAAGGGGTGGATTCTGGGCTCGAGTTTAGACTTGCGGCTGGATTCGGGGGCGGATATTACTCTCATTTCAGAAGAATTCTATCTGAGCTTACCGAATCGTCCGTCATTGCGCCAGGGACACAAAATGAATCTCGCTCAGTTAACGGACCAAGGAACGACGATTAAGGGTTTCGTCAAAGCTAGACTACATATGCTGTCCACGACAGGAGAATTAGTCGAGACTGAAGTGGAGGCCTACGTAGTCAGAGGCATGAGTGTCCCCATATTGCTCGGAGAAGACTACCAACAGAACTACGAGTTGGGGGTCAAGCGGAATGTCGAAACGGGGACTCAAATCCTATTTGGAGGAACGCATTACGAGGTGGAAGCCTCTGGAGTAGAAGCCTATGCAGGGCGAGCGGAAGTGCTTCGAATATCTGCCCTCCTGACGACATATTCTCGGAAGCTTAATCAAAGTAAGCAACATCGGCGAGACAAGAACCGTCGCAGAAGACGAGCGCTGAGGAACGGCGTCGCTGTGAGAACAGTACGAGCTGCAGAGGACTGCCGCATCGGAGCTCATGAGTGTAAGAGCATTCGATTGGAAGGAGACTTTAGCGAAGATAAAGAGTGGATGATCGAGAGAAATCTTCTATCCACAGCTGACGACTCCTTTTTCTCAGTGCCCAACACTCTCATCACTGCTCGCAAACCGATGGTGCCTATCTGTAACATGAGTGACCGACCGAGGATGGTGCGAAAAGGCGAATTAGTCGGGGTACTGACCGACCCGCAGGAGTTTTTCGACTCGCCCGGTGACGAAGAAGAACTGAGCAGAATGAAGCAGAAGACAGCGTTGCTAGCGAGGATTATTGAGTTGAGGTCGAAACAGGACGAAGCTAAAGGGAGCGGGAGCGACGCTCAAAGGACCGCCACGGAAGGAGAAGCGGAGGCGCGCGTGAGAACGAACTGGGGCAATGGAGTACCGCCCGACGAAGAAAAACACCTGGGCTGGAGTCCACACGCGGGACGAGGAAGGACGAATCCCAGGACCAGATGGACGTATATCGTTTGAAGAGAAGGGGCCTGGAGCGAGCGAGGAATCAGAATCGGAAGAGTATGGGCCAAAGACAGCCGCCATGCCTGACGAGACCATCTATCCCTCGTCGAAGATGGAGGAGCTCTTGGATGTAGGATCGCTGCCAGAGGAACTGAAGGAGAAGGCCTGGGCCATGCTGAAGAACAGGGTGAAAGCCTTCGGTTTTGACGGGCGGTTAGGACACGTGGAAGCCAAAGCGCCGATCAGAGTAAAGGAAGGCGTAAATCCCATAGCGGTCCCGATGTACGGGAGCTCTCCAGAGAAACGGAGGGTCATCGACGCTCAGCTTGACAAATGGTTTGAGCAAGGAGTCATAGAGCCCTCTATTAGTCCATGGAGCGCTCCGGTTGTCATCGCATACCGTAACGGGAAGCCCAGGTTCTGTGTGGATTACCGGAAACTAAACGCAGTGACCATCGCGGATGAGTTCCCTATACCCCGCCAATCTGAGATCCTTTCGTCATTGTCTGGATCCCAGGTACTGTCGTCCTTAGACGCACTATCAGGATTTAATCAGCTCGACATGGCCCCGGAGGACGTGGAGAAAACCGCATTCCGAACACACCGAGGGTTAGCGCAGTTCAAGCGCATGCCCTTCGGCCTAAGAAATGGCCCGTCAATATTTCAAAGGGTTATGCAAGGGATTCTATCTCCATACCTCTGGCTATTCTGCCTAGTATACATCGACGACATCGTCGTATACTCGCGAAGCTACGAGGAACATGTTGACCATCTCGATAAAGTGCTTGCCGCTATTGAAAAAGCAGGAGTGACTCTTTCTCCAATGAAATGCCATATGTTCTACTCCTCAATTCTACTCCTGGGACATAAAGTCTCGAGGCTAGGACTTTCGACTCACCTGGAAAAGGTCCGCGCTATCTTGGAATTGGAACGCCCTAAGAAGTTGTCGCAATTACAGGCCTTCTTGGGGATGGTCGTTTATTTCTCCGGCTTCATCCCTTACTACGCGGATATCTGTGCACCGCTATTCAAATTGCTGAGAAAAGGTTGCAAATGGGCCTGGGAGGACGAGCAGGAACATGCCTTCAGGGCGGCCAAGGTAGCGCTACAAAACGCGCCCTTATTAGGCCATCCGATCGAAGGATTACCATATCGCCTCTATAGCGACGCATCAGACACAGCTGCAGGAGTGGCTCTCCAACAGATTCAGCCCATCCTGGTCAAAGACCTGAGAGGGACCAGGGCCTATGATCGACTACTAAAGGCGTTTGAGACAGGGCTGCCTCCTCCGAAGCTCACAGTGAATCTGTCAACGAAGATTCAAGATGCTAAAAACCCGCAGGAATGGGGAACTACATTCGAGGAAACGACCGTTTATGTGGAGCGAGTCATAGGGTACTGGTCCCGCTCGTTCAAGGGAGCGGAGACGCGATACTCGACCACGGAACGGGAAGCCTTAGCGGCCAAAGAGGGTCTCGTGAAATTTCAGCCGTTCATAGAGGGTGAAAAGATCATCTTAGTGACCGACCATTTGGCATTACAGTGGGCTCGAACGTACGAAAACTCGAACCGAAGGCTGGCAGCCTGGGGGGCAGTGTTTTCGGCGTACACCCCGGGCCTCGAAATAGTGCACCGAGCGGGGCGCGTCCACTCTAACGTAGACCCACTCTCACGCCTGCCGCGGGCTCCTCCAGCACACTTGTCGCCGATGGATGAGGATGAGCTGGCGATTCACGTCTCAGGAGATTTGGCTGACTCACAAGACACATGGGTGAGGAAAGAGCCGGCGCTGAGAGCCACTTTCACAGCGTACACGCTGCAAGACGCGTTAGAAGGAAGTCGAAGCGCTTTTGCAGTAACCAGGAACCGAGGTAAAAGCAGAGACGAGAAAGTTGAAGGAGTGGAAGAGGCTCCTATCATAACGCCTGCTGGGGGGGAAGATGAGATAATGAATTTAGAAAACTCGAAAAAATCAGAAAATTCAGAAAACTTAGCGAACAGGCGAGATGACAGGAAGGAATCCGACGATGAACTTGACGCTCTGGAACCGACGCTAGCCTACTGGGGAGCTACGAATCCTCCACCTAACATACACGTCGGGATGGACGAGGAGAGCAAGAGGAAATGGACGGAGGCATACACGAAGGACCAAGACTTCGGGAGCATTCGGAGAGAAAAGCACGTCGTGGAGGGAACCTGGAAACCAGGGCAACGGTTCTTCCGCAACGAGGATGGGCTCTTGTTCTTTAGAGACGCCGATTACCAACCTAGATTGTGTGTCCCCAAGGTCAAAAGACAAGAACTCATGGAAGAAGCTCATAACGCACCATTGGAATCAGCGCATGTCAGCCCGGAGAGACTTTGGGCGAAACTCAGCGGCAAGTTCTATTGGAAGAGAATGAGCGCGGACATAAAAGCGTTCGGACTCAGATGTGATGTGTGTCAGAAAATCAAGAACCGGAATTTCACGAAGTACGGTTACCTCATTCCGAACCCGATTCCCTCGAGACCGTACGAGTCGATATCCCTGGATCTAATAGTAAATCTGCCATGGTCTGGAGATTACAACGCTATCTTTGTGGTAGTGGATCGGCTGTCTAAACACGCATCGTTCATTCCAACTACTTCAGGGCTCACCGCGCAAGGATTTGCTGACCTATTTGTGGAACATATCACGTCGAGGTTCGGTCTTCCGGACAGTATCATTGCGGACCGGGATCCTAGATGGACTTCAGATTTCTGGACAACGGTCGCAGCTATTGTCAAGACGAAGATGTCGCTGTCGTCGTCGCATCACCCGCAGCATGACGGCCAGACCGAGAATGTCAATCGGCAGCTGGAGACACTATTGAGAGCGTACGTAGGAGCGGACCGCACTGACTGGGCGAAATGGCTGAAGATTCTCGAGTTCTCCTACAACTCCAATGTCCATGCTTCCACAGGGACTACGCCATTTCTTTTGCTATACGGTTTCGAGCCGAAATCCCCGCTTGACTTCTTAATCCCTAAAGATATGATCAGTAGCAACTCTTATGGGATAAAGAAGGAAGCGAGTGATTACCTCGACCAGCTGAAGGTGAAGAGAGAGAGCGCCAGACTAGCCATCGCGCGGGCCCAGGACGAACAAGCCAAGTACTACAACAGGGGACGGCGCGACGTACCTGAATTCAGAGTCGGCTCCCGGGTGCTAATCGATCCTCATTCTCTGGAGTGGATGGAATCCAAAGGCGAAGGCGCCAAGCTGGTCCAGAGATGGATAGGCCCTTTTGAAGTTCTGCAGAAGATCAATCCCAAAACCTACCGTCTTCGCTTGAACGACAAATACCCGGGGTTCCCAGTGTTCAATATAGACCATCTCAAGCCATACCGAGAGGGATCGGAGGAGGACGTGAATCGCGTCGTGATGCCGGACACGCGAGAACACAAGATTGAATCGGAGGAATACGAAGTTGAGAAAATCGTCGGAAAAAAATACGATAAAAGCAGAAAACAGAATATGTGGCTCGTACGCTGGAGAAACTACGGGCCGCAATTCGATACATGGCAGACAAAGCGAGACTTGCGGAACGCGCCCGAGATGCTACGAGCGTTTGACAAGTCTCAAAAGAAGCGGGATTCGGCCCGTTAATCGGCCCGGGCAGCGTGTATTAGTACCCCGGGACAGGCACGAGGTCCAGATACCCCCGCGGAACCAAAGTGCGCCCACGCACGATGGCAACGTGGAACATAGATAAGGATCTTGTCTCTCTCCCTCTTTCCCTTCGCCTCCTTCTCTCAGTCTCTCTCTCTCTCTACTCTTACTTTTTCTCTATCTCTCGTCTCGTCTTTGGTGTCCTCTTGTCTATCCCACTCATCTCTTGTATCTGGACTGCTACTCTCCCGTAGGTTACATATTCTCGCTCGCATAGCCTTCTTGACTATTCGGTCGGCTACCGAGACGAGAGGAGACATACAATCCACGGCTATCCGGTTTTGTACTATCCCTATACCAACCAATGGGAGACTTTTTCAATGACCATCTCGGTAATCCTATAACCCCTACTTGGAGCGTCCGGAGGGACGTGTATTTCTGTTCTTTTCTGGCATCTCCGGGAGACATTCCGATAAAGGCTTTGGATTACCTCTCGCCAGCACCCTTACTCATGGCCGACTCAGCGCCTAAGCAGCTTATCAACGATCTGGACATTCTCAAAGAGGCCGTATGGTATTCACCGGCGGAGCACTGGCTCGCGTACGTTCCCGTGCGTCCGGGTCCCACGATTCTTGAGGATCCCATTGCGGTCTGCTGGGAACCTCACCCGGTCTCAACTCGAAACGAGTACGCGGACGTATACCCGTCGGAATCAGAGGGACAACCCGTCGCGGCTTACGCCGGTTGCATCCTACACCCAGAATGGGCTAACCCAACATTCAATCTCCTGAGACAGCTTCATGAAATCGTGGTTACGATGGCTTCGTCCGTGGAATGGTACAGGACCCCGGGCGGAGGATTGGGGGATATCCCGACGCTGTCCGAAAAAACACCGCGCTAACCGTCTTTACGCAAAAGACGAAGAGGCCCAGGAATCTGCGGGACGGGTCAGGAGGTCAATTCTGAGCCACGTAGGCTTCATAGCTTGGTTCAAAGAGCTCAGGAAGCCCGAGGATGTGGGTCTACCTCAAGAATCCCTCGAATTGATTCAGCGCCTGCGTCTGGATGAACGTCCTAAACGTGGGGCCCTTTTTTACCCTAGCCGTGATTTCCATGAGGCGAATTTTCGCTGGCTGCTGGACCGTAAAGTACCCTTCCATTATATCTGGACCGAAAAGGAAAAGGCCGACCGCAGATTCATTTATCTAAGCCCGGAGTTCTGGAACGAGTACTCTGTCTTGAGGGAAGGTAAAGCGCCGGATGATGAATTAGATCTATGGGAACTCCCGTCGGCGGCCGCTTGGCAAGATGATTTAACGCACACTGATATCTTCTTCCAGAATGGTTACGCCGGCAAACGAGGGGAGACGCTCACTACGTTCAAGCCGGATTGGGAGTATCGAGTCATTGACTTCCAATTGTGGGGAGCGCGGCTCCTGACGGACCCGAATGTCATACGTCCGTATTCAGAGCGTTTCAAGGGAGTTTCCGCCTACTCTGTCACCGGGACCGTGTGCACGCTGTTTAGACAGAACCCGAGACAAGAGGACGAACCTCCTTTCGATCGAGGAATCCCGGACCCGCACGAGTTCGAGCTTGGAGACTTCGCGTTGGAACCAACTGCGAACCAGGACGTTGAGATCCTGGCCCGATTCGAATCCACCCTGGCCGTCCGTGAGATGTACAAGAATTTATATGCTCCGCGTCCACCTATCAAAACCTTCAACTCGTACAACGGGATGAGGGACGACCACCCTTTGGTGACAGCACCAGTGGGGCCTCGGGCCGCCGGGAAGCATCGTGTACGGGAATCCAGACACCAGGATTCATCGTCGTCCGCTTCAGGAAGCTATGGGGAAGATGTAAGACGCCCGCGTTTCGAGGGTCGCCTTGGCTCGCACTCCATCTCGGACCTCCGAGTCCCTATGTCCCCAACACGTCGCTCAGCTAACTCCGGAGATGCCGGGATCGAAGCGCGCTCGCCAGCGCTCGCCAGTTCATGGGCACAAAAAATGGCCGCGGGAGTAAGGCGTCGCTCTTCAAGGTCGTTAAGTCCGGCACCCCGAGGAACCGGGAAAGAGAGGCGTCGTTCTCTGTCGATCCACACCGCACATTCAGGGGACAGTCGGGCGAGCTTCGAAAACGAATTCGCTAGTACCTCCTCTAAAGAGGTGCTTGGAACGTTGTTAAGGAGCGAAGAGCTCATCACTACCCTCGGGCGCGAAGAGTCCCAAGGGGCGGTACCAGGGGGGCATCAGACTTGGGACGCCGGATTTCAAACGCGAGACGAAGCGATCAGGGCTATCTCAGCTTGGCTGCCTCGTGTACTCGACGCCTCTCCGGCACAGCCGGCGTACGCTACCCTGCCCTGGAACCTTCAATGGTTGGAGCAAGTGGTCCTAGTTTTCGACGACTCGCGCACCATGGAACGCTTGAAAGGATTAGTGGCTCGTGAAGACCGCGCTATGAGGAAAACTGAATTACTCGAACTGGCGCTACGTTACGGGATGCCTTTTAAATTGTTCATGGAGGTCGCCGAAGCTTGCGATGACCAGGATGAGGAGGCTAACAAATCGCTCACTATGTGCGCTCTATACGAACCTGGTTATGTAGACCCTCCAGTGGCCTGGTCCGGACGCGCATCCGCGAAGCTCGTATACTATGGTAGCCTACATTGGCTGCTGGATCGACCGCACGCCATTGGATTTCTGTACGCCGGAGGGATATTAAAATTCATTGCAGAGACTTTTCAACCGGACTTGATCTACAGGCTAGCGCAAGGACCAAGCTTACAAACGTCACAATACAACCAGGGCGAGTCGCGAAAACTCCCTATTACAGGTCGCAAGGGATTCTTTGTAGCGGAACGCGTCTCTGGACACGAGATCGAAGTTCTTATCGGCTCTATCCCCGGACCCCATGCTGGCGCGGAGAAGTCCTTGTGGCCACATCCTAGCCTACTCGAAAAGGGAAGCCCACACTGGCGGGGATATACGTCGCAGGGAGCGTACGCGGCGCTTTGTAACTTGAGGGACGACATGCTCTTACGTGACAAGTTCACGTGGAGGAGTGAATCCGAATGGAAGGGATACCTGCGTAAAGGAGCAAACGGCATTCATGCTCCCTCAACTATCCCCTCGAAAAGCGATTTCGATGCTGGCCGGGAAATGATGGCGAGATCTTTTCCTCTGGATTGGGACCAAGCGCCGCTGGTGAACCTCGTCCTCCCCGAAAAATTCGATCCTCACTACCTTGGACGCTAAACTCTGGAACCCTTAGAAACTCTGATCGAGACTGGGGGGCTCTGTAAGGCATTATTTTTACGAACTTTACGAAGTATGCTCTATTCTTTTTCCTTACTTGATATAGTCTCGATCTCTTTCGTTTATCTTTGTTAGGAGTAGATGGTTAGATTAGACAGCACACGAGTGATAATCATCATCTACACTTTGCCCAAACCACTATCGCTTTAAGCCTTTCCAGTTATCGTCGAGTTCCTCCGAGAACCTGATAGAGGCCCGAGCGCTCTAGTTACTTTCACGACACAAGGTACGCCCAATTCTACGACTTTAACGACTTGTTACGGTGGATCGGTCATACTCACCTCTCTTGACTATTCGGAGAGGTCGAGCCTCAATCTTACGGAAAGCACGGCTATCCGGCTTCCGATTGAGTCCTCTTGGAGTTTGATCGTTAGTAGAAGAGTCTTTACCACAATATAACGAGTAGCGAACCCCCTGGATAATTCACGTACGACTGGAATCCCTTAAGGAGTTCTCAATCCTTACAGCTACGGCACATTCCTCGGGTTCGGGCAAACGGGGGCTGTTGCAGAAGTACTTCACCACTTGCTGCAGAAGTATGGTGAGTGGATGGACGCAAACTTGAAAGCCTCAGATGTGTTTACAGTTCGACGTTCTTCATGGGACAGAGTTTTGTTGTGGGGAGGAAGAGCTAGGGGATATCGCCGGATATAGTCTTGCTTCAAGGCAAGTTCAGGAGACGGCACTAGATTGACGGTGTACCGGAGCAGTAGAATTTCGTCGTCGTCTTTGGGAGCGTCCGAGCTCATATTGGAAGGTGGAAGACAGTCGGAAGCCAATGACGTTGGATCCAAACACAACCAACGCCACGTCGCCTCTTTGTTTCGCTCTCCCATCTCCCTTTCACAGTTTCCACCATCCCAGGCCATCCCAGCTTGTGGATTCCCGGGCTCCCCAGCCTGTGGATTTACTGTTTCACCTGCCCTCCCAGGCATGGTGCACCGAGCCCCCCAGCTTGTGTGTTTGAGCCGAGCACCCCAGCTCGCGCTCGCCTTGTCTCTTCTAACATCCCGGCCATCCCAGGCTGCGGATTCTCGGGCACCCCAGCCTGCGGATTTGCCCGAGCTCCCTCGCTTGCGGCTTATTTCTATATATCTTTATGTAGAGTCCGTATACTTCCAATAAAACACATTTTCCTGTTCTGCAACACATGTGAGAAACTTTGAGAGAAAGCAATCAAACAAATAATCGTCTGCGTCCATCCTTCGCAATAAGTATTTAGGTAGATAAGTAGCTACAAAGACAAAGAAAACGACAGAAGACGCTATAGGGAGGGAGGGGAGGCATGTACGTGTTGTAGATACAGCGAAAGAGAAGGAGGGTAGCGGTAATATGAGTCGAGTTTTCACCTCGCCGTACCTCCCGACCATCTGCGGCCCCGCCTCACCAACATACTGCTGCTGCGGTTGTTGCGGCCCCGCATCATACCCCGCCCCCGGCGTATGCGCCGCATGCGCATAATGCCCTGGCGGCTGCGGCGCGAACCGCTCAAAGCCCCGTCCAAGCAGCTCCCGCGTCGATAGTCAACAGGCGAATACGACCGCGCCCTCCCTCCCCCTCCCCCTCCTCCCCCCTGTCCACAGGGCGGGCCCCCGACGCCAAGCGCGTGCGCGTGCTCCCCCGGCATAACCCCGCTCGCAAAGTCCGGCATCCGCCCGTTCGCCTCGAGCGTGCGCTGGCACTCCGCCCCGCCTTCCAAACGTACTGCAGATCGCGTCAGCTTTTTATTCATTTTATTTTATTTCATCCTTTTTTTTTGGACAAAAGAGGGGGGAGACGCACCATGTCGATTCAGCGCATCCATCCTCGCAAACATCTTCCCGCACCCATCGCAGTTGAACGGCCGGTAATTCGTGTGCAGCTGCTCGCCCTCTACCTCCGCCGCCGACACCGCTTGCCCCATGCCCAGCGCCTCGGGGGGAACGAAGCCCATGCCGACGTGGGGGTTCGCCCACGCGGCGGGGGCGGGCGCCACTCTGCGCCTGACTACTTCTCCCGCCTGCGCCTTCGCCTTCTCGCCCTCGTTCACGTTCACGCTCGCCACGCACCGCATTCCCGTTCCGCGCCGACGCGTTTGGGTTGCCATTGCCGTTACCGGCAGCCCCGCGCCGCCCGACCTGTGCATGCGCATCCGCCGCCGCGCGCAGCTCCTCCGCGGGGATCGGGACCCATTTGCGCGTTGATTTGCCAGCGGGCTTGGCACTGGTGGCGGTTGTCCCCCCGCTCCTCCCCGTCGCTCTCCTCCCCCTCGCCGTCGCCGTCCGCGCTCTCGCTCCCCTCCGCCTCCTCCTCCGCGCCGGCAGCAGAGGCGGGGTGCGACGCCGCCTCCGCCTCGCGCAGCGCAATCACCGTGCTCATGAGCGGGCTCGCGGGGTAGTACCCGATGCGGCGCTTCTCCTGCGGACGCTTGCGGTCGCGGCGTGCCCTCCCACCTCCACTTGCGGGCCCCTCGACACTGCGGTGGCGTGCTGGGCGGTCGGCGGCGTGCGGGGCGAGGACGGGCACGGAGACGGTCAGCGGGAGCGGCGGGTAGGGGTACGCGGGCGGGAGCTCGTGCGGGAGCGGGTAGGCGGCGAACGCGTGCGGGGGGAGGGCCTGGGACGGGTGCGGATACGCGGCGGCGTTAGCGTATGGGGGGACGGACGCGGACGCGGCGGCGGGGTCGAGGGGGGGGTACATGGAGACGGGGACGGGCTGGTACGCGGCGTACTCGTTGTGCTGGGGGTAGTCGAAGCGCGGCGCGTCGACGGGGCTGGGGAAGGGATGCGAGGGGTCGGAATAGGCGCTGGAGACGGCGCTGGGGGGCGGGGTGAGCTCTTCGGGGTAGTAGGGTTGCGGGGGGGACGCGGTGTTGTGGAGGGCGAGTGCGAGACGGGGCGGCCAGGCGTAGTCGTCAGACGGCGACACGACGCGCCCGCCGCGCAGCTGAACGCAAACGGCAAGCGCCGCCACTCGAGCTCCGCGCTCTCCAGCTCGCCGGAACGCGAGCGCGAAATGGAGCCGGAGGTGGAAAGGGATCGCCTCGGGCGGCGCATGAGCGCCAAGGGCAAGCGGGGCCGCGGGAAGGTGTGTTGCGTCCCCCTTCTCACTTTCCCCTTCCTCACATCCATCTAACTCTCCACGCTCACTTCTAACAATTTTTTTTCAGTCAAACTCGTCAACCTCGTCCACCGCCTCCCATTCCCATTCCCATTCCAACGCCGGCGGGAACGGGGCGCCGAAAAAAACCGGTGCGTTCGCATCGCTACTACTCAGTCCCGCAGTCCCGCCTCTGCCTTATGCGTATCAGCAGCGGGCGAGGGCGACGCGCGTCCGCTCCGCGAGGGCGTAGCAGGTGTAGCCCACCCCGATGCATCCGCTCGGGAAGGCGACGCCACCCCGCTTGGCGCATCCGCGGGCGTCGCGTATCCCGAGACACCGGCGCTCGTGCTTGCGCGTGCGGGGGTGGCGTACCCCGACGCGCGGGACGGCGACGCGGAGAGGGACTCGGCGGGGGTGGGGAACGCGGAGGTCGCCGATGTAGAAACGGAAGTGGAGGTGGGGATGGAGGTAGCCATAGAGATGAGCGGGGAGGTGGATGTGGACGTGGATGTTGACGTCGAGGGGGCGACTGAGGTGGAGGTGGAGGAGGAGGGTGCGGAAGCGGTGCTTGAGGCGGATGGAGGGCGCTGAAGCAGAAGCAGAAGCAGCCTGAGAGGGAGGCGGATTTGAATTTGAATTTGAGGGCGGATGTGGAGACGGATTGGAGCCGAGGGGAGAGGGTGCGCTTACAGACGCAGAGACTGACGGGGTCGAGTCACTCTGAGTGCTGGTCTGCGGAGGTGCAGACACCGCAGCTTGTGTATTTGATGATGATGAACTGATGAGTCGAACGTCCCGGCGCAAGTTAAATCTAATGAGAGCTGCGTCAGAATGCTGCAAAAAAGAAACATAGGAAAAGAAGGGCTTACTGCGAGGTCCTACTCCTCCTACCACATCCTACTCCTCCTTTGTGAGCCCGGTCCCTACCACTGCTCGCTACCCGCTGTGGCTGAAGCGCCGAAGTCTTGAGGAAATCCGACAAGGGTGAGAGACAAGATGAGGTGAGAGACTTCCCGGGCCGGATCGACCGGGCCGCTGCTGTCACGGAAGTTTGAGTGTGTCGAAATGGCTCCGTCGTCGGCGTGTATTGAGAATGTGGTGCCAGCGAAGATGGAACCGTGTCGAGGATGAAATCGCGTCAAGGATGAAACAGGAGGATCATGGTAGAGAGTGAATCGCGTCCAGCACGCGTCCTGCACGCGTTGATTGGCGTGTTGAATGGCGCGTCGAACAGTACACTTGCAAAGAAGGCTTGTGCAGAAGTCAAAATAAAGGGTGTTGAATCTGAAATATGTGTTTGGACGCGTTAAACTGCAGAGGGTGCAATGACGCGATGTGGCTGGAGTGCACCACCAACGTGTATGTAGGGTTCCAGCGCGATGAGAGAATGGAAAGAGTTGGAATGAGAATGACCGAAACCCACAAGGCCCCATGTGCAGACGGAGGGGTTCAGGTCAAAGAACTTATGATGGCTTTTCCACGCTTAAGTACACAGTGGTCACGTGATCGTGATCGTGATCGTGGAAGCGGTGAATTTTGATTTAGGTTGAAATATCAACTGTTCATCAATTGAGGAGTCCCGTCGTCCCGAAAAGTGACTGCCTCAAGTCTATAACTGGATCCTGTGACTGCGGTGACAACAACGTGTCCTTGTACCTGTACGACCATGCAGCGCACTCCAGAGCCTCGTTTTCACCCTACATTGGATTCAATGCTATTGTACTCGGACACTGTATCCTTCAACAGTCAGCTGCTTGACAACATTGTCAAGCGAGAATTTATATTGCAGGCTGGAATTCGAACTACGAGTCGCTCAGTAGCTCTTTGGCAAAACAGGCTTGGACCTATACTTGCCAATGACACCGACTGGGCGGGTTTATCTCCTGGGTGCTTTTCAAGATGATGCTGATGATTTTCTAGATGTCTTTGATTGGAACTTGGACAATAGAATCTCTGGGTGTGACTCTCAGCCGTGCAATTGCGTTGGCCTTGTTCATGGATGTCTTATGGCAACAATGGAACCAACAAGATTATATTGCGTGGCAACTGCTGTTACATGCTCAGGTGGAAGCCGTAAAGGTCTCTTGCAACTCTCTGACTAAAAATTTCAGTCTTAATCATATTTCAGGCAGAAAACGGATATCTCGACCATGAGATCAATTTGTTTGAGACGGAGGTTGAGACGGAAGCTCAGGTGGTTGATGAAAGTCCTGACGAAGAAGAGGAAGGGGAGGAGACGGAGAATTATACAGACCTGATCCAATGTCAGATTTGGAACCACTCACTGGGGGGTTTTTTTTGCATTGAATCACCTGAGGTATGAGTAACTGCATGACTGACACTATGTGATTCACACTTTTATAGAAAACGCAGAGCACAGAGACGGAGCTTGGAGATGCTGTTGCTGCGTTGCGCGAAATGCGTAAGATAAGTGATGCGCAGTTGGGTTCTTACAACTGGAGACGTGCGTTCAAGGTGAGCACTCGGTATTCAACCTTCACACTCTGGAATAGGAGTCTAATCTCCTGCACAATAGGACAGTGGCTTGTGCCAGACAATTGAAACAATTATCAACCCCAACTTTCGGACTGAGATTCATTATCCCGACATTCAAAAGTCCTATGGGACATTCAACTGGCGTACATTCTTGGGTATCATTCATTTCAAGGCCACACCGAGAGAACATCGACAAGGGGTTCAGATAAATATAGGTGGATCGGTGAGTACCTGACGATGGTGGCTGATACACTTTGTAATATTCTTGAAGGTGCATGCAGATGTAAAGGCAGTCCTACAAGCGATGACGGATCCCCGATTCACCTTGGCCATGCGCCATCACTGTCAACAAATATTCTTTGCTTTCTCTGAAGATAATTTCATCTCCGAATGGGCAAGATGGATACTTCCGACATTCACTTCTATGGTAAATTATAATATGAAGTTCTTTTATAACTCTGATATTTATCCAGAATTTATTGTGGCCCATTGCGCCGAGCCAGTGGAACATTTCCACTCTGTTCCGGGATATAGCTCGCTTGGACTTTAATACATTCAAGCTGTTCAACCCTGGCGCAGGTTCTGAGGATCTGTGGTTTGTGCTGTTGGCTGCTCAAGAAGAGCGAAAACACATCAAAAAGATCACAGAGTTGTGGTCGCGACCCAAGGGCCATGCCACTGGTTCAACTAAACCGCCCCACATCCACGCACTTCCATATAGTGACAAGGAATCCCTTCCGATCGGGTCGTGTCATCACTGTAGTCGTTTGGAAACAGAAGAGCAATGCGTGCGCAGGATCATTGTTAGTAGGAGGAGTGCAGAAGAGATAAGGAAGTGGACGAACAGCATTCTTACAGAGGCGAGCAAGGATGATGCTATCGAGGCTGGAGTATATTTCTGCCCACTATTGTCTTCACAACACTAATGCTTATTTCAGGGCCGAAAGGTATTTTCTCCAACCAGTCTTGGATTTCGACGTATTGCGCACCGGCCAGAGACATTTGAGAGGTGCGGAAAAGATGTTTCCATCATGGTCAATAATGGCCAGTCGGTGAGTTAAAATAGTGTGATATTGTTTATTCTTGGCTGACATTTTTTCTAGGTCGGAGGTGTCCAGTTCTGTCCTTGGGATCAGGAGACGCTTGACGATATGCGTGCAAGCCACAGTCTGGTTTGCAAGTATGCCAAGAAGAAGCCAAGAAAAAAGAAACAAGTTTCAGGCTCAATGTATCTCGTCGGATCGCGGATGGCTTCTGGTGGTACACCTGGAGACGGTTATCGGCCGTATGCTCATCACAATGCCTCGCGCGAAGGAATGGAGGCTCTGTTTGCTCATGGTCGTGTACGCTTCTCAACTTTATGTCTTATCCCTAATTTTTAATGATAAAATTCTCAGGATACGGATACCATGGTCGAGACTGTACGTGGGTTTGCACCAGATATAATTCGGGACATCAGGTCCAAAACCAGCCAAGCTGGCTTGCATCGTATTGGGAAGACAGGTATAAACAGCTTTTATTGCACGGAGTATGCATCACCCTTGCATTGCGACCTGGATGCAAGTTGGTCCCTCTGTTGCCAACTTTGGAAGTCAACGCACAACAACCACAACAACCACGACGAGTACAATTTTGCTTATGCAGAATGGGGGTGTTATATTGAGACAATGGAAAATTGTGTTTGGTGCGCAATAAATATGTTCTCTTACTTGATTTTGAACTTTTCACAGGTTCTTCAATCCAAGAGAGTTGCATGGAACTGTCTTGCCCGGGCAAGAATCTTGGGAAACCTCTATTTCAAGAGGAACCCACACAACGATACGGTCGGTGGACTACGCCAGAACCTCAGTCCTTGAGGATGTGCGCCTTAGTTATGATCAGCGTCGTTTTTTTTTGGGCCGCTTTCTAGAAAATGAAACAATGTAGTTTGCAGGGCACTGGTGAATAACATAATGTACAGAAATTGGGGGTTTTCCCAGGGAATTCCCTGGGGTTTCTTCTGTACATGACAGAAGGTAGGTATTAGTTGAGTTGAGACCGGCACAGTCAATGCGCAGGCCTCGGCAAATTTGGAGGTGATTGCCTTGACACCGACGTTCGTGAGGGCGGCGTGTAACGGGCAGTGAATGGGCGGGACCAATGGGCGGGACAGGCGACGGGCGGCACAATCACACAGCGGAATCATGGTCGTGGTGAGGAGCAGCGGCGGCTAACGGGCCGGCGGGCCGCGGCAGTGGTGGGCGGGTGGTGGTCGGCGGGCGGCGGTTGGAAAGAAAGGAAAGCTCCGGCCACCCCTTGCACTTGCGGGATTTGTGCTCGTCAGTAGATTTTTGTTGGGCCTCACGCAGAAGATCTTGGACAGACTACATTGGCGTAGTTTTTTTGTATCATAGCGCGTACAAATCATTCTATATATAGTGTATTTCTCTCAATCAGTCTGGACATGGACCGAGCGATGAGAGTTGTGTTCTGAAATCCTAGTCAATGGTGAACGAGCGCAATAGCAGCAACAGATAGAACACACCAACATAAGGAAGTAGGAACCAATTTACGTCGTTGAAGTACGCAAGCTTCTTCGCACCGAGCTGGACGCCTTTGTCCCCAAGAAAACCGGGAAGATATGGAAGCTGGGGAGCGGGAGAAGAGGGAACATAGGAGGAAGCCAGAAGGCGGGACAGCGCCGACTCCTTGGGACCCATAGGAACGTACGTCTCCGCTTTCTGACTGGTCTGATAGATACGCTTCAAATCAACTGAAAGAAAATTGTTCCTGTTCCTCAACTCAGACCAATAAGAGAACGCACTGAAAAACTGGCAGCGAGGATTGTCGTAATGACAAACAGCATAAACGCCTTCTTTGCCCCATGTGAGGATCCGGGAAGAAAGTGGTTTCGGTATGTTATCGGCGTCGTTATTGATGGCCGTCCATTCCGAGTCATGCATTGTACAAAAGCAGGGCCAGAAGATGCCGAGCCGGGAGAGATAATCGTAGATATACTCGGGAGGAACGCAATTTCCATTGACCATGGGCCTGGAGAGCTGAATCAATAAATTTCCTGAATTATCGAAAATAAAAGGACTTGCCATGCAATCACGCACGAAACATTCAACTGGGAGCAAAAGATGACAAGCTCCTTTGCGTTACGTTGAATAGTTGCCACTTTTGCGTCAAATAGGGCGGGGTTAGGCTGCTGGAGGCGGACGGGGTACAAAGACATTTTGGGGCGGGACGAATGCGAAGTGCCCCCATTTAAACCCTCGACCCAGGACGGCGATCTGGAGTGGCGCGCACGCGTACTTGATAGATTACAGCGGCTACGCTGCGGAAACTTTACAAGGAAAGTTTGCTTACATCGGATGTAGCATGAGGAAAAATGTCGGTATTCTTTTTTACTGACTACTGGCAACATCAATTTTTCTGGGAAAAAAATGATTCTACGAACGTATAATAAGCTTCTGTCCAGGATCGTTGCAAACACTATTGTCTAGATGAATTAGGTGGGCAGGGAAAGACCGAACCAAGTCGCACGAGCTGCAATGCACGACCGCTGTGGACGCCATCATCCACACGTCTGCCGGAATACCCAGACGAGAATTCCATTCAAGGAGAGCCGACCCCACAGAGCTGTTCAGTGTCTCGCCACGGAAGCTGGGGGAAGTATCATCCACAAACGAACGCAAACGTATTTCACCCGTGAATAGTTCTCCTTCGGGGACTATATTCCGGCGGTTAGATTCCAGTATGAGAGAAACCAGGATAAAAAACGCACTGGGAGCGAGGTCTGGATGGTTGGAACAGAGGCCGTCTCGCCGATGGTGGGCGTAGCCGTCGGGGGAGAAATGGTTAAGACAGGCATTGCATGCCTGCGTTGACCGAATAAGCGTGCAGTAGTCAGCGTACGGTATTCCCAACGCCAGATTCATTTCTCGGATGGCCTGGCTGAGTGGCTTGTACAGATAGTCAAGATGCTGGAAAGTGCGCGTGATACAATCCGGGTAAATGCGCTGATCGTATATCTGGAGGATCGAGGGTGGGTCTTCAGGATCCCACGCTGGATGGCTGGTGGGGTCTTCTAGCGATTTATCAAAAGAGCGCAATATATTACAAGATGAATCATACCTCCCAGCAAACCAGAAGACTCAATTTGGTGTAAGTATTCCATGAGTCCTACATCTGAACATGTAACCGTTAGTTAATCATCGGGAACGGACATGAAAAAAAAATGTACCAGCTAATTTTCTGGCGTCTGCTACCGTCTTGCTATAGATGGACCGTACAGTCCTGCCGCCAAGGACTGAGCCTCCGCTAACGGCAAGGGGTCGGGGAGGCGTGGAGATAACTTGTACGCGATGCGAGCCAGCGCTGAATGAAGTATGAGTAGGAAATATGCTGAGTGACCGAAAGAATACGCACCGGGGATGGGGTTTCAATGCAGCCTCGACATAAAGTTGCGCTATTTTCTCTGAGCCTGCAGAGCTTACTGACGTCGCTGAAGTAGCTGAAGTCCCAGAGGTAAAGCTAGAGATAGAAGATAGGGACGAGGATGGCGCCAACGATGACGCCGACTGGATGGAGGACGTGGGAGGTGACGACGTGGGGCCATCTTCTTCGTCCATATCGTCGTCTTGCTCCGCTATGAAGGCATTAACGGTGGAAAGGCTGGAAAGGCTGGAAAGACTGTATAAACGCACCAAGAAATTTTTTCTGGTCATCCCAGGTAAGGAGTGTACGGCGCTCTCGGAGAGGCGGAACAACAACTAGAGTGGAAGTGGAAGTAACTAACATGAACCAGTGGAGGGAAAGCTGAAGACAACGCACCTCGATAAATGCAAGGGTGATCGACAGCGCGATAATAGTCAGCAGTGCCCCCCTCGTATGCGCCGGCCAGAGTAAGCACCAAAGGGTCGTAATGGAGGCCAGACCGACGAAGGTGAGGACAGTAGTACGGTGCATTATATTTCCCGTACGCCTTGTTGAAACCCGAGGCGGCGATGTCGACCTTCCGGGTCCCAGAGACACGCTGTGGGCTGAAGAGCAACATAGATCTGTTAGAAAAAACGACAAAAGAGATCAGAAACATACCGAGGGAGTTCTTTCCAGACGTTCAAGTTATGGTCCCAAGTCACCAGTTTCTTCTCAACGATATTCAGGCGCTGAAGTTCCCTGTAGGCAGCGGTGTGGCGATCATCTTGCGCAATGTCCTGAGCAGTTCTAGGGGGCAGGAGATCGCGAGCAGCAGCCGAGAGAATAGGCCGATAGGTGGAATATGGGTGAAAGCGACGACTCATTGCAGCGTGGAGGGGAACTTGAGAGAAGAAAAAGAATAGGCCCCATTGGATATATATTTCGAGGGCTGCGTGTTGCGGCGTCAAACCAAGTTCCCCGCGTCTCACCGTTAAGCTGGAATCCTCATTTTCCTTCGCAACTGACGGGGCGGATGAGCGGGTGGTAAGCGGAATCGGAAAAAACCTCAAGTGATGTGGGAAGGAAAGTATAGCTAACGCCGGACTCAGGAAAGTTGATAGACTGGGAACAAGTAGATGCAAATGTTTGAATTAAAGGCCTATGGACACACAATACGTCCTGGCATCATATCCGACTCCGTCTCATCACGATTGCCCGCTTCCGACCTGAACCGAGCAAGTTCTCGGGCTTCCCGTGCTTCTGCAGCCGACACGAGTGTGAGTAATGCACCCTTTACTCTCTCGGCACGTCTGGGTTCACCTGGAGGCACCGTCTACCGCCACTTGAACGCCGGATAACTACGGCATGATCATCGAGATATCTATCTGGCGAGCGCTTCTCTCGAAGTTTCGGCATAGATATGCTCTCAATCTGGCCGCCACACAGCGACAGGGCGTCGTCATACCTCTCCATCTGCCGAAACTCTCACAAGCTGTGTCTCTTTTTGCTTTTTGTCCGCCTTTTATTTCGTCCAGTCCTCAACCCACAAATATTTCCGCGGACGAAAAATGGTCTGGAACTATCCGTCCCTGTAGCTTCCGCTTTTCACCCTCTGGCTTCCCCTGCCGCGTACACGAAACTCACCCTTGAGGATCAGATAGGGACGCGTTGAACTAACTTTGGCAACTTTCGTACTCCTTCCGTACTTCTTCCTTCCTGCTGTGCGAGATGCTGTCAGAGTACTGTCGGCAGCTGCCGAAACCCTCCTAATTAAATCCCGTACAAATCGAGCTCCCTTTGCACCCGGTACTAGATGACACAGAGTACCCCCTTTTGTCGAACATGGCGCGGACAGGCTTGTATGTTTTCCATGGATCTGGTATGCTCTCGGTATATTCTCCAGCCCAGTATCTTCTGCGAAACGTACTTAGTACTTCTAATGTTTTCTGGTTGCTGCACCGCCTTGTATTCGACCTATCTTGCTATTCTGGGTCTTCAAAAACTGCAATCCGTTCCTCAAGGTGGCCCAATGGTTTCCTCATACTACATGGACCTGGCTACTAGTCGGGACTGTTGAACTGGAGATGACGATCGACGCCCCAACATTGCACGCATAATTGGCAGGTGTCTCAAGTATCAGTGCTGACCTTCTCAGGCTCAGGACATTCTTTTGCTTTTCAGGGATCGCGATGTCGCCTCGGGCGATGCTGCCTCGGCATAAGCCTCCTAGACAGCTTCAACTGCTCTTTCTCCCTAACCTCCCTATTTGTGCGTACGGGAATCCCCAGCATACTGGTCCAGATGTCCCATGCATGCGGGATCGATTGTCGAGCCAGCCAGCCACCCAAGTTCCGAGGTCCTGGCAATAGAGCGCATGGTTAAGGCTAGTCTTGAACTCAGAAATCCTCGGCCGCCGGAGATCCCCGACGTTGAAATGAAACAGAATGACTAGTCTGCCAGTGGGTACTTATGCACTAGAGTTTTTTTTTTTTTTTTTTTGAGCGTTGAGTAATGAGATTCAGTTTGGTACTAGACGAGACTATGCTGAGGAACGTTAGCTCGCTTCCACGCTTTAAAACCCCCGAACTTTGGAACTATCAGCTGCGGAATATCCCATGTTTCTTTTCTACCGGCCGGTAGAATGGGGCGTTGCCAGTGTGGTATGTGGTTGTTCTTTGGAAGTTGTGGCCACGGGCATTCAACCCCACTCGCCCAGGGTGATAAGGAGGAGGTCCGAAGGACGTACAACCGCGGCGGTCCCTGAAAGGAACATACGGGTGACAATATCTGCTCATTGACAGGGAACTTCCGCGCTCGTTTCACTTCCTATAATTTACCAGAATTTCAGAACAGACAGCCTTGTTTATTCAACCGAAAAAGTCGCGTTCAGATTTGGTTGGAATGCAGCTCTTGGAGTGCATCGCGACCCGAGGGTTTGAATAGGGTTTGAATCCCCCTAACAATGCAGGGTCTGAAGCGATCCTTGGCACTTTTACACCATGATAAATGAATTACAGCCGCTCGAAATACACGCATATTGCTGCCTTGAATATTCTACCTGTTGCTTTAGCTCGCATCGAATAATGAGCCCCACCGGCAGTGTAATATACCTTCGTTTGGGAGCCTGATGGCAGTTGAAGACGTGGTCGGGTCTTCGACTTCAGGGTACCCTTCTTGCCCCTAAGTTGACGACCCTTTTGTGGTACCATTGAAAAATAATACTCTTTACGATCCGGACTGCCTGAGACCCTCACGAACAGAAACAGCCACAAAACGGCGCCTCCTGTGTTTGACGGCATTGGTTCCTGGAAGAAGTTCCAAAAAGGAAAGACATCACGTGAATGATTGTGATGCTCTCCGCATGGAGTTACGCAACCCCGCTTTGCGACGACCACCTCCCTATTCCGCCTTGCACCCTGAACCAGCCAACAGACCTGCAAGAGCAAGAGCAGTGCATATAGACCTTGCTTTTCTTGCGGAAATCTGGCTACCATGTCGTCCGGGGACCTCAAAGTTTTGCATCGCGCCCTGCGTTGGATGTCTAGCCAAGCAGCAGCCTCGTTTTTCACCGAGGTTCGTGTCATCGGTGGCGACAATGTACCAAAGGATGGTCCCATCATCGTGTAATTGTTTTATTGTCTTTTTTGCGAACGTATGCATTAATTTTTGGTCGACTCTAGTACCGCGACGCACCACAACATGATGCTAGACCCCGTCATATTGTGTGAGTTATTTTACACCAAAAACGAATTTCAGAATATTTCTCGCACCAAATTCCACGTTTGTGACTGTGTGGCGACGGAATTGAACCACGACTCGTGGCTAAGATACCTCCCCAAACATATCATCTGACGTCCTTATTTTTCAGCGTACACCTTTCCTTATGGCAGAATATTGAATTACTGGAGCAAGGGTATGTTGTCGCCTCCTGCGTTACTACTCGCTCATCAATTTTCTCTAGCAACACTGTTCATTAACCCAATCGTCAGCTATGTGCTATATTCGTCGGGTAATATTCCTGTGGACCGCAAGTCCAAAGACCGCAAGGTCTTGCTGAAGGGCACTCTGGAGGCGTTGTCGAAGGGCTATGCAGTCGCCCTGTTTCCCGAAGGAACGAGCTATACAGAACCCCGCATAATGCAGGTCAAAGATGGTGCTGCGTGGGCAGCTCTGGAATACACCAAGTGGATTCACGAATCTCCGGAGAAGAACTTGAGACCATTAACGGTCGTTTCGGCGGCAATTGTGTACACCAATAAGTCAAAGTATAGAAGTGACGTGCGTTTCGATTCCTAGTCCTTTTTCCGCTTGTCTAATATGCCTCGATTAGGTCGTCGTAGAGTATGTTATCCAGCATTCTGGCGCGAATTTATTGCTTAGGCCCACACAGATATGGACCACCAATAACAATGGAGCCATACATCGACCAGTTCATGTCAGAAGTGGAAGGTGCATCACGAGCCGCTGTGAAGCGTCTCTCGCGTGCAATTGAGGCTGGACTCGTCGGAGCTACAATTAACGGCCCCGACTGGGATACTCTTTACGCCGCTCGCATGGCTCGCGATATCATGTGGGAGGGCGACAAGTCCATCAATCTCGACGAATTTGTCCCCATCTCCCAGACGTACGTTGGGTAACAGTCGTTCTCTTCCGCCGACTAATCTCGTGCTCAGGCTCGTTGACCTTTTCTCTACCCCGAATCCCACTCCCAACTTCAAGTTTGTGAAAAGATGCCTTCTGGAATATTATTCGCTGCTCCAATCTACCCACCTCACCAACTCGGTCCTTTCTAATCTTCCACTTCCCCGCACGCTGGATCCCAACACCCAGACACCGCTGCCTAGCCGTCTTAGGACGCTACTAATACTGATTCGAGACACGTTCTCCACGCTTCTTCGTCTCCCATTTTTTGTCTTCCCCCTTGTCATGTATATGCCCGTGTATTTCATGGGCCGATTAGGTGCGGGCCTAGTTGAGGACGAGGAGGAGACTCAAGCACAGAACAAGCTCGTGTTTGGACTCTTGTCGATGCTCCTCGTGTATCCCGCCGCCTTTTTTTTCCTGTGGGCGATGTTCCTCTACACGCGTGTGGGCGCGGTGATGGCGGTGGCGACGTTGTGGCTCTTCGCGCGCTATCACGACACGATGATCAACGGTTCGTTAATACTCTCAACATACACTCGTTACTAACGCGTCTCCCCTAGCCAACTACGAGCAGTACGTCTCGAACCTCGTCCGCCTCAAATCAACTAACCGAATTTTACAGTGCGAAACGGCTCCTTGCGACATGGCGCGTCCTCATCGGTGTGTGGGGCCCCAAGCGCTGGGACTTCTCCCTCGCCGCCCTCGCCCAGTACACGACACCAGTCTTCCCGAAGGAAAGCGAGTTCATCAGCAAGCCCTCCTCATCTGCTCCCAACTCGCCCAAACCGCCTGCATTTGTTTTGCCGCCGGTAGAGCTCGGACGTACTGAGCCCCCAGTGAAGACTCGTCCACGTCGCCGCCCTCCCTCCCGCCGTATCATGCGCCACGTCCTGCGTGCACGGGTGGAGGCCGTCAAGGCCCTCGCGGAGTTCTTCGAGCAACTGCGCCTGCAGAGCGTGCAGAGCCGGCTCCGCGGCGGGATGCGCGTCAAGGCGAGCGTTCACCTTGCGCGGCTTTATGGCGGTATAGAGATTGTTCCTAAGGCCGAAGGAGAGGATGCGGCGGCGGCTGAGCAAGACGAGGAGGGATGGAGGGAGGCGAGCGAGGTGCTTGCGTTCCTGACGAAGCGGGGGGCGAAGATTCCGCAGATGAGACATGTGCAAATTGAGGGCGAGTGGGCAGCGTTGACCAGCGACGCTGAGGGTGATATCACCCCAAGCTAGGTCAAGACCAAGACATGCATACACAAGCCCCATATTTCTTACTCTACGACGATTCTGGGTGTAATGGAACTGCTTATTTAGTGTAAATATCTTTCCACCATCTGGCGCCGGCATTTAAAAGCAATGAACACGTCACTTCGTCGCATGGACGCATCTTGCGAGCGTCACCGTTTCACTTCACAGGACGATGTGTGCTCTTTCGCGATACCACGGCCATTATGTTTGTCCAACAGCCTCCTGTTTCGCCCGCAGCCGTTCTTTCTGCATCTCTGCGATGCGTATCCGGCGCGCCCGAGACCGCGGTCCAATGCGCACCACGACATACACCAACGGGCCCATCAACGTGGCGATACCGCCTAGTAAGAGGTACGCGTACCCAGCCCCGAGCGCGTCGAGTAGCGGCTGGATGGCAGAGACGAGGCCTGCGCCGAGGCTGCACCGGACGAGGTTATTCTGCAGGAAGGAAGGTTAGGTTACATAGCGCAACTGGGAAGGAGGTAGAACATACACAGGCGGTGATGGAGGAACCGTACGTGGGCATGAGATCAAGCATAAGTGTCTGGATGGAGTTCATGATCGCGGTCACGACGAGGCCGACTGTTGGTCGATTCAGCTTCGGAATTACGGGGGAGAGGCCTCCTAACGCACCTCCAATGAGCAGGATAAGGGGCCCAGCGATGTTCGTCCGCTTGTCGATGCACCAGCCGTAGCCTATACACGAAGCGGCGAACACAGCAAGGAAGGCGGGCATGAGACGCATACGCGCCTGGTCATCTGGTGAGCACCAACATACATGTGCAACGAGAGAAGGCACACCTTTTCGATGGGAAACGAATCGTCTACCACACCTTTCTTCTCGTCGCCCTGCTCGTCGGTTGAGTTCTGGGCTCGCAGACTTCGCCGTACCCGTTGATAGTCCCAATCGAGCAACTTGCCGCAGGACATTGACCCGATAACCATCCCGCCGCCCACAGCTGTAAAGAGAATATCAGGACACACAATAGGGATTTTGCGGCCAACGTACAGAGGAAACACAGCCCCAGCTCGGTCTCATTCAGCTGGGGATACGCGTCGTGAAACACCGTTGAGATACTCGCAGTCACGCCATAAAACACCGAGTACACCACTCCATTGATAACCAGGAGAAGGGCGACATCAACGTGCAGGAGCAGGAGCAGGGGATTTTGGAATCTCTTCGGCGCGACACTGCTGGTCGCGGGCGATTGTTTAGAACGACGTCCAATAATCGGAATGACGGGTCGGTAAATCGCGGACACGGGAATGCTGCCGTTGCCGACCACAGCACGCAGAGTTTCGGGAAGGAACAAGATCATCACAACCATGCAGACGGCGGATGAAATACAGAGGAACCAAAAAATTGCCCTGGATGTAGTCATTTAGTCACTGAATGTATGGAGGAACGCGCTATTTACCTCCATCCCAGTTTATCGGCAAGAACACCTCCCAGGACAGGACCGATTGCGGGGCCGATCTGAAATTTCGGTTAATCGACAAGAAGGTAGCATGGGCCGAGTTGTACGTGCCATCGCCCCGAGACTGGCCATTCCGACATATCCACCCCTCTCTGCACGCGTCGCGATGTCGCCAATGATGCCGAACAAGAGGGCGACTGTGCTAGCTGATCCAGACGCTTGGAAGCATCGCAAAAACAGCAAGAGCCAATAGTCCTGCGTCGGCGTCAGAGCGAGCCCGACGCAGGAGAGCGAAAGAAGTAAGAGACACAGGATGAATACGTGTCTTCGGCCATGTGAATCGGAGAGCGGGCCCCAGAACATCGGCGCTGGAGGATATAATTAGACGCGTACTGAGGAATCAAATATACTGCTACGCACAGATACCCTGGAACACCATGTTCAACGTAACCTAACAAGGAAACATGCTAAGTATTCAATGTCGCGGTATGTGGAACCATACCGTCAAGTTAATCAGCTCAATGGACTGGTCGAATGCTACTGCGAGCGTGGGTATCGCAGGGAAATATATGTTGGCAGACAAGGGACTGTGCACGCACAAAGAATACGGATGAGTACAAGTAAAAGCAAAGAACAAACGCACGCACCTAAACAGTCCTCCAAAGGAGATCAGAGACACGATAAACCATTTCTCTCGAGACGTGAATATGCTATAGGGTTCCTCTGCAACTAGAGAAGGGACTGCATCGGGAAGGGGGCTCTTGTCGTTTGCAATCGACATTGCTTCCAGCCTGAGAAATGTGGGGCAAGGCAAAGTAGTCCGTTAGGGTCGCAAAGGCCTTGGCCACCAGGATCCACCAATGTACTTTTATACGACAGAGAGACGCCCGCCGGGAGGCCAGCCGACTTTCGGGATGGCGGGAGTATAAGCCTCAACGGGACGGTCCCGGCATCACACAAGCATCGTCTCGTCATAACTCGGTGCAGTCGGCCGAAGATCGAGAGAGTCAGCTTCAAAGCCAATGGCCAATTCATGGCTAATGTTTTTCCCCGATGCATGTCGTGACTGGACGTTCCGAACGTTCGAGTGGTCGGCGAAGAAATGTTCAGCAGATATTGTAATAATTTTGAGGAGGTGATATGGCTTGCTTGATGAAGCGCCGTCTTGAGTGTAGAATCACTAGTAATAGCCAAGTAATAGCTCAGAGTCAGAGCCTCAGCGCTCAGCCTCGCTAAAGTCTAAAAGGATGGTGGAGGTTCGTGCTGAAAAGCAAAGTTGTGATGTCACGCGTTTAGCGACACTCTCAGAATCTCTTGACAATCATGGCGCCAAAAACCCGTCGCAGCAAATGTCAAATCTGCAGCGTTAACGAATCCAAATACACTTGCTCTGGATGTGCCACTCTCTAGTCCGTTAAATGAATCCTCGTCCGGGACTTCATCTCTGAGCAACGTGGCTATTCAGCTGTTCCGTCCCTTGCTACAAGAAGCACAAAGGTCTAGTGTTACAGTGACCAAAGAAAGAAGTATACGGACCTAAAATATCGATACAGAGGTGCCATGCACTCCAGAAAAGCGCGAAGAGCCAAACGAAGATGAAGGTAACCATTTCTTCACATCTTCTGGCTGAAGCTTAGAGCCCGTTGAAGGCTCTCAGCAGCCTGCCAATGACGCGCCATCATCGTCTGGACCCCCAATCTCGGACGAAAATCCCCCGCCGCTTCGGCCTCTCACTTCATTAAAATGGCCATACGTCCCCGATGAATCCGCTTATCCCGACCCTCTCAAGCGGGACGACCCAAAATCACTACAGACGCACCAATACGAGGCAATAGGTCGGTCATCCATCTCCAGCCCGTCCGCGCCTTATTTAATACTTATGCGTATTTCTCCAGCCACCTCGCCTGCAATCCGCCAGGCCCTCGCGGCGCACCCCAACCTCCCCGCGCTCCTCACCTCGATCGACAAGCTGCGCGGACCGGACCGCGAGTATGCGCTCCAGCGAGCGCTGGGTGTTACAGCGCCGGAAATCACTCCTATGAATACGGGTGACAAGTTGAGCGAGGATGTGCTTGCGCTGAGAGCGTTGGCGGAAGCGGTGGAGGCTGCGGTGAGGGGCGACCGGGAAGGCGCTTTGGGCTTGGATTGGGGAGAGTGAGCGACTTGCTAGCAGGTCTTTGCGGGCGATTCCAGGACATGATTGATGACTGCCTGGATGGTTGGCTGGGCGATATTTGGACGACTTATTCCGAGAGTCAAAGTCCTTTATACCAACGAATTACTTTTATACCTTGTGCCTCAGCACTCAGCATTCACCGCTTTCCAGCCGTGCTTCGTGTTTGCTGCACTTGCACGTCTATTGCTCGACGCTATACACCACAGAGCGCTACTGCTAATCCCCGCTCCCGCCTCTATAAATGAATGAAAACCTGAACGACTGTTTTAAAAATCCGCGTCGTCCTTGAATCATAAGTATTCCCATGATTCCCCCAAAACAGTGCTAGCATGAGCCGGTATTCGGTTCCCTCGACTGGAGCTTGTAAAAAAAAAAATCGGGTTCACATCGAACGATCCAGAAGATTACACGAAACAAGACACAAAATATTTGCCTCCAGGATCGGTTCAGGGGGCCATTCAAGACTGAAGCTAGTGTTTAGAGGTAAACATGAAAGGAAGATACGGCAATGATTTTCGCGAGAGGGAGGGGATGTTACACTTAGTATGATGTATGTGAGTAAGCGTCACAACATGATAAAAGCCCGGACGTACACCAGATTCACGAGTCTCAGTCGTCCTCGACATCCGACGAGTCGGTGTGGCTCGCAACGTCTATCCCTTCCCCGACGTACTCTCCGTCGAAGGAAAACTCGGTCGAGGGAAATGCTGCATGGTAGGTGTCCTTGGAGATCTGTCTCGGCCCATTAATGCATATTTTCGGCAGCTTGCACCCGGATTTCGATATGAATGTTGTCAGCGAATGACAGGGGTTTGGTCCAAGGAGTTTTTCTGCGATTTGGAGCTCCCTAAGAGCAGGAAGGACGAAAGTCTCCATATAATCTATGCTGTAGTCAGCGTTATAGTCGGCAAGGACTAACGATTCTAGATGCAAAAAGGTGAAGTGGAGCAAAGTTCTGCTGTGGCCTCGGGTGAAATCCAAGTGGCAGTGAACCAAGTTTGGCGTGTGCTGTAAGACTGCGGCATAGTCACGGTGCGCGGCGCGTAAAGTTAGGGAAGTGAGTTGCGCCCACGGTAGAGCAAATCTCTTCGCAGCGACATTGTCGAGGACGACTGAGTACAGTAGAGGTGCCTCCCCAAAGAGGATGGGGGCAGACACTTCGTCCTTCTCATCACTAAACCTAAACTCGAGATCTAGGTGGCAGAGTAAAGGCATCGGGCGTGCAAATAGAAGGCGGTCATGAGGGAGGCAGGCAAGGCCAAGCTTCAGGTGTTCCCAGCGCGCGTGGTGCGGCGCAAGCGCAACTAGGACCTTCGAATCCAAGGATGAGCTGTACCCCATAAAAGAAATCGGGCAACGCCCCGACATGCTGAGCCACATGTCACACATGTCGATTTTTCGAATCTGTCGTTCAAGAGGAATATAGAGATTGAAAGCCAATTGAATGGCTCTCCACAGCAATGGGGTAGCCAGCGCCAACTCTCGCCATTTTCGACAAATCTGTGTCAGGTTCGTAGGTGAAAGAACGCCGGTGAGAGGTGGGCACGCTGGGTAGACCGGTAGGAAATGGACGAAGATCTCGGATATGATCTCGTTTGGCAGCGTCAAGACGGGGTATTTGTAGGAGTCAAGTCGCTTTTGGACTAGCGCCTTCTGAGCGCGGATTGCGCAGAGAGAGCGCTCGAGCTCGAAGATTTGAGCATCTAAATCTGCCGCGCGAATGCGATCGGTATGGAGCTCAGGGAGCATGAGAATAAAGATCTACCGCCAGTCTCAGACTCTCAGTGTTTCGAAGTGGTAGGAAATTTGGTACGCACAGTGTTGGGTGGCGAGACGCGCCGGTGTGTGGCGAAAGTCCCGGAAAGTCACGGTTTTTGCTTGAGCCTACAGTTTCAGCTAGTTCAATCCAGCAAATACGGCGGTAGACACGCAGTGACTGTTATAAGAAATCAGTGTTGAGGACAAGTTGAGGATAAGAAAGAATGGTTGCACTGCCACTGATTTCCGCTTTTGAAGTCCTCTTACGATCAACAGCGCTCGAGGTATCGTATTTTTCTCTTCGCAAGTCGCGGATTGCTCATGTATAGTTGGAAAGTTCAAGGCCGCGCAGACTGGCTTGATGCTTTCCGTTCTCGAGCGGCCACCGCTGGAGTCACAGCACGATGCCTTGAGCCACCTCCCACCCGAAATCGTGTCAGAAATTCATTCAATTCCTGCCGCCTTATCCCAAAGCTCCTCCACTTTTTAGTCCCGTCTCGCCACTTCCCTGTGCCGAATATGTCGACGGTGGCGGGAAATTGCGCTGTCCACACCCAAACTCTGGAGAGCGAATCGGATCGAAGTGGCCGGGGATTACGAGGAGCAAGATATGCGCCTCGAGCTCCTTGGCACCTGGTTGTCGCGCTCCGGCCATTGTCCCCTCTCACTCTCTCTCACAGGCTATGTCGGTTCTAATCTCCTTCGGAGCACTCTGCTCTATTGTCGGCGATGGGAACAAGTCGAGATTTGCATACCCTTCGAGCACCTGCATTTGATTCAGCACTTCGAGATGCCTCTGTTGCGGGACTTGACGTTTGGACCCTGCGATTATCCGAGTCAGACTGCCGACGAGGACTTTGTCGCTTTGGAATTATTCGACCGTGCACTACAGCTGAAGGCCATATCTCTCACACGATATTACAGCGCCGGAAATTAACCCTATGAATACGGGTGACAAGTTGAGCGAGGATGTGCTCGCGCTGAGGGCTTTGGCGGAAGCGGTGGAGGCTGCGGTAAGGGGCGGCAGGGAGGGTGCTCTGGGCTTGGATTGGGGAGAGTGAGCGACTTGCTAGCAGGTCTTTATGGGCGCGCTGCCAGAATCCGTTACCAGACGCCACTCGTGCGAGCGACATCTCCACAAATGATACCTTAATGAAATTCAAGGAGAAAACGTCGGATTCGTAGATGGCGCAGAAGGTCAGAGCGGGAAACTTCAAACGGGCTCAAATACACAAAATATCTGCCTCCACAGGATTAGGTCGCTGAGATTTGGGGAGAATGAAGACTGGTAATTTGAGTGAAATTATCGTCTCTCGGCGAGCGATAAGGGAAAATACAACGGCGTGAGGGATGGGGGTGTTACACTTAGTATAGTGAATGTGAGCCGGCGTCAAAACATGATCGAAGCCTGGAACGTACACAAGAACGCGGATTCGGTCTCAGTCATTCTCGACGTCCGATGATTCGGCGTCGTTCTCGGTGTCGTTCTCGACGTCCGACGAATTGGTGTCGCTCTCAACGTCCGACGAATCGGTGTCGCTCGCAACGTCTGTCCCCTCTCCGTCGTACCTTCCGTTGAAGAAAAACTGGATCGAGGGAAATGCTGTACAGTAGGCGTCCTTCGAGACAAGTCTTGGCCCCTTAATGCATATTTTCTGCAGCTTGCACCCGGATTTCGATATGAATGCTGTCAGCGAATGACGGGGGTCTGGTCCAAGGAGTTGTTCTGCGATTTGGAGCTTCCTAAGAGCAGGAAGGACGAAAGTCTCCATATAATCTCTGCTGTAGTCGGCGTTATAGTCAGCAAGGACTAATGATTCTAGATGCAAAAAGGTGAAGTTGGGCAAAGTTGTGCTATAGCCTCGGGTGAAGTCCAAGTCGCAGTGAACCAAGTTTGGTGTGTGCTTTAAGACTCCGGCACAGTCACGGTGCGCGGCGCGTAAAGTTAGGGAAGTGAGTTGCACCCACGGTAGAGCAAATCTCTTCGCAGCGACATTGTCGAGGATGACGGAGTACAGTCGAGGTGCCTCCCCAAAGAGGGTGGGGGCAGACACTTCGTCCTCCTCATCGTCGTCCTCATAGGTAAACCCGAGATCTAGGTGGCAGAGTAAAGGCATCGGGCGTGTAAATAGAAGGCGGTCATGAGGGAGGTATGCAAGGTCAAGCTTCAGGTGTTCCCAGCGCGCGTGGTGCGGCGCAAGTGCAACTAGGACCTTCGACTCCATAGATAAGTTGTACCCCTTCATTTCAAAAGAAATGGGGCAACGCCCCGACATGCTGAACCACATGTCGATTTTTCGAATCTGTCGTTTAAGAGGAATGTTGCTATTGAAAGCCAATCGAATGGCTCTCCAGAGCAAGGGCGTAGCCAGCGCCAACTCTCGCCATTTTCGACAAATCTGTGTCAGGTTCGTAGGTGAAAGAACGCCGGCGAGAGGTGGGCACGCTGGGTAGACCGGTAGGAAATGGACGAAGATCTCGGATACGATTTCGTTTGGCAGCGTCAAGACGGGGTATTTGTAGGAGTCAAGTCGCTTTTGGACTAGCGCCTTCTGAGCGCGGATTGTGCAGAGAGAGCGCTCGAGCTCGAATATTTGGGCATCCAAATCCGCCACGCGAATGCGATCTGCTTGGAGATCTGGGAGCATATCTGTTGTCGGTCTCAGTGTCTAGCCCCCGAAATAGCGTGAAATATTCTGGTGCGCACAGTATGTGGACGGCGAGACTGGTGTTTTTGACAGGGCCTACTAAGCAAGTAGTTCAATCACGATAATGACACGAGTAGAGCGGAAGTCCGGCGCGACTGTTTAGAGACTTTCAAAGCAACAGAAAAGCCAAAGAACTTCTTGAAAGAAGAGCTGAGAGGTGGCTGACAGCCGATCAAGAGATCAACAGACGGAACTGTTCGGGCGCTAGTCTTCCGAATTCGAGAGAGAAGTTCAGAGGAAAAGTTCGCGCTCTAGCAGGCCCCCGGTCACTCACCCATAATCAGCTCCGCCAAAAGTTCAAAATTCTGGTTGATTTACCTTACGATTTTTGGACTCCTGGACACTGATTTACCTTACAGCGGAGCGAGTTTGGCCGCCAAAATTAGCCGAAAAAATGATTTTTCGCCCAGGTGCGAATTTGGCGCATTTCCAGACCGTTTCGGAGCCCCTGGCTGCTTTCCAACCGTTTTCAGCTCTACATATGAAGTTATCAGAGGAAAAATTACAGTTCGTTCCGCTCCTGTGGGGTATCTTTGTCAAAATAAAATCTCTCGCGCTCCGCGCGATTTACCTTACAACGGAGCGAATCTCTTGGATTCTTCGGTGATTTACCTTACGGGAGGGAGCAAAAAACAGCAATTTTGGGCCGTTGATTTACTTTACAGCGGAGGGTCGTAGGGGTGAGTGACCGGGGGCCTGCTCTAGCTTCGAAATTGTGCGCCGCTCCGATGTCTTCTAGATCTGCAGCATACGCACGCGAAACAACTGGTCTTGTAGTCCTCGCCGCCGGGTGGAAAAAGTTCCCCATTTCTGGCTCGAGCTTCCGCGATCGCGTCCTCCGAGTCGATGCAACAGATACTATTGACTTCGATGATGAAATGAGGAGAAGCTCGCGAGACATGAGTTCAAAAACGGAAGGATTGCGAGAGCATTGTTTCTAGCGCCCTGGAGGGTTGAACTCGGCCAACGAAAACGTTTGAAGCCATGCCCACCGGTCAAGTGCAAGACGGCCAACGTGTTCTTGGTGCGCTTCGTGTGGCTTTACGAGTAGCTATCCCGATATGATGGCTTCGAGCTAAGGACCTACCAATCATTCAACGGTACGGATCCGAGTCTACATATGAGGATGGGGAAGAAGCATAACCTTTGACCGACAGCTTTGAACGCTGCGTACTTACCGGCGGAGATACGAAACTGTTTTGGAATAGTATTGAGTGGTTGTTCATCTCAAACCTGCGCAGTGGTCGCGTCCAAAATATCATATTTGGTTTGAAATCGTACCAACCAAACCCAGAAACTGAAAAATAAAATGGCCGTGGATTGAGTCGCCCGCGACAACCCTGGCTTCGCGTCCGAATTACGCATTGAACCTTAAATGGAAACCTCGGCTACTGACGCGACAATGCCGCACGTGATCGTGTCGGCATCCCGACGGCGACAGTCCAGGTTTGGACAAGGCCCTTTTTGTTCTTCTCTCTTTGTTCTTGTCCCCTTGTCCTATCCCTTTCCCACTAGCCCTTGTCTCTCCCTCTCATCTTGTCCAAGTCAAAGCAATCGCACTTTCAAGTTCCCCTCTCTCGGACTCACGAACAGCGATGTTACCGAAAATACTCACTGTCGCGGTTCTCGCAGGATGTACAACAAGCGTTGTGGCTTGGGGTGCAGCGGGTATGTCGTTCTCCTCCAAGACTTCCAATCCTCATCTGTATAGGCCATGAAATCGCGGCCACAATCGCGCAGATTCACCTGCACCCGAGTGTACTCCCAGCTATGTGCGAAATCCTCAACTTCACCTCGAAGAACCCCAACGAGCCGCAATGCCATCTCGCACCCGTTGCGACGTGGGCGGACAAACTCCGCTTCAAGATGCGCTGGTCTGCGCCGCTTCACTATATCGGGGCAGTCGACGACCATCCGTCGCAAACGTGCTCGTTTCCTGGCACACGGGGCTGGGCGGGGAAGCAGGGCGGCAATGTTCTCGGTGCTATCCGAAACGTTACCACCATCCTCGAAGACTCGGTGTATTATGGTAAAACGGGCAAGCTGTCTGCCTACGAGTACGAAGCGGCAAACGAAGCGCTCAAGTTCCTTATCCATTTTATGGGCGACATGCATATGCCCCTCCATTTGACTGGCCGTGACCGGGGGGGAAACTCTGACAAGGTTCTATTCAACGGGCGGCAAACGAGTGTGTACCGCTACTCTCGCCTTTACTTTTATTTAACACGCATTTATAGACCTGCACTCATTATGGGACGGCCTGCTTATCGCCAAAGCACTCCGATCTGTGCCCAGGAAGTACTCGCAACCTCTTCCCTCTCCCAAGATCGAGTACGCTCTCCGGGGCACGATCTACGACTCCTACGTCCGCATGATCATGTGGGAAGGCGTCCTAGGCAAATGGGCGAATGAGATCCCCAGCTGGCTCATCTGCCCTGCCCCAACTCGCTCCCGCGTCCGCGCGCTCTCATTCCCTTCCTCAATCGCCGAATTCTGGCAGCAGGCCCTCTTCGTATGGAGCCGCGTCACCGGCGCCATGGACAACACCGACGACGACCTCATCTGCCCGTACCACTGGGCCACACCCATCCACGCGCTCAACTGCGCGATTGTGTGGCCCAAGGCGCTCGACGAGCCGCCGTACAACAGTACCCGCCTCGACGGCGCGTCGGCTGCGTCGTCGCACCACGACTGTGTCGACCCCGCCGCTGAGCTGGCACAGATGGACCGCGCTGGACACTTTGTCGCCGGCACCAAGGGTGGGCCGTACCTCGAGCTCGACACGCCGGAGTATTCGGGCGCGATCAGCAAGCAGTGGATCATCGAGAAGCTGCTTGCGCAGGCGGGGATCCGCCTTGCCGGCGTCTTGAACTATCTGTTCGCTGATTTTGAGGACGCCGAGGAGGCGAAGTTGTGGAGCCGTGGGCTGCACATCGACTTTTGAGTCTTGTAACTCGAGTATTGTATTGAAACAGAACTAGAAATGGAATAGAGTGTATCATTTGGACTGTTGTTTGAACAGGTGCAGCGTGGACAAATAACGCAAAGTTTGTTCGGTTTAGGAAAAGTGATAATTCTGGAATGTTTTTCTTGTTTTTATTAGAATGCTTGAACAATACCAGGAAGCTGGAAACGGAACAATAACGCGTTGCCCACGCAAACCAGATCTAGCACTGCGTTATTATTGTGGCGAATGCCCTTGTCCTCCTTTGATCGGCGGGGAACCATATAATATGGCGAGGTCAATCTCGACCTACAACCCTCTATTCTCACAACCCTTTCAATACAGTCTCATGTCTCAAATCACCGCTGTTCCTGTTTCCGCGCCTCAGTTGGAAGACCCCCACACTCCGGTTCCCGTCGTCAAGATTGAAATTCAACTTACCCCTGCCATGGACTTAGGTCTCCGTCGAATCGAGGATGCGATTGCAAAAGCTCGAACCGACCTCGGGGACGATGTTATTCCGCCCGGCGAGGACGAGACAGAAATTTACCTTCGCTACTTCTTGTGAGACGAATTTCGGACAGTATGAACGCAGGCTGATGAAATTTCAGTTTGATTCGCATCGGATATGAAGAAACAGAGGCTCTAGGGATGACTTTTGAGACTATTGAGCACTGCGAGCGGGTGTGCCTGTTCGCTTGGAGAACGCAGGCATTTCTAGAAGTAGGTTTCTTTAGGCGTAAAAATAATTCCAGGTCGATTAATCGTGCCACTATTTCCAGGAAGTACAGACGATAATTGCAGCCGCCAAGGAGAGGAAGCGAGTGGAGGACGAGCGGAAGGCGGCTGGTGATGAGGCCCAGAGCGATTGATAACGGCGGGACTAACCTGGTTATGAATTATATTTCCAACTTGACTAGTCAACGGCCAGACCAATCTAAGGGCCAGCAAATAAACAAACACGTTTCCAGTTGCGAGTAAATCCTGGAGCACACGCAAACACACCGAGCTCCGGCGGTAAGATAGACAAGGCTAGTGCAAGTGGGAAACTGAGATTCATTCATAACGGCCATTCCGGGTAATCACCACTCGGGACAATTTCCTTGGAATCCGATGCTCTTCGCCGTTTCGACCTCGGTGGCCTCGCCGGGGTGTTGGTCACCGAATCCTGTGTCGGCTCTGAGCGCTTCCGTTTCTTGTCAATGTTTGTCGGAGCAGTACGTTCATCAAGTTCCCCTGGCTTCAGGCCCTCAGGGTTGAAGTTCCCGTGAATCCATTCACGGGGAATGAATGGGGATTTTGGTCGTCCGGGAGATCTGACACCGGTGTCAGTGTCGTGCTTGTTGCGGTAGGTGTGCCTGTTGTACCCTCAACCTCGGGACTACTTGGTGCTGGGCATTCGAGCTCCGCCAACGGAAAGTCACGGTCACTATCGGCGAGGGCACACGCTGCCAGCGACAGATGTTGGGGAGCACGAAGTACTATTTAAATCTGGAGATGATAAAGTACATACCTTGTTTGCTGAGAGAATAAACACGGTCGTTGATTGTGCGTGCAGGTTCGTGGGGCTTGAAGGCCAACCAGTCAGCTATGCCCGTCGACCTGGGCGACTCGGAGTACACAATTGAACCGGGAGAATGGATCGTGTAACGCACAGGTCGTACGTGAACAACGCAATCAGAAAGACGCTCCAACTATCGACACGATTGTTGTAGCCCTGGCTTTCCATCCGGATGTAAACCTCGGGAGCTATGTATTTGGGGATACCGCAATATGTCTAGTCCGCCAATTAGTTCAAGGGACGACGAACGTCAAATCTGAGTGCAAAACGAATCAACTGTCGAATCCAAGTGCCATAAGTATGATGCTCCTACCGTCCTTGCCTCCAAATGCGATTGTACTGTCATGCTGCAGCTTTTTGCTGGCCTTCTTGAGGAGTTCGTCGTCGATCTAAGCTTCGTCAGGGAAGAAAGGCCTTGGCCCGTACAGTGTGCTCACCCCAGTTCTGTTGGTCGACTTGTCCTCCACCATGATACATTTCTCTGAATCGATACGACGAATAATTGCATGTTGTCTACCTCTCCGGAGTTCAGCGCGGACATGTGGTAAGCAGTTTAGCACTCACTAACGCCGCCGAAAGTAACTTGAGCTCCTTCGAGCGACGCCGACTTTGCCAACTTCAATGAACGAGGATCTACTCCGGACATTGGTTCAGACTCGGGACTTACTCCTCGAGTGAGATCCGCAGTTTGCGTGTCAACTTCGTTCCTTTCTGTCAGACGCCCAAAGACGACGGTCGATCTGATGAGGGAGAGACGGGTGCTCAACGTTCAACTCCGAATGGTTCTGGGGCTCAAGGTAACTCCAAGGTCTCTACAGCGCATCCGGTTGCATTGGTTCATCCGATTCACATTGTTCCTGCGTCTCTGGAAGGGCGAAGTATTCCTCTTCTGAGTCCGAATTACAGTTCATCGGCACAGCCATTGCTCAGGAGGAGAGGTTCGAGCAGGCCAAGCGTTTTGTCACCGTTGATATTTCTCCTCATTGTTTTCGTGATTGCCACAATATCAATCCGTTGTTATTTTCGAGTGGTGGAATTCGGATGTTGGGCGCAATCCAAAGTGACACAGAGGACTCGAGGCTGCTAATTGTAGCAGTGGTGATGATTCAAGGCAGGTGGGAAGATGTTGAGCGCGCCGCTGATTCCCACGGTTAACAAAATTCACACGGTTCAACCGGATGTACGGTTGAGTTGCAGAAATTGAGCAGTAGGGCTACATCCTGTCGAAATACTTGCTTCCTTCCTCGAGGACGCTGCACTACGAATTGGAAGAAATGGCGAGGTAAAAGGAAAAAAGAAGCGAAAAAAGAATGCGGGAATGGTACATGACCCAACCGTGAATCGAACACAGGTCTCTTGCTTCAACATGTTTGACGAACTAGACATGTAAAGCAAGCGCACTAACCACTGTGCCATTGGGTTTCTGATTTCTCTCACTACCTAATACCTAATACCTAAGTATCTACTCAAGGAGGTGAAGCAATTATTCAATTACTTGACTCCGGAAACGAAGACGGTGTTTGTACTTACCCACAACAAAATAGGCCACGGGCCTCTCTGGCGCCCTTTGGGGATCGTTCAGTTCATAAGTAGGAAAAACAAAGATGTGGTACAAAATCAAACATGTAGTACAAGGCAGGACCGCACCGTGAATCGAACACGGATCTCTTACTTTCGAGTGACCTTGAAGTAAGCGCACTAACCGCTGTGCCATTGGGTCGTTAATGGCAAATGCTTCTTCACTACCTATGTACTCAACGGGGAAGCAATTTCATTTGGAGTTCAGTCCGAGCAAAGACGTTGTCGGGTCGAGTATCGTATGTATGTTCACGAACAGGAAAATTAATCTCAATCTCAAAAATGAACAAAATTCACACGGTTCAACGGATGTACGCCGGTTGAGTTGCAGGAATTGAGCAGTGAGGCTACATCCTGTTGCTCGGTTCGGTCATTCCTCAAGGAAGCTGCGGTAGGAATTGGAAGAAATGAGGTCCAGAGAGGTGAAAGAAAAAAAAGAAAGATGGAGAACGCATGACCCAACCGTGAATCGAACACGGGCCTCTCGCTTCAACAAGTATGGCAATTGGACATGTAAAGCAAGTGCACTAACCACTGTGCCATTGGGTCGTTGATTTTCAGCCCGTCTTCACTACCTGATACCTAAGTATCAAGTTGAAGTAAGCGCACTATTAGGGAGGTGAAAGAAAAAAGAACCGAAAAAAAGATGACGAAATATGAATGACCCAACCGTGAATCGAACACGGGCCTCTTGCTGAAATCTTCTTACTCTAACAACCACATGTAAAGCAAGCGCACTAACCACTATGCCATTGGGTCATTGATCTTCAACCCTTCTTCACTACCTGATACCTAAGTATCTACTCAGCAATCTCAATCTCCAAAATGAACAAAATTCAAAATTCACACGGTTCAACCGGATGTAATACGGTTGAGTTGCAGAAATTGGCTACATCTCATCAAAATAATTACTCGGTTCGGTCTGTACTCGAGGTAGGAGTTGGAAGAAATGGGAATTGGGGAGGTGAGAGAAAAAAAGAACTAAAAAAGCCATCTACGAGATAGAGAATGACCCAACCGTGAATCGAACACGGGTCTCTTGCTTAATTCTTTTTACATTAATGGGTTATGTAAAGCAAGCACACTAACCGCTGTGCCATTGAGTCATTGATGTTCAGTCCTTCCTCACTACCTGATACCTAAGTATCTACTCAAGGAGGTGAAGCAATCTCATATCTCAACTTCACACGGTTCAACCGGATGTAACAATGTTGAGTTGCAGGAATTGAGTAGAAAGGCTACATCTTATCAAAATAATTACTCGGTTCGGTCTGTGTTTGAGGTAGGAGTTGGAAGAAATGGGGTCCGGGGAGGTGAAAGAAAAAAGAACCGAAAAAAAGATGACGAAATATGAATGACCCAACCGTGACTCGAACACGGGCCCCTTGCTTAAACATGGTGGACAACTTAGACATGTAGAGCAAACGCACTAACCACTGTGCCATTGGGGCATTAATCTTCACCTCTTTACACCTAAGTATCTACTCAAGGAGGTGAAGCAAAAGTGAAACAAAGTTCACACGGTTCAACCGGAGGTACGCCGGTTGAGTTGCAAAAATTGAGTAGAGAGGCTACATCCTAATTACTCGGTTCGGTCTTTACTCGAGGACGCTGCGGTAAGAGTTGGAAGAAATGGGGTCCGGGGAGGTGAAAGAAAAAAGAACCGAAAAAGACAGAAATTATGAATGACCCAACCGTGAATCGAACACGGGTCTCTTGCTTCAAGATGTTAGACAACTAGACCATGTAAAGCAAGGGCACTAACCACTGTGCTATTGGATCTCTGATCTTTGGCTCTTCTTCACTACCTAATACCTAAGTATCTACCCAAGGACCGAGGTTATGAAGCAACGTCTCAAGATGTTGACAACTAGACTCAAAATATTGCTAAACATTTGGTCTTCTTCAACCTAATCTAAGTATCTACTCAAGGAGGTTGAAGCAATCTCAAGTCTCAAAAATGAAGTGTTCAAAAGGTTTCAACCGGATGTAAGTGCGGCTGAGTTTGCAGAAATTGAGTAGAATGGGCTACCATCTCATCAAAATAATTACCTGTTCGGTCTGTACTCGAGGTAGGAGTTGGCAGGGGAAAGAAAAAAGAAGCGAAAAACAGGATGCAGAGAAGATGGCCCAACCGTGACTCGAACACGGGTCTCTTGCTTAAACTCTGCATTTATGGAACATGTAAAGCAAGCGCACTAACCACTGTGCCATTGGATCGTGAGCTTCTACACTACCTAATACCTAATACCTAAGTACTATCTACTCAGGGAGGTGACACAATTATTCAATTGATTCCGGAGTCGAAGACAGTGTTTGTACCCACAACAAAATACTTAGGCTACGGGCCTGGCGCGCTTTGGGGATTGTTGAGTTCATAAGTAGGAAAAAACCAGAAAAAGCTAAGAAATACTGCATGAAGGACCCCACCGTGAATCGAACACGGGCCTCTTACTTTTGAGTGATCATGAAGTAAGCGCACTAGTACTATTGTAACCGTAGGTCGTTAATGGCCAACGCTTCTTCAATACCTAGGTATTCAACGGGCAAGCAATTTCATTTAATTCTTGAGTCCGAGCAAAGACGTGCCAGGTTGCGTTGAGTGTTATATGTACGCTGCGGTAAGAGTTGGAAGAAATGGGGGAGGTGAAAGAAAAAAAGAAGCGAAAAAAGGCCTTCACGAATGGCAGATGACCCGCCCGTGAATCGAACACGAGGTTTCTTACTTTCGAGAGATCATGAAATAAGCGCACTAACCGTTGTGCCCTTGAGTCATGGTGCCCAACGTTATTTGGTTCTCCTTGGCGCTGACCCATTGAAGTTTCTCACTACTTTCTCCGAGACATTTCGAGGCGCGCAAGTTCGACTAGTGAGTGGCCCATGGCGGCGGTCAATTTTGGGGTTAGGCCACCGTCGCTACGTGCGATTCGTTGTTCGAAGGTTGAATTGTCGCCTTCCTTCCTGCGCGTGAACGAAACCAGTGTTCGAACGAAGACGAGAAAGCATGCACGTCGCTCCTCGACGGTGCGGTAGTCCTTTCGTTTCGGTCGCAGGCGCGGCGCGGCGACGGCGAGTAGTTCGCAACCAACCAGACAAGGTTGTCTCGGAGAACAAGGAGAGTTGTGATCGCCGCTTACGTATCGCCGATCACTCGAAAATAACCTTCTTTCACTCTCTTTCTTTCTTGTGCTGCGATGGACGACGAGGAGGACCTGCAACAGACCCAGGAGTCGACCCAAGAGTCGACGCAGGAAACAGACGACCAGCCCCGCAACTGGCCAAGAGAACACCTCCCATCTCTGGGGCTTCCTCACCCCGTGTCTCAGCCAGACCCTCGCCCGCCGCGACCTGCTCAAGGATGAGCCCGATGTCGCTGTCGGCCGCAACGTCGCCAACGCGTTTCGTGTTGCCGGGGTACAAGATTAGTGAGCCTCTGTGTGCGTTATTTCTTTGACGCAACGCTGAGGCGCGCGCAGGCAACTTTCACGCGGTGATCAGGTGGAACGGGCTCGAGAATGCAGAGTCCATCATCACCATCGACGATTTGTCGAGTAACGGCACTTTTGTACGCGTGTCCTTTCACCCGACGCGATTCCTTTCATCTGACACCCACACAGATCAACGGCGAGAAGATCGGCAAAGGCCAGCGCCGCCTCCTCAAGGACGGGAACGAGGTCGCGTTTGGCGCCCCCTCCACCTCGCGCGAGGCCGATGGCCTCTTTGATTACCGTGTGGCGCCTCTCTTTACTTCCCAAGCCTTTGTGCTAACATCACTTAGGCTACATATTCCGCGACCTCGTCTCCTTCGTCCCCAAGCGCCCCGTCTACCACGCGTACGACATCTCCATCGAGCTCGGCAAGGGCTCCTTCGCCACCGTGTACAAGGCCCTCCACATCGCGAGCGGCGAGTGGGTCGCCGTCAAGGTCATCCGCGAGACGAAGCGCCACAACACCAACCCCAATTCCACCGCGCCGCCCCCGGCCTCGTCCCGCGAGATCAACATCATGGAGGAGCTCCAGCACCCGAATATATGCGGCCTGCGCGAGGTCTTTTGGAATCCGAATGGGAGCATAGGGCTGGGTTGGCGACGCGTCTTTGTGTTTCCTTACTGACACGCAACAGACCTCGTCCTCGAGCTCGTCACCGGCGGCGACCTCCTCGACTTTATCCTCACCCGCAACGGGCTCGACGAACCCACCGCCAAGCACATCACGTACCAGCTCTGCCAGGCCCTCGCCTACATCCACGGCAAGGGCATCACGCACCGCGATCTGAAGCCCGAGGTGCGTTGCCTGCTGCTCCTTCCGCGCTAAAAAGGGATGTGAACGCGACGTCGACGCAGAACGTGCTCCTGACATCAGACACGCCGCCCATCGTCAAGGTCGCCGACTTTGGGCTCGCGAAGATCGTGGACAGCATGACGATGCTCAAGGTGCGCCTTTTCCTTCCTGCTTTCCCACTTCCCACTTCCTACTTCCCCACTTCCTACCTTCCCACTTCCTACTTCCCACTTCCCACTTCCACCTCCTCGCGCACCGCCACCCACCGCCTACTCCAAAAAAAAACACGACATATTACATACTGACCAAAATCCAAATCCCACAGACGATGTGCGGCACCCCCGTCGTACCTCGCGCCCGAGGTCGTCACGCAGCAGGGCAGCAGCGGGTACGACTCGCTCGTCGACAGCTGGAGTGTGGGCGTTATTTTGTTTTCGATGTACGTATGCCGGTTTCCTTCCGTTTTCGTTTTAGTTTTAGTTTTATTGCTGCGCGGTCGGGTTTGTTGTGCGGTCTTCCACACGGCCGAGTTTCCTTTTCTTTTCTTTTGTTGGCCCGACGCCGCACGCCGCCGCCGAATTATCCAACATTGAATTGACACAACGCTGAATGAATCGCATTTGCAGGCTGACGAACACGACGCCGTTCATCGAGACGTCGCACGAGGACCTCAAGGTGCGCATCGCGGAGCGCACGATCGACTGGAGCCAGCTCGAGGGCGTGGGGCTGAGTGCGGAGGGTGAGTGTTTGCGTTTGCGTCTTGCGTCTCTTTCTTGTTCCTTTCGATTGCTTTACATTTCTTCGTCACATTTCTTCGTGTGCTGCGCATTCACATTTCTTCGTGTGCTTCGCATCTTTCCAAAGCACGAGCGGCTTTCCGAGATGACCACGACGCGAGGCGCGAGCGGCTTCCTGCATACTTTTCGTCCTTTCTTTTCTCTGGTCCCGTTTCCATTCCCCCCCCCCCCCCCCCCCCCCCCCCCTTCAGTGTGTGGGCGGTTAGAGGTGGTTTGATCGCTCGTTGCACCCTGGCGCCTCGCGCGGAGCTGGAGCTGGAGGTGGAGGTGGAAGTGGTGGCCAACACGCTCCTTCTCTGGGCGCGAAAACCCGCTCACGCGCCGCTCGTACCATCCCAACCCGCTCGAGTGGGTGACGGTGCCGCGCGAGATGAGGTGTGGCGGTTTTTTACGGTGTCGGTGCTGCGTCGTCGTCGGCCTCTTCCACTGCCGAGCGCGAGGAGTGCTGGGTGCTGGGTGCTGGGCCAGGGGGAGTGGGAATGGGTGTACTCACGCGTACAGATCGTCACTTTCGCTTATTGTCTTTGCGTATTTCATATGAAAAGAGTTATATACTAATTTGCTTTATTCGCAGTCATCTCCTTCATCCGCAACCTCCTCGAGTTCGACCCGCGGCGGCGCATGCGCCTCAGCAGCGCGCTCACGCACCCGTGGTTGGAGGGGTACGAGCTGCAGGTGGCGGTGCCCCTCGTTTACCCCGCGCTCGAGCGCACCACGCCCGAGGCGGGTGGGGGCGGGATGTTGTCGGAGGACGTGTCGATGCGCACGGCGGGCAGCTTCGTGGACGTGGAGGCGCCGGTGCTGACGCCGCGGGAGGGGGAGGGGATGGGCGAGGACGACGCTGAGCGCGGGGAGGAGGCGGACGCGGTGAGCCAGGGGATCGAGCACGTGCGCATTAATGGGAGCGTTCCCTCCGTCACCGCCCCTACACACACCGACGCCGGCACCGACGCGACACCGAACGGCACGACGCCGCCGCCCTCGAACACGCCCCCAGGGCTGACGCTGCTCAACCGGACGCGGGGGCGCGGGGTGCTGCAACGCCGGAGCGAGGTGATCCAGCACGCGGCGGAGACGGGACGGGTGCTGGTGGAGCCGTCGTGGGAGATGGTGAGCTACGCGAGTTCGCAGAACCAAAATCAACAGCAGGCACAGGAGGAGGACGCGCTGTCGCCGAGCCAGGAGGAGCTGTATGGGCCGCCGAGGGAGGGGGACGTGTGTGTGGTGCCGCCGACGCCGACGACGACGAACGGTGCTGCGAGCAAAAATACGAACGCCAGAGCGAGTGGGAGTGGGACGACGAATGGGAATGGGAACGGGAAGGGCCCGAATAAGCGGGTGCGCGCGGAGTTGACGCCGCTCACGGAGGACGGGGAGGACGAGCACGAGCACGAGGGCGGGACGCGGGCGAGCAGCCCGCTGAGCAGTGTGGGGGAGACGCCGCCGCCGGCTGGGCCTGCGCGGAAGAAGAGTCGGGCGAATGCGAGTCAGAGCCAGGAGTCGCCTTTGAATAAGCCTGCTCCGACGAAGGGGAGGCGGACGGCGAAGGGTGCCACGGGGGCGGGGGCGGGGGCGACAAGGAAGGTGCGGGTGCGCGAACTGAGGGGTGCGTGGTGTCTTCCGCCTTCCTTCCCATATTCCCGTTCCTTCCCTCCAATCCATACGTGTAAACTCACGGCATTCGCACGCGACAGAATATGCGCCCCTCCCCAGCTCCGCCTACCCTAATGCCTCCAACCCACAACAACCTCCCTCATATGATCGTAAGCATTTATTTCTGCTTTCACCCCCAAGTCACCAACACACAGGAAGGCACCCATCTTGGAGACGTGCAAACAGAAAGTCCAGATATCTCGTCATCAGGATCTGAAGAGGTTGGTGCAAACATTTCCACTTTTGTGATTTGTTCACCTGAGGTTTCACCGCCCTTCTTGTCGCCGTATGTTCTTTATCTCCTGGGTTTATAAACAGGGCAATTCTGAACTTATATCTTGTTTTTCCAGTACCCGAGCAACTATACATCCAGAAGATGTCCAGAGTCAATTCTTTGATGGCTCGATCTTTTCGGTGTATATGAACACACCTGATACAGCACTGCTATGGGTGGAGGCCCACTATGATCACTTCCTTCTTCAAACCATACGAAGTTATGGCCTTGGTGGTCCGATGGCTGCAATGCTGTCTCCAGATGAACCTGCACTAATTGTATTTGGGTCAATCCTTGATGATAGGGTCCTGACACTGGCACAAAATCTCTGTGAAGTCTCACACTTTAAAGTGTTGATTAGGCCACTCGACGATGACCCTGTCAAGGGATGGAATGATGTGACCGAGGAACCCAATCCTACGGTTGAAACTGAATCCCATGACCCTCAAGACAACGAGGAGGATGGTTCAAATCAGGACATGGAGGAAACACAGAGCATGGTTGACAGTGATGACAGCATGGACAATGTGTCCACAGCTAACCTTGACATTGGCACCACCGGAGTCTTTCGACTTCGTGGGGGTGCACACAAACACGTCAAGTTTGACTCATGGAAAAGCCCAGAGCATGAATTCAATGTCCATCTGGGAGTAAAGTCTAATGTGGAATACCGAGTTCCTATTATTTGCAGAACACAGGTACGTGGTTCTTTATGTGTTGTTGAACTCAGTTCCAAGTCATATTTTTCTCATCTTTCTTGTAGTTCACAGTTCAATCAAAATATACAGATGAAGTCACAAAGGCTTCCCGACCTCAAGCTATTTGCAAAGTGTACTTCAGTGTTAACCCAAGCAGCCAAAACTATAGGGATGTGTGGCCAGACCGGTCATATAGCAGGGCTGTTTTTCTTTCTTCTGAGCAGATTTCTCAATGTGTTGGGTAGGTTGAGTTTCCTCAAAAAGGTTGAGCACACTGACATCAAAATATAGATTGCCTTGTGAAGGTTACACTCGCCCTGGTCAAACAGTCAAAACTGTGGAAACTAAAACACGAGGGACAACAGCCACTGCTACACTTACTGGATCTATATTGAATCCAGTCATGGGAGCAGTGTCAGTTGCAGGAAATTCTGTCAAAACGCAAACAACCGAAAACCAGAATGACCAAGTACGGACATATCATCTACAGTTATGCAACAACAGAGTTGTTAACCACCATTCAGGTCACTCCGAAATGGATTGTCGATTGCAAGAGTGATGGCTGGGAGAATTTTCAACTTGGAACTGAAAACCGATACTGCTGGCAGCAGAGTTTTGCCTATGCTGCCTCTCCTGCCACAGACAAGACGCGGGATGCGATGCAAGTGGAGTTTTCAATAGAACTACGTGTTCGGGAGGTAAGGCTGCCATGTGGTTGATGTACGGAAACTGATGCAACAAATCAGCCTGAAAATGCAGATTTTCCGGAAACTTCTTTTGTAATTCAGAACCAAACCATGTTGTGGATGCGTGACAAAGCCCTGAGATCCCACGGTTATGGGATGGCTGTTCTCAGCTTTGTATGTTGTGTTTATTGAACTTAACAAAAAAAAAAACTGACCGTTGAAAGGCCTACATTCCGGATATTACAACACAGACTGAAATTTTTATTACTGAAACACCACCAACAGTGGAGATTGGTATGTATATATATATTGTGGGTCCTACATGCACAAGGCTAATTAAATCAAAGGTTCCCTAAGCAAAACCAACACTGATCAGCTGTCACTATTAGTTCGTGTTGCAACTCCGAAGAAGTTCTCTGTTCTCTCCCGGAGGCCAAAGACAGCTGTGGACCAAGCATCAGGCTATCTCATTGTAGACTCGGACATACCATTGGATGACATCAATGCACGGGGCTACAATTGCACAAGGGAGCAGTGGATGAGCCCTGATTTTCCTCAATGGAGAGACCTCTTAAAGAAGTTCATCCCAGCTCCAGGTGATGCACCGGCTTTGGAGATGGATCCGATCACAGCCAAATCAAAAGGGAAGCAGCGTGATCCTGGTAAGTTTGTTGTTCTGTAAATATTACCCAAGTTACAATATCCTCTCCTTCATAGGTCTGCCAACTTCGGAGCAAGTAGAAGATGAAGGGGCCAGAGTTGACAGAGCCACTGACAAATGAGATGCATTGGGTATGCCAGATGAGATCAATGAGCCCCAGTTTGGCCCATCAGGCTTGACCAAACTTGAACCCGTGCCTTAATGAGGGGCTTTCAGTATTAGTTTCATTTGTCCTTTTATCATTGTAACAGTATGTTTGGCCTGTTGTATTTCCACTTGGATTGAGCTTGCAATGACATTGACAAAAAGCGAAAGAAATAGTTCAAAGCTTACCAGGAGTTGAAAGTCAGGAACTGGTTCAATGTTTTCACTGGTGTTCAAAACAAATCCCTCAGCAACGCCCGCCTCACTATCACTCCTTGATCAACTGTCATTAAATAGTCCGACTGTGTTTGAGTCTACCTGCGCCTGGAGCACATCTGGATCTTGTGAGCTGTGAAATCTGGAATACTCGCTATCACAAAAAGTAACCGGAAATGGTGTATGCCGTGCATCGGCAGTTGACATCCGGTGATTTCTCCGCCGAAATGGGGGAAGGGCATGTATTATGATTTCCAGCAAAAGGGAGTATCTGATTTGCTTTCCTTGCCTTGGAAATTGGAATTGAAATCATTTTTTGATCTAGGCAATAATTTTGTCTTCCTTTTAATTTATTCACGGAAAGCTCGTTAGAGTCATTCTGACCTTGAAATTTTGTTACATCATGCAAGGTCAATTATCAGGCGTTGAAAAGTACAAAATTGCCTTCTGGGCAACGCCGAAAATACCATCAATTCTCGGCTATTTCTGGAATTTAATAATATACTCGGTGCGAGGGCTCATAGTGGAGGTTCAAAGGTCCCAATCTGATACAAATACATCATAGATGATGTCTTTGGTCACGGAAATCCGAAAGCCTTGGGCAGAAATCCGTTGAAAGCAGATTTCCGGTTACTTTTTGTGATAGCGAGTAGTCAGCAGATGACCTGTTCAACCCGGTGCCAAGCCACACACTTTGAATGTCTGTTTTCTTTTGAAAAAGATTGCCCCAATTTACGTACCGTATGAACAGGCAGATACCTAGAGAGAAAGGCTTGGTAGCACTCGGAGTACATCTGCATCACCTACTTTTGAATGCAGTAACGTGGTATGATAGAGCCGGAGCGCCAGTTCGTCAAACCCAATCTGGGCGACCCCAGGGGTTCCGGACGGGAAGCCGGTATAGAGGAGGGCGAGTGCAAAGTAGAAGCACCGAATAACGTGGCCGAACGCACCGGGCAGTGTAAGCCTTTTAGCGTATGCGAAGGATGCCGCCTGTGCAGCGGGGTCGATTATGACAGCGCAGAGAGTTGCGAACGGCACATAGGTAGGTGTGATGTTCGAGGCCGCGAGAAAAGCAGGACCGTTACTGGGAACAAAAGCATCGAATAGCTGAGGGAAAGTCATGGTTCTTGCCTCTAGACTTCAGGTCGTACAGTTCATATACGCTCGCCGAGCCTTAAAATGGAAATTTTAAACTCGTTATTTGACATCGATTTCTCACCGGAAGGAAGGAAGGAAGGAAGGAAGACTCGGATTCCTAATCGCAACTTTGACAGATCACTTGTGATCGCTTGTGATCGCTTGTACGAGCACGTACAAGCGAGAAAAGCGACCAAGCCGACAAGCACGTAAGCTATGTCGATTTTTCCACAAGTTTGAAAAATAAAATATGTTCTGAGTACCTTCAGTACCGTGACATTCCTGGCATTGTTTCCAGGATTTTCTTTTTTCATCACAAGTTCCAAAAGGCCGCAAGTCGACAACTTGAAGTAAATTGCGATGATACTGATGTGACTACCGGCGCGGTCCCGTTAAGAACGGGGTCCGTACTACATACATGTATGCTACGGATACCGTTCATCTTTGACCACTTAATCACCAGTGCGCAGACCCCCGGCACCTCCGTCAACATCAAGTACCACAAAATAGAAATACCGGTTGGAACAAAGTGCAAGGAGAAGCTGATTCATCACCCAGCGTCCCCGAGGCCGCGTGGCACAGGTTACGAGTCTTAAAATGGAAATTTTAAACTCGTTATTAGTGATGCTCAGGGCCCGGCTTCAAGCCCGAAGCCCGCCAGGTTAGGCTTGATAAAGCCCAAGCCCGGCCGTGCCCGACAGCGGGCTTGGGCTTCAAGCTTTTCAGGCCCACGCCCAGGGCTCAGGCCCGGGCCTGAGTATCACCTATAAAGGTGAGCTTATTTCGGATTCAGGGACTTGAATTTTTGGGCTTCAAGCCCCAGTCATTCCAAGCGATACAGTTAACCGCCATCAGGGCTAGATTCTGAGTTAGCACCGGGTGGAAAGACGTGGAAATCCAATTCGGAATCGTCAATAAAGGAAATGTTGGGTTGAAATGCCTGAAAACATCGTGAGCAGGTAGATAAATCTTACACTGACCTTACATATGCTATAGACCGGCAGCCGGTGCAGTCTTCGTGATTTGCCCATTCTGTGGCTCAGGCCGGGCTTCGGGCTAGCAGTCCGAGGTCAATCTGATGCATGTAGCAGTAGTTCTTAATTGTCCTCAATCAAGTTTGTTTTTCCCTGCTGAGGCCTGAGGGGGAGTGACACACTACGAAGCAGAGAAAATCATACAATATGCGCTGCCAAAGTGAGCTGCAATATTTGCTGATTATTTAACCCGAGGCTGGATGAACCTCAATTGCAACCACACTTCGGAGGGATCAATTATACCCCTGCGAATAAAGGTGAGCCGTTTATGTACGTAAAGCCTCGGAGCGAGGTTGCTTCTACCTACCCATGCCCACTGCGCAATGTTTCCAGCCTTCAGTGGGGTTTGGTCCGGTTCGACGAGTTAGCAGGTGACTTGAACGCTTACCACAAATAAGAGCTCTAGATTCGAAGCGGGCAAGGTGTTCGAGGATCGATTTATTGAGGCATTGTCTGTCGCAAATCTCACACATGCACGCTCTACCATTTCGATTTGGGACTGAAGAGGATCAGTTCGCTAGCAACATCGAATCAGCTTCTCGATGAACTTCATTTACTTGATTTGCTCTCCCCAATTTTTTCCACGGGTTTCAAACACAGAGGGAAGATGGCCCACAACTTCACCGAGTACGCACCAATTCAAGCCAGCTCCGTTCCCTCGGAGCGAGTTTCTCATCGTCCGCGGAGACAGATATGAAGCGCCGAAGTCAACCAAATCTACATTTAATGGAAGCTCGGTAAATGTTCAAATTTTGTTCAAGAACGCTCACTTTGAACTTGATGTCTGACGGTCGGCCTCAATCGCTGATGATGGGGAAGATTGGCTGTACTACTCAACTATCTTTCTATGCACTCGCTCTTTACCATCGTCCTGCTCATCGGTACAAAACTCCCAATTTCGTGAGTCGACTTCGAGTGGCTTCGCCGGGTGGGAAGTCGACTCACCAAGTCGCGACTCGACTTTCTGAGTCGCGGCAACATCACAGGGGGAACTGCACCAGAAAGCACAAGTGCAACTCCCGCGCAGACGACGGATACGACGGAACCTGTGCCAGGCCTATAGGCTGTCTGGTCTGCTCCCGAGGCTGCAGGGATCGGGATCGCCCGCATGGACGCAGACAGTGACAATGCTGGGCAGACGCACAACGCATCCACCAAAGCATACGTACAGTCCGCGAGCCCAACGGGGTCGCGCGTCCCCAGCGCCGAATCGCACATACGCCTGCCACCCGCCGACTAAGAAGGAATTCGAAATTAAAAAGAGAAAGAAAGAAACAGAAAAGAATGCGGCTCGGGGCTCGACGGACACCGTACGCGCACCACCTCCGTCTCCGATTCCCCAAGCAGCGCCAGGGTCCCAGGCGTGGAGAGCACACACCCCAGCGCACGTACCGCCCCCGCGTCCACCGACTCCGCCTCGAGCAGCACCGGAGTGACATCCTCGCAGGCGGCCTCCCAGCGCTAACACCGACTCGGGAGCCTCGTCGTCCCTGCACATCCACATCCAGTGCTGCCGCCACGTACACACGCGACCGGTACGCGCATCGGTCCGCACGCCACGTTCGGACGCAGCGCGATACCCGCCACGGCATCCCGTCATGCCCACCTCGCTCATCGCATACCTTCCTGCTCGCCGCCGGTATGCACGCACGCTCCAGCGTGAAACCAAGAACGCTCCTCGTCACCAGCGCGCGTACCGCCTCTGCGCACCCTGCACCCGCCTCCGGAGACGCCCCGGCCAGTACGCGCACACACTCCCTGTCTCGCGCGCATCCACACCTCTCCCCGGCCGGTACGCACGCACCCCCCGCGCGGACCCAGAGTGGACCCAAGGATGTTCGCTCCCCGCGCACCCGCCACCCCGACTCGGCTCGAAGACCTCGGCGCACTCGCACTGGCACTCCCGTCTCGCGTTACGACACGACCGCGCACGATGTAATCCAATCCAATCCGCCCCTCCCCGGTCGGCCGGTAGGCACGCATGCACGCCCCGGCGCATCCACGAATGCACCCGCCGCGGTCTAGGCGGCTCGGGAGCCTCCTCATTCGTCCTCATCACCAGCGCACGTACCGGCCCCGCGCATGCCACAACGGCACCCAGCGCACACCGCCACGTAGGTACGTCCTCCTCCGTGCCCGCCGCCGGTACGTCCTCCCTGCCCGCTGCCGCCACGTCCGACTGCCCTAGCGGACACATCCCGCCGCCGCACCCGCGCACCCGTCACGATCATCCCGCCATCCCAACCTCGCCGCCGCCTTGCGCCAACACCGGCTCGGCTCCTCGTCCTCGTCCTCGTCACCATCCGTAGCGTACACCGCCCGACTTGAGTCTAGGGCCCCGGCGCACTCGCACTCGCACCCACCCCACTAGAAAAAAGAAAAAGTATCAATCTACCTGCCTGCGTCACGAATGTGAATGGTGCGCGCGTAGTCCTCGTGGGTAAGAGGAGGCGGTCAGTGGGCCAATCTGCCACCGCCGCCACCCGCCGCCCAGCGCGCACAGGCAGGCCGCAGAAGAGTGTAGGCGCTGACGCTAGGCATGCTCCCGTTTGGTACTGAGCATTGCCGGGAAGACGGTGTCGTATACTCCTCGCGTGAAGCAGAAGGAGGCCATCAGCCTCGCTCGCTTGTCCGTACCCAGTGTAGCACCCAAACCAGAGCTGGAGGATGGTCGCTCGCATGCGACCGATAACACCTCTCCACGCCACGCACGAGGCCTGTATGCGGCAACATGTCGTCAGCGCAATCGTCTGTGCTCAGCGCTCAGTGCTCGCCGGCGGGATGCACCCGCGGTGCTACGCCTCGAGGAAGCGGAAGCGTGCGGCGTATCTCGCTGCCCGCAGTCTCGTACGTCTCCCATCGGGAGGCGAGACCGAGAGACGAAAATGGGCATGCCGACGCGCATCATGCCGTGTGCCCCCCACGGACGCGTACCATGCACTGCTACACACGCTCCGCCTGTCCCGGACGGCACCCACACGTATCGCCCGACGCGCACACCCCGCGCCAAAAAGTCCGCCGTACGCCGTTCGACAGGAATGAATGAGCGCGCAATAGCGAACGGCAACTCTACACCATGTGCAGCGCAAGCACGCAATGCGGCGCGGGCGCGGACGTCTCTGGCCGGCGCGGCGGTACCCACACGCATCCACGCCCGCGCACCTTCCCCCTACCCCACAATCCTCCCTTCACAAAAAACGCAATACCAGCAACGAAACGCGCACTCACCATCACCCCCATCACCATCCTCCTAGCCTCAAATAACAACGAAATCTCCGGTTTTCGGATTTCCATTACTTAACCCGAATTTTCGCATCGACGCGCGGATTGTCTTGAGGATTGAGGCCCACCTGGAAAGCAGAAAAGATGGGCGATAATACCAGAAATGGATCCAGAATCGAACACGGGGTTTCTTACTTTCGAGAGATCACGAAGTAAGCGCACTAACCGTTGTGCCATTAAATCACGGTGCCCAATGTTATTTGGTTCTCCTTCAAGGTGGCGCTGACCCGTTCAAGCTTCTCGCTACTTTTCTCCGAGACATTTCGAGGCGCGCAAGTTCGAGATTTTTGCGTGGGAGTAGACTAGTGAGTGGCCCATGGCGGCGGTCAATTTTTGGGTTAGGCCAGCCTCGCTACGTGTTCGAAGGGTTGAATTGTCGCCTTCCTTCCTGCGCGTGAACGAAACCAGTGCTCGAACGAAGACGAAAAAGCATGCACGTCGCTCCTCGACGGTCCGGTAGACCTTCAGTTTCGGTCGCAGGCGCGGGGCGGCGACGGCAGAGTGTAGTTTCGAACCAAATGAACAAGGTTGTCTGAGAGAACAAGGAGAGGGTTGTGATCGCCGCTTACGTATCGCCGATCACTCAAAAATAACCTTCTTTCACTCTCTCTCTTTCTTGTGCTGCGATGGACGACGAGGAGGAGCTGCAACAGACCCAGGAGTCGACCCAAGAGTCGACCCAGGAAACAGACGACCAGCCCCGCAACGGCCAAGAGAACACCTCCCATCTCTGGGGCTTCCTCACCCCGTGTCTCAGCCAGACCCTCGCCCGCCGCGACCTGCTCAAGGAGGAGCCCGATGTCGCTGTCGGCCGCAACGTCGCCAACGCGTTTGTGTTGCCGGGGTACAAGATCAGTGAGCCTCTGTGTGGGTTATTTCTTTGACGCAACGCTGAGGCGCGCGCAGGCAACTTTCACGCGGTGATCAGGTGGAACGGGCTCGAGAATGCAGAGTCCATTATCACCATCGACGACTTGTCGAGTAATGGCACTTTTGTACGCGTGTCCTTTCACCCGACGCGATTCCTTTCATCTCACCCCCACACAGATCAACGGCGAGAAGATCGGCAAAGGCCAGCGCCGCCTCCTCAAGGACGGCAACGAGGTCGCGTTTGGCGCCCCCTCCACCTCGCGCGAGGCCGATGGCCTCTTTGACTACCGTGCCCCTTCCTCTCTCTCACCTCCCAAGCCTTTGTGCTAACAACCCTTAGGCTACATATTCCGCGACCTCGTCTCCTTCGTCCCCAAGCGCCCCGTCTACCAAGCGTACGACATCTCCATCGAGCTCGGCAAGGGCTCCTTCGCCACCGTGTACAAAGCCCTCCACATCGCGAGCGGCGAGTGGGTCGCCGTCAAGGTCATCCGCGAGACGAAGCGCCACAACACCAACCCCAATTCCACCGCGCCCCCCCCGGCCTCGTCCCGCGAGATCAACATCATGGAGGAGCTCCAGCACCCGAATATATGCGGCCTGCGCGAGGTCTTTTGGAATCCGAATGGGAGCATAGGTGCTTTGTTGTCTTTTGCCGACGCGGTCTTTGGGTTTCCTGACTGAGACCCAACAGACCTCGTGCTGGAGCTCGTCACGGGCGGCGACCTCCTCGACTTTATCCTCACCCGCAACGGCCTCGACGAAGCCACCGCCAAGCACATCACGTACCAGCTCTGCCAGGCGCTCGCCTACATCCACGGCAAGGGCATCACGCACCGCGATCTGAAGCCCGAGGTGCGTTGCCTCTTGCTCCTTGCGCGTTAAAAGGGATTTGCGCGCTAAACGCGACGCAGAACGTGCTCCTGACATCAGACACGCCCCCCATCGTCAAGGTCGCCGACTTTGGGCTCGCGAAGATCGTGGACAGCATGACCATGCTCAAGGTGCGCTTTTCCTTCCTCCTTCCCTACTTCCTACTTCCTACTACTTTCCTGCCTTCCCACTTCCCACTTCCCCACTTCCCACTTCCGACTTCCTACTTCCCTTCCTACTTCCCTTCCTACTTCCCACTTCCTACTTTCCTACTTCCACAACGCCACCCACCCCGCACCTCCAAAAAAAAAAACACGACATATTGAATACTGACCAAAATCCAAATCCCACAGACGATGTGCGGCACGCCCTCGTACCTCGCGCCCGAGGTCGTCACGCAGCAGGGCAGCAGCGGGTACGACTCGCTCGTGGACAGCTGGAGTGTGGGCGTTATTTTGTTTTCGATGTACGTGCCGGTTTCCTTGCGTTTCGTTTTGGTTCTATTGCTGCGCGGTCGGGTTTCTTCCGCGTCGCCGAGTTTCCGTTTCTTTTGTGGGCGTGCTCGATGGCGGCCGAATTGACGCTAACGCCGCGGCTTCGTGCCGACTCGACTCGACCAACGCCGAGTTGTTTACCCCACACCCAAATTGACACCGCACGCCGATACTGACGAACACACACACACAGGCTCACAAACACGACGCCCTTCATTGAGACGTCGCACGAGGACCTCAAGGTGCGCATCGCGGAGCGCACGATCGACTGGAGCCAGCTCGAGGGCGTGGGGCTGAGTGCGGAGGGTGAGTGTTTGCGCTATTCTCAAAAAAAAATCTCCCCGCCTTCTCCGTGCCTTCCTTCACACTACTGACAACTTTACCCATCTGTTCCTTCTTCCAGTCATCTCCTTCATCCGCAACCTCCTCGAGTTCGACCCGCGGCGGCGCATGCGCCTCAGCAGCGCGCTCGCGCACCCGTGGTTGGAGGGGTACGAGCTGCAGGTGGCGGTCCCCCTCGTTTACCCCCGCGCTCGAGCGCACCACGCCCGACGCGAGTGGGGGTGGTGGGATGTTGTCGGAGGACGTGTCGATGCGCACGGCGGGCAGCTTCGTGGACGTGGAGGCGCCGGTGCTGACGCCGCGGGAGGGGGAGGGGATGGGCGAGGACGACGTGGAGCGCGGGGAGGAGGCGGACGCGGTGAGCCAGGGGATCGAGCACCTGCGCATCAATGGGAGCGTTCCCTCCGTCACCGCCCCTACCGACGCCACGACGCCGCCGCCCTCGAACACGCCCCCAGGGCTGACGCTGCTCAACCGGACGCGGGGGCGCGGGGTGCTGCAGCGCCGGAGCGAGGTGATCCAGCACGCGGCGGAGACGGGACGGGTGCTGGTGGAGCCGTCGTGGGAGATGGTGAGCTACGCGAGTTCGCAGAACCAGCAAAATCAACAGCAGGCACAGGAGGACGACGCGTTGTCGCCGAGCCAGGAGGAGCTGTATGGGCCGCCGAGGGAGGGGGACGCGTGTGTGGTGCCGATGCCGACGACGACGAACGGCGCTGCGAGCAAAAATGCGAATGCGAATGCGAAGGCGAGTGGGAGCGGGAGTGGGACGACGAATGGGAATGGGAACGGGAAGGGCCCGAATAAGCGGGTGCGTGCGGAGTTGACGCCGCTCACGGAGGACGGGGAGGACGAACACGAGCACGAGGGCGGGACGCGGGCGAGCAGCCCGCTGAGCAGTGTGGGGGAGACGCCGCCGCCGGCTGGGCCTGCGCGGAAGAAGAGTCGGGCGAATGCGAGTCAGAGCCAGGAGTCGCCTTTGAATAAGCCTGCTCCGACGAAGGGGAGGCGGACGGCGAAGGGTGCCACGGGGGCGGGGGCGGGGGCGACAAGGAAGGTGCGGGTGCGCGAACTGAGGGGTGCGTGGTGTCTTCCGCCTTCCTTCCCATATTCCCGTTCCTTCCCTCCAATCCATACGTGTAAACTCACGGCATTCGCACGCGACAGAATATGCGCCCCTCCCCAGCTCCGCCTACCCTAATGCCTCCAACCCACAACAACCTCCCTCATATGATCGTAAGCATTTATTTCTGCTTTCACCCCCAAGTCACCAACACACAGGAAGGCACCCATCTTGGAGACGTGCAAACAGAAAGTCCAGATATCTCGTCATCAGGATCTGAAGAGGTTGGTGCAAACATTTCCACTTTTGTGATTTGTTCACCTGAGGTTTCACCGCCCTTCTTGTCGCCGTATGTTCTTTATCTCCTGGGTTTATAAACAGGGCAATTCTGAACTTATATCTTGTTTTTCCAGTACCCGAGCAACTATACATCCAGAAGATGTCCAGAGTCAATTCTTTGATGGCTCGATCTTTTCGGTGTATATGAACACACCTGATACAGCACTGCTATGGGTGGAGGCCCACTATGATCACTTCCTTCTTCAAACCATACGAAGTTATGGCCTTGGTGGTCCGATGGCTGCAATGCTGTCTCCAGATGAACCTGCACTAATTGTATTTGGGTCAATCCTTGATGATAGGGTCCTGACACTGGCACAAAATCTCTGTGAAGTCTCACACTTTAAAGTGTTGATTAGGCCACTCGACGATGACCCTGTCAAGGGATGGAATGATGTGACCGAGGAACCCAATCCTACGGTTGAAACTGAATCCCATGACCCTCAAGACAACGAGGAGGATGGTTCAAATCAGGACATGGAGGAAACACAGAGCATGGTTGACAGTGATGACAGCATGGACAATGTGTCCACAGCTAACCTTGACATTGGCACCACTGGAGTCTTTCGACTTCGTGGGGGTGCACACAAACACGTCAAGTTTGACTCATGGAAAAGCCCAGAGCATGAATTCAATGTCCATCTGGGAGTAAAGTCTAATGTGGAATACCGAGTTCCTATTATTTGCAGAACACAGGTACGTGGTTCTTTATGTGTTGTTGAACTCAGTTCCAAGTCATATTTTTCTCATCTTTCTTGTAGTTCACAGTTCAATCAAAATATACAGATGAAGTCACAAAGGCTTCCCGACCTCAAGCTATTTGCAAAGTGTACTTCAGTGTTAACCCAAGCAGCCAAAACTATAGGGATGTGTGGCCAGACCGGTCATATAGCAGGGCTGTTTTTCTTTCTTCTGAGCAGATTTCTCAATGTGTTGGGTAGGTTGAGTTTCCTCAAAAAGGTTGAGCACACTGACATCAAAATATAGATTGCCTTGTGAAGGTTACACTCGCCCTGGTCAAACAGTCAAAACTGTGGAAACTAAAACACGAGGGACAACAGCCACTGCTACACTTACTGGATCTATGTTGAATCCAGTCATGGGAGCAGTGTCAGTTGCAGGAAATTCTGTCAAAACGCAAACAACCGAAAACCAGAATGACCAAGTACGGACATATCATCTACAGTTATGCAACAACAGAGTTGTTAACCACCATTCAGGTCACTCCGAAATGGATTGTCGATTGCAAGAGTGATGGCTGGGAGAATTTTCAACTTGGAACTGAAAACCGATACTGCTGGCAGCAGAGTTTTGCCTATGCTGCCTCTCCTGCCACAGACAAGACGCGGGATGCGATGCAAGTGGAGTTTTCAATAGAACTACGTGTTCGGGAGGTAAGGCTGCCATGTGGTTGATGTACGGAAACTGATGCAACAAATCAGCCTGAAAATGCAGATTTTCCGGAAACTTCTTTTGTAATTCAGAACCAAACCATGTTGTGGATGCGTGACAAAGCCCTGAGATCCCACGGTTATGGGATGGCTGTTCTCAGCTTTGTATGTTGTGTTTATTGAACTTAACAAAAAAAAAACTGACCGTTGAAAGGCCTACATTCCGGATATTACAACACAGACTGAAATTTTTATTACTGAAACACCACCAACAGTGGAGATTGGTATGTATATATATATTGTGGGTCCTACATGCACAAGGCTAATTAAATCAAAGGTTCCCTAAGCAAAACCAACACTGATCAGCTGTCACTATTAGTTCGTGTTGCAACTCCGAAGTTCTCTGTTCTCTCCCGGAGGCCAAAGACAGCTGTGGACCAAGCATCAGGCTATCTCATTGTAGACTCGGACATACCATTGGATGACATCAATGCACGGGGCTACAATTGCACAAGGGAGCAGTGGATGAGCCCTGATTTTCCTCAATGGAGAGACCTCTTAAAGAAGTTCATCCCAGCTCCAGGTGATGCACCGGCTTTGGAGATGGATCTGATCACAGCCAAATCAAAAGGGAAGCAGCGTGATCCTGGTAAGTTTGTTGTTCTGTAAATTATTACCCAAGTTACAATATCCTCTCCTTCATAGGTCTGCCAACTTCGGAGCAAGTAGAAGATGAAGGGGCCAGAGTTGACAGAGCCACTGACAAATGAGATGCATTGGGTATGCCAGATGAGATCAATGAGCCCCAGTTTGGCCCATCAGGCTTGACCAAACTTGAACCCGTGCCTTAATGAGGGGCTTTCAGTATTAGTTTCATTTGTCCTTTTATCATTGTAACAGTATGTTTGGCCTGTTGTATTTCCACTTGAATTGAGCTTGCAATGACATTGACAAAAAGCGAAAGAAATAGTTCAAAGCTTACCAGGAGTTGAAAGTCAGGAACTGGTTCAATGTTTTCACTGGTGTTCAAAACAAATCCCTCAGCAACGCCCGCCTCACTATCACTCCTTGATCAACTGTCATTAAATAGTCCGACTGTGTTTGAGTCTACCTGCGCCTGGAGCACATCTGGATCTTGTGAGCTGTGAAATCTGGAATACTCGCTATCACAAAAAGTAACCGGAAATGGTGTATGCCGTGCATCGGCAGTTGACATCCGGTGATTTCTCCACCGAAATGGGGGAAGGGCATGTATTATGATTTCCAGCAAAAGGGAGTATCTAATTTGCTTTCCTTGCCTTGGAAATTGGAATTGAAATCATTTTTTGATCTAGGCAATAATTTTGTCTTCCTTTTAATTTATTCACGGAAAGCTCGTTAGAGTCATTCTGACCTTGAAATTTTGTTACATCATGCAAGGTCAATTATCAGGCATTGAAAAGTACAAAATTGCCTTCTGGGCAACGCCGAAAATACCATCAATTCTCGGCTATTTCTGGAATTTAATAATATACTCGGTGCGAGGGCTCATAGTGGAGGTTCAAAGGTCCCAATCTGATACAAATACATCATAGATGATGTCTTTGGTCACGGAAATCCGAAAGCCTTGGGCAGAAATCCGTTGAAAGCAGATTTCCGGTTACTTTTTGTGATAGCGAGTAGTCAGCAGATGACCTGTTCAACCCGGTGCCAAGCCACACACTTTGAATGTCTGTTTTCTTTTGAAAAAGAATGCCCCAATTTACGTACCGTGTGAACAGGCAGATACCTAGAGAGAAAGGCTTGGTAGCACTCAGAGTACATCTGCATCACCTACTTTTGAATGCAGTAACGTGGTATGATAGAGCCGGAGCGCCAGTTCGTCAAACCCAATCTGGGCGACCCCAGGGGTTCCGGACGGGAAGCCGGTATAGAGGAGGGCGAGTGCAAAGTAGAAGCACCGAATAACGTGGCCGAACGCACCGGGCAGTGTAAGCCTTTTAGCGTATGCGAAGGATGCCGCCTGTGCAGCGGGGTCGATTATGACAGCGCAGAGAGTTGCGAACGGCACATAGGTAGGTGTGATGTTCGAGGCCGCGAGAAAAGCAGGACCGTTACTGGGAACAAAAGCATCGAATAGCTGAGGGAAAGTCATGGTTCTTGCCTCTAGACTTCAGGTCGTACAGTTCATATACGCTCGCCGAGCCTTAAAATGGAAATTTTAAACTCGTTATTTGTCATCGATTTCTCACCGGAAGGAAGGAAGGAAGGAAGGAAGACTCGGATTCCTAATCGCAACTTTGACAGATCACTTGTGATCGCTTGTACGAGCACGTACAAGCGAGAAAAGCGACCAAGCCGACAAGCACGTAAGCTATGTCGATTTTTCCACAAGTTTGAAAAATAAAATATGTTCTGAGTACCTTCAGTACCGTGACATTCCTGGCATTGTTTCCAGGATTTTCTTTTTTCATCACAAGTTCCAAAAGGCCGCAAGTCGACAACTTGAAGTAAATTGCGATGATACTGATGTGACTACCGGCGCGGTCCCGTTAAGAACGGGGTCCGTACTACATACATGTATGCTACGGATACCGTTCATCTTTGACCACTTAATCACCAGTGCGCAGACCCCCGGCACCTCCGTCAACATCAAGTACCACAAAATAGAAATACCGGTTGGAACAAAGTGCAAGGAGAAGCTGATTCATCACCCAGCGTCCCCGAGGCCGCGTGGCACAGGTTACGAGTCTTAAAATGGAAATTTTAAACTCGTTATTAGTGATGCTCAGGGCCCGGCTTCAAGCCCGAAGCCCGCCAGGTTAGGCTTGATAAAGCCCAAGCCCGGCCGTGCCCGACAGCGGGCTTGGGCTTCAAGCTTTTCAGGCCCACGCCCAGGGCTCAGGCCCGGGCCTGAGTATCACCTATAAAGGTGAGCTTATTTCGGATTCAGGGACTTGAATTTTTGGGCTTCAAGCCCCAGTCATTCCAAGCGATACAGTTAACCGCCATCAGGGCTAGATTCTGAGTTAGCACCGGGTGGAAAGACGTGGAAATCCAATTCGGAATCGTCAATAAAGGAAATGTTGGGTTGAAATGCCTGAAAACATCGTGAGCAGGTAGATAAATCTTACACTGACCTTACATATGCTATAGACCGGCAGCCGGTGCAGTCTTCGTGATTTGCCCATTCTGTGGCTCAGGCCGGGCTTCGGGCTAGCAGTCCGAGGTCAATCTGATGCATGTAGCAGTAGTTCTTAATTGTCCTCAATCAAGTTTGTTTTTCCCTGCTGAGGCCTGAGGGGGAGTGACACACTACGAAGCAGAGAAAATCATACAATATGCGCTGCCAAAGTGAGCTGCAATATTTGCTGATTATTTAACCCGAGGCTGGATGAACCTCAATTGCAACCACACTTCGGAGGGATCAATTATACCCCTGCGAATAAAGGTGAGCCGTTTATGTACGTAAAGCCTCGGAGCGAGGTTGCTTCTACCTACCCATGCCCACTGCGCAATGTTTCCAGCCTTCAGTGGGGTTTGGTCCGGTTCGACGAGTTAGCAGGTGACTTGAACGCTTACCACAAATAAGAGCTCTAGATTCGAAGCGGGCAAGGTGTTCGAGGATCGATTTATTGAGGCATTGTCTGTCGCAAATCTCACACATGCACGCTCTACCATTTCGATTTGGGACTGAAGAGGATCAGTTCGCTAGCAACATCGAATCAGCTTCTCGATGAACTTCATTTACTTGATTTGCTCTCCCCAATTTTTTCCACGGGTTTCAAACACAGAGGGAAGATGGCCCACAACTTCACCGAGTACGCACCAATTCAAGCCAGCTCCGTTCCCTCGGAGCGAGTTTCTCATCGTCCGCGGAGACAGATATGAAGCGCCGAAGTCAACCAAATCTACATTTAATGGAAGCTCGGTAAATGTTCAAATTTTGTTCAAGAACGCTCACTTTGAACTTGATGTCTGACGGTCGGCCTCAATCGCTGATGATGGGGAAGATTGGCTTCGCTAGCTGGCTACCGCAATCAATGAAGTTGAGCCAGCGGAGGCGATGGAAGTACTCACCTAGAGCTTTGGAATGGGGGATAACTTGATCTATATGCCGGAGGATGCCAGATTTTCAACGGAAAATTTACATATTTGTGTACTACTCAACTATCTTTCTATGCACTCGCTCTTTACCATCGTCCTGCTCATCGGTACAAAACTCCCAATTTCGTGAGTCGACTTCGAGTGGCTTCGCCGGGTGGGAAGTCGACTCACCAAGTCGCGACTCGACTTTCTGAGTCGCGGCAACATCACAGGGGGAACTGCACCAGAAAGCACAAGTGCAACTCCCGCGCAGACGACGGATACGATGGAACCTGTGCCAGGCCTATAGGCTGTCTGGTCTGCTCCCGAGGCTGCAGGGATCGGGATCGCCCGCATGGACGCAGACAGTGACAATGCTGGGCAGACGCACAACGCATCCACCAAAGCATACGTACAGTCCGCGAGCCCAACGGGGTCGCGCGTCCCCAGCGCCGAATCGCACATACGCCTGCCGCCCGCCGACTAAGAAGGAATTCGAAATTAAAAAGAGAAAGAAAGAAACAGAAAAGAATGCGGCTCGGGGCTCGACGGACACCGTACGCGCACCACCTCCGTCTCCGATTCCCCAAGCAGCGCCAGGGTCCCAGGCGTGGAGAGCACACACCCCAGCGCACGTACCGCCCCCGCGTCCACCGACTCCGCCTCGAGCAGCACCGGAGTGACATCCTCGCAGGCGGCCTCCCAGCGCTAACACCGACTCGGGAGCCTCGTCGTCCCTGCACATCCACATCCAGTGCTGCCGCCACGTACACACGCGACCGGTACGCGCATCGGTCCGCACGCCACGTTCGGACGCAGCGCGATACCCGCCACGGCATCCCGTCATGCCCACCTCGCTCATCGCATACCTTCCTGCTCGCCGCCGGTATGCACGCACGCTCCAGCGTGAAACCAAGAACGCTCCTCGTCACCAGCGCGCGTACCGCCTCTGCGCACCCTGCACCCGCCTCCGGAGACGCCCCGGCCAGTACGCGCACACACTCCCTGTCTCGCGCGCATCCACACCTCTCCCCGGCCGGTACGCACGCACCCCCCGCGCGGACCCAGAGTGGACCCAAGGACGTTCGCTCCCCGCGCACCCGCCACCCCGACTCGGCTCGAAGACCTCGGCGCACTCGCACTGGCACTCCCGTCTCGCGTTACGACACGACCGCGCACGATGTAATCCAATCCAATCCGCCCCTCCCCGGTCGGCCGGTAGGCACGCATGCACGCCCCGGCGCATCCACGGATGCACCCGCCGCGGTCTAGGCGGCTCGGGAGCCTCCTCATTCGTCCTCATCACCAGCGCACGTACCGGCCCCGCGCATGCCACAACGGCACCCAGCGCACACCGCCACGTAGGTACGTCCTCCGTGCCCGCCGCCGGTACGTCCTCCCTGCCCGCTGCCGCCACGTCCGACTGCCCTAGCGGACACATCCCGCCGCCGCACCCGCGCACCCGTCACGATCATCCCGTCATCCCAACCTCGCCGCCGCCTTGCGCCAACACCGGCTCGGCTCCTCGTCCTCGTCCTCGTCACCATCCGTAGCGTACACCGCCCGACTTGAGTCTAGGGCCCCGGCGCACTCGCACTCGCACCCACCCCACTAGAAAAAAGAAAAAGTATCAATCTACCTGCCTGCGTCACGAATGTGAATGGTGCGCGCGTAGTCCTCGTGGGTAAGAGGAGGCGGTCAGTGGGCCAATCTGCCACCGCCGCCACCCGCCGCCCAGCGCGCACAGGCAGGCCGCAGAAGAGTGTAGGCGCTGACGCTAGGCATGCTCCCGTTTGGTACTGAGCATTGCCGGGAAGACGGTGTCGTATACTCCTCGCATGAAGCAGAAGGAGGCCATCAGCCTCGCTCGCTTGTCCGTACCCAGTGTAGCACCCAAACCAGAGCTGGAGTATGGTCGCTCGCATGCGACCGATAACACCTCTCCACGCCACGCACGAGGCCTGTATGCGGCAACATGTCGTCAGCGCAATCGTCTGTGCTCAGCGCTCAGTGCTCGCCGGCGGGATGCACCCGCGGTGCTACGCCTCGAGGAAGCGGAAGCGTGCGGCGTATCTCGCTGCCCGCAGTCTCGTACGTCTCCCATCGGGAGGCGAGACCGAGAGACGAAAATGGGCATGCCGACGCGCATCATGCCGTGTGCCCCCCACGGACGCGTACCATGCACTGCTACACACGCTCCGCCTGTCCCGGACGGCACCCACACGTAGGCACCCACACGTATCGCCCGACGCGCACACCCCGCGCCAAAAAGTCCGCCGTACGCCGTTCGACAGGAATGAATGAGCGCGCAATAGCGAACGGCAACTCTACACCATGTGCAGCGCAAGCACGCAATGCGGCGCGGGCGCGGACGTCTCTGGCCGGCGCGGCGGTACCCACACGCATCCACGCCCGCGCGCACCTTCCCCCTACCCCACAATCCTCCCTTCACAAAAAACGCAATACCAGCAACGAAACGCGCACTCACCATCACCCCCATCACCATCCTCCTAGCCTCAAATAACAACGAAATCTCCGGTTTTCGGATTTCCATTACTTAACCCGAATTTTCGCATCGACGCGCGGATTGGCTTGAGGATTGAGGCCCACCTGGAAAGCAGAAAAGATGGGCGATAATACCAGAAATGGATCCAGAATCGAACACGGGGTTTCTTACTTTCGAGAGATCATGGAGTAAGCGCACTAACCGTTGTGCCATTAGATCACGGTGCCCAATGTTATTTGGTTCTCCTTGGCGCTGACCCGTTCAAGCTTCTCGCTACTTCTCTCCGAGACATTTCGAGGCGCGCAAGTTCGAGATTTTTGCGTGGGAGTAGACTAGTGAGTGGCCCATGGCGGCGGTCAATTTTTGGGTTAGGCCAGCCTCGCTACGTGTTCGAAGGGTTGAATTGTCGCCTTCCTTCCTGCGCGTGAACGAAACCAGTGCTCGAACAAAGACGAAAAAGCATGCACGTCGCTCCTCGACGGTCCGGTAGACGTTTCGTTTCGGTCGCAGGCGCGGGGCGGCGACGGCAGAGTGTAGTTTCGAACCAAATGGACAAGGTTGTCTCGGAAAACAAAGGTGTGTTGTGATCGCCGCTTACGTATCGCCGATCACTCAAAAATAACCTTCTTTCACTCTCTCTCTTTCTTGTGCTGCGATGGACGACGAGGAGGACCTGCAACAGACCCAGGAGTCGACCCAAGAGTCGACGCAGGAAACAGACGACCAGCCCCGCAATGGCCAAGAGAACACCTCCCATCTCTGGGGCTTCCTCACCCCGTGTCTCAGCCAGACCCTCGCCCGCCGCGACCTGCTCAAGGACGAGCCCGATGTCGCTGTCGGCCGCAACGTCGCCAACGCGTTCGTGTTGCCGGGGTACAAGATTAGTGAGCCTCTGTGTGTGTTGTTTCTTTGACGCAACGCTGAGGCGCGCGCAGGCAACTTTCACGCGGTGATCAGGTGGAACGGGCTCGAGAATGCAGAGTCCATCATCACCATCGACGACTTGTCGAGCAACGGCACTTTCGTACGCGTATCCTTTCACCCGACGCGATTCCTTTCATCTGACCCCCACACAGATCAACGGCGAGAAGATCGGCAAGGGCCAGCGCCGCCTCCTCAAGGACGGCAACGAGGTCGCGTTCGGCGCCCCCTCCACCTCGCGCGAGGCCGATGGCCTCTTTGACTACCGTGCCTCTCCCTCTTTTACACTTCCCAAGCCTTTGTGCTAACAACCCTTAGGCTACATATTCCGCGACCTCGTCTCCTTCGTCCCCAAGCGCCCCGTCTACCAAGCGTACGACATCTCCATCGAGCTCGGCAAGGGCTCCTTCGCCACCGTATACAAGGCCCTCCACATCGCGAGCGGCGAGTGGGTCGCCGTCAAGGTCATCCGCGAGACGAAGCGCCACAACACCAACCCCAATTCCACCGCGCCCCCCCCGGCCTCGTCCCGCGAGATCAACATCATGGAGGAGCTCCAGCACCCGAATATATGCGGCCTGCGCGAGGTCTTTTGGAATCCGAATGGGAGCATAGGTGCTTTGTTGTCTTTTGCCGACGCGGTCTTTGGGTTTCCTGACTGAGACCCAACAGACCTCGTGCTGGAGCTCGTCACGGGCGGCGACCTCCTCGACTTTATCCTCACCCGCAACGGCCTCGACGAAGCCACCGCCAAGCACATCACGTACCAGCTCTGCCAGGCGCTCGCCTACATCCACGGCAAGGGCATCACGCACCGCGATCTGAAGCCCGAGGTGCGTTGCCTCTTGCTCCTTGCGCGTTAAAAGGGATTTGCGCGCTAAACGCGACGCAGAACGTGCTCCTGACATCAGACACGCCCCCCATCGTCAAGGTCGCCGACTTTGGGCTCGCGAAGATCGTGGACAGCATGACCATGCTCAAGGTGCGCTTTTCCTTCCTCCTTCCCTACTTCCTACTTCCTACTACTTTCCTGCCTTCCCACTTCCCACTTCCCCACTTCCCACTTCCGACTTCCTACTTCCCTTCCTACTTCCCTTCCTACTTCCCACTTCCTACTTTCCTACTTCCACAACGCCACCCACCCCGCACCTCCAAAAAAAAAAACACGACATATTGAATACTGACCAAAATCCAAATCCCACAGACGATGTGCGGCACGCCCTCGTACCTCGCGCCCGAGGTCGTCACGCAGCAGGGCAGCAGCGGGTACGACTCGCTCGTGGACAGCTGGAGTGTGGGCGTTATTTTGTTTTCGATGTACGTGCCGGTTTCCTTGCGTTTCGTTTTGGTTCTATTGCTGCGCGGTCGGGTTTCTTCCGCGTCGCCGAGTTTCCGTTTCTTTTGTGGGCGTGCTCGATGGCGGCCGAATTGACGCTAACGCCGCGGCTTCGTGCCGACTCGACTCGACCAACGCCGAGTTGTTTACCCCACACCCAAATTGACACCGCACGCCGATACTGACGAACACACACACACAGGCTCACAAACACGACGCCCTTCATTGAGACGTCGCACGAGGACCTCAAGGTGCGCATCGCGGAGCGCACGATCGACTGGAGCCAGCTCGAGGGCGTGGGGCTGAGTGCGGAGGGTGAGTGTTTGCGCTATTCTCAAAAAAAAATCTCCCCGCCTTCTCCGTGCCTTCCTTCACACTACTGACAACTTTACCCATCTGTTCCTTCTTCCAGTCATCTCCTTCATCCGCAACCTCCTCGAGTTCGACCCGCGGCGGCGCATGCGCCTCAGCAGCGCGCTCGCGCACCCGTGGTTGGAGGGGTACGAGCTGCAGGTGGCGGTCCCCCTCGTTTACCCCGCGCTCGAGCGCACCACGCCCGACGCGAGTGGGGGTGGTGGGATGTTGTCGGAGGACGTGTCGATGCGCACGGCGGGCAGCTTCGTGGACGTGGAGGCGCCGGTGCTGACGCCGCGGGAGGGGGAGGGGATGGGCGAGGACGACGTGGAGCGCGGGGAGGAGGCGGACGCGGTGAGCCAGGGGATCGAGCACCTGCGCATCAATGGGAGCGTTCCCTCCGTCACCGCCCCTACCGACGCCACGACGCCGCCGCCCTCGAACACGCCCCCAGGGCTGACGCTGCTCAACCGGACGCGGGGGCGCGGGGTGCTGCAGCGCCGGAGCGAGGTGATCCAGCACGCGGCGGAGACGGGACGGGTGCTGGTGGAGCCGTCGTGGGAGATGGTGAGCTACGCGAGTTCGCAGAACCAGCAAAATCAACAGCAGGCACAGGAGGACGACGCGTTGTCGCCGAGCCAGGAGGAGCTGTATGGGCCGCCGAGGGAGGGGGACGCGTGTGTGGTGCCGATGCCGACGACGAACGGTGCTGCGAGCAAAAATGCGAACGCCAAAGCGAGTGGGAGTGGGACGACGACGACGAATGGGAACGGGAAGGGCCCGAATAAGCGGGTGCGCGCGGAGTTGACGCCGCTCACGGAGGACGGGGAGGACGAGCACGAGCACGAGGGCGGGACGCGGGCGAGCAGCCCGCTGAGCAGTGTGGGGGAGACGCCGCCGCCGGCTGGGCCTGCGCGGAAGAAGAGTCGGGCGAATGCGAGTCAGAGCCAGGAGTCGCCTTTGAACAAGCCTGCTCCGACGAAGGGGAGGCGGACGGCGAAGGGTGCCGCCGGTGCGGGTGCGGGTGTGGGGGCGACGAGGAAGGTGCGGGGGAAGGTAGACGGGGAGGGTGAGGAGACGCCGGTGGGGACGCGGAGGTCGACGAGGGCGAGGAGTGGGAAGCGGTAGGGCGTTGGGTTGGTTGTGTGGATCTCTCCTTTTCTCTTTCCATCTCGTTTTTTCTTTATTGTTTGTATATTGGCATCTATTTCTCACTGGTCCTATCCCCATCCCCCTCATCATCATCCCGCACATCCATCCCTGCATACCGCATCTCCCCATCCAACTCCTTCCCCGACCATCTCATCACATGTTTTCCTACATTTACTTTTCCTACTCCTACTCACTATGTCTCGCTCTCTGTCTCACTGCATCATCATCCATTCCTACTCCTCTAAGTACCACATATATACAATAGATACGTACGTTGCTACGGTGTACTCACCCCCCTCGTCTGTACACCCGATATCTGAACCTCGAAGAGCATTTGCTTGACCCCTTTGCTTGACCGCACTGGAATGACGACCTCCAATGGCGCCCTCCCTCGAAGCTGGGCTATACTACCGTGGCATGCCTCCGAACCAGCGCCTGGTCGCCCGCACCGGCGCACCGTGGCACTTGCCTACAGGTTAGGTCCATGGGCGATCCCAAAGTCGGCCCAGTAGGCAGCCACGCTATCATGGAGGTATGGGAGGACAGCCTGGCCCTCAAGATCCACGATTCGTTGGACGTGCAATGGACCTCCGCCGACGTTGTCCGCATCGGGACCCTGAAGGATCTCGTGCTCTGGATCGACGTCGTGCCCGAATCGTTATCTGGCGACAAAGGCGTCGTCGTCGCCTCCAAATGTCGCGAAATTCTGTTCCAGTACGTTATCACAGACGTGGACGTTACGCGCTTCGTCGGCCCTGCGCTCCTCGAACCAGTGCAGAGGGGCGATGCGACCTACGACATACGTGAACCCAGAGATGCAGGGAACGGCGGGCCTTTTCATCAGAGACGAAAGAGCAACGAGTTCTCTTCCTAGTAACTTGCAGACATGGCGTCTTACCGCCAGAATCCTCCGACGGATGCGGGAGAACGGGGTGCGGCCGGTGATTGTTCAGACGACGGAGACGGGAGAGTGAAAATGTTGAGAAGACATTAGATTCTCGCAAGTTCGTGGACTACGTATTGCATAGATTGTTAGGACTGAGTCGGCGGTGTATTGTTATCGGTGTATTATTTAGTGTGTCGGCGGTGTGTTGTTATCGGTGTATTATTCTCGTCTTCCTGTCTTCTTTTCCCGTATCGTTTTACCAACTCCTGGAACGGCAACGCTGCGAAGACGACTTGTTCTGGGCCTTGCTGCAACTCCCGTTTTTTCATCACAGACTCGAGAAGGAGGTCGCTGTTGCTCGTGCGGCTCCACCTCCTGCGCGGGTGCGGGGAGCGCGACTTCTCTTGCTTGCGGGACTGCTGGTGGGTTGCTTGTGAAGAAATCGCGATTTCTCCAGTGCAAGAGAGCGCGACTGTTGTTGCGTTCCAAGCCCAGGCGAAGGGGAACGTGATTCTTGTTGTTGGTTTATCGTTGAGAAGGACAGCTGGATTTGAGCGAAGTGTCGTCGAAGTTGACCGTTTGTAGCGACGACTACTATGCAAGAGCTCTGCGAAATTCAGACTTTAAGATACTGAGACTCTTCCGTTACGTGCGTTTGTTGCATGGATTCTTGCGTTTGTCAAAGTTGTTGTCGTCGACGACTCGACGTCGCACCGTCGGCGTCGAAGACAGCCAAAAGGGTGCTTGATGCCGAGTGATGACGATACGTAATGCCGGAATCAACCTTCTCTCCTCTTCTCTCATCGTTCGTTTTCTGGTTTCGCCATTGTTTCGCCTTGTGCCCCAATTCCGTCCTTATATTTCACCAGTAAATTCTCTGTGTTGCTCAGCTCTAAACCTTAATAACCCAAAACGCGCCCGAAATCCATCTGGTGAACGACGACTGCCCTCGACTGCCACCATCCGACGCCCTCTAAACCTGCTCAGAACCTGCTCCACGTTTCTGATTCCCGCTCTCCTTGTCGTTTGAAAGTCTACTCGACGGTGGCCGAGGAGCCATCGCTTTTCGTCTTCGAACAATCGAATTTCCGAATCTTCGAACAATCGACCGCGCAAGAAGGCAGCACGCCTCGAAATCTCCGGGATTATTTGCGTCAGAGGAAGGCGCCGATGTAGAATCGGGATTGAGACCCAAATTGGTTCGGCAAAATCATGAGCGGGATCAAACATCGAGTCAATTCCGAAATCTCGAGTCATAAAACAAGGTGGTCTCAGGCTATGGGTAAGTACGGAGCAACGCATGGACGCACTCAACCCACAGCTACGCCCGCTCGAGGTGAACCCTAAGACGGGGGAGCCCTTCCTTCGCCTAATCTCGCACAAGAACATCATTCTAACTCCCGCACGACTCGACGATGGCCCCGCGATGATTACATATTTCAACGACGAGCGGGTCTATCAGTGGCTCAGGAGTACGCCACATCCCTACCTGTGTTTTGAGCCATAAAAGGATTCCATGGTAGCTAAATAACGCGGTTCGACAGAAAACGCCGAATGGTCGTTGAAACAGGCTAAACAGAGGCAAGATGAGTGGTTGGCTGAGCTGGAGGCCGCGCGAGACGACCCAATATTGAAAGTGGTCGACTTTTGTCCAGTAGGCAGTATTCGCGAGGTTCAGGAGGACGGTACAGAGATCTTCATCGGCGACATCAAGATTGGCTTGGCGCAGCACCCATGGGAGCTTGAGGGCACCGGGAGATTGGAGCAGGGGATGCCTCGCAGTGATCCCGATATTTGGACTTTTGGCAGTGAGTATCCGAGATTGAGGCATGGTTTAGAAATTAAATTTGTTTTAGATTACTTGGCGCCGAGCCACCACGGGCGAGGCATCATGTCGGACGTGATTCAGACGATTATACAGAAATGGGCCATTCCGAGAATGGGTGTGCGGCGAATGGTGGTGACGGTGTTTGAGGGGAATGCCGGGAGCGTGCGCGTGCTTGAGAAGAATGGCTTCACGTTTCGGGAAACCATCGCTGCGTGCGCGGAGCGATGCGGGGTGTGCGTGTGGTTGAATGGAAGCTAGAGGATGAAGCAAAGGTGGTCGTGTAGCATGGCCCCGTCAAATGCAAACAGCATCACATACGCAGGGGGTCCGCGCGCGGCTCGCCACTATAAAGGGCACACCTATAATTCAACGTCGCCGAGATACCCGAAAGGTTCGTGTCTGGTTTCATGGACGCGAACTCCAGGCTTTGCCCAGAAAGGGCCGAACCAAGCTGTATACCTACAATTCAACATCGCCGAAATGCCCGAAAGGTTCTTGGCTTAATAGACGCGAACTCGAGGACTAGGCTTCGTTTGCTCGCTGCGGGAAGTCCCAATGTGCGACCATTAGATATCGTTGTAAAGCGGGTCTGAATCAACACAACATATTCTTCTTTCGTTGTGGATGTGCCCATTGCGGTGATTTAGTTACCCGGCTGCAAGATCTTGTCCTCCAGGTTGTAACGTTTCTGCCACCTGGAGACTGCTGTTGAACGCAGCTAGTTGTCCATAATTCGCATGGTTGGGATGGCTAAAAGGTGGGCAATAAATCAGATGTGAATTCAAGGACCTACTACGCTTGTGAGATTCAGTCGTTCTCGGATAGTTGCTGCAGCGGTGATTGAGGACCTCTGCATCGGACCCAGACTGGATGTGTGAGGCGCCGCCGACATTAACTTGAACCCACATCCTCGCACCACTACGACGTCGCGTTTACCCGCAAGGGACTCGACGTAACCATGCCACGGGGCCAAATTCATACAGTATCATTTTGTTTTCAGTTCGACAAACGATTTTTGCGTCGAGATGCGGAAGGTATCGAGCTCCAACGTGTGTGCAACGCATTAACTTGATCAATAAACGAGGAATGACAGCCAATTAATTCTTCGCCATCCGAAGAGCCGGGCTAGAAATGGATGCGAAGTCGAGATGAGCCATCAACCATGTACTGTACAACTGGTGCGTTGCACCATGTCCATTTGACCACAGCGGCAATACAAAATACATACAGTAGGGTATCAAAGGTAAGATCTATCAGACCTTGCACGGACGCCCCTCGCGAATGTTTAATCCCTGGCCGATTAAGATCAGGAAGGGTAATCAACTTTATAAGAGGGGAAATAACAATAAAAACTCACAGAAGAGAGAGCGTCACGTCGCCGTGGACCTTGGCCTTGATCTGAACGTCGACGTCGAGATTCAGATCGAGCCGCAACTTCAACGTATCTTTCCCCTCCTCCCCACCGCCCGCCACTTGGCCGGCAGCCCCCGTGGCCTGGCCAACAGCGTCCCCAAGCACTGGTGCCTGTTGCACCAGAGACTCTGCCTGCTGCGACGGCTGGAGCTGCTGTTGGTCGGGCTCTGCACCCCGGGGCTGCTGTTGTTGCTGTTGTTGCTGCTGCTGCTGCTTCGGACGGCGAGGCTTAGCAGACGGCTGCTGTCGCCGTTCCATCTCGGGCTCGGGCGAAGGCGACCGCGAGTCCTGTTCCTCGACCACGGGCTGGGGAGAAGGGGTTGCTTGTTGATGTTGCTCGTCCGGCTCCACCTCCTGCGCGGGTGAGGGAGAGCGCGATTTCTTCGGTTCAGGCGAAGGAGACCGCGACTGCTGCTCCTCTATCTGTGGCGAAGGAGATCGCGATTTCTCCGGCGCAGACGAAGAAGAGCGCGACATCCCAGGTCCAGGCGAAGCAGAACGCGGTTGTTGTTGTTGGTTTTCCGTCTGTTTTTCCGGAGAGGAAGGATCCGGAGAAGGAGAGCGGGATTTAGCGTTGTCGGACATGATTTAGTGCGTTCGTTCAGAAATGCACGCGACTATTTAAGAGCTCCACGAGAGTTGTCCATACATACGTTCGATGATGAGGGCTCGGACGACGTCATCCCCCGTTGGCCCATTAGGAAACAGCCACCGACTGATGGGAGACTGTCTTTCAGCGACTTCGAGAGCGAAATGGGAGAAACACGAGTTTCCGTACCATCGGGATGGCCAACGTCAAGATCTAGAGCTCAGTAGGGTCATGACCTCAAAAGTTACGGGACCATCCATTTTAATTCCCATTTCAAATGTCGTCATTATTGAACAAACTTGGGCTCGCCGCCACGTTGCTGCCTGCTCGCAGCCTGCTGGTGCTGGTGGATTCCTCGTACTCGCAGTCAACATGGATCTTCTCAACGTCGCTGGCTTTCTCGCTTCTACAGTCTATTCCGCTTTCCGCCGCGTCCGTGGTTGGGTTTTGGAATTTATATTTCACGGGCCACATGCAATTTGTCGCCGCATCACGACGTACCTCACGTCTGACGCCAGAATGCGTCACGTCTCCACCAGCTCGTATAAAGCTGGGTCTGAAAATCAAAGCGTTAATTCCACAACTCACCCTACACCAAACATGTCAGACATGGACGTACCTGCCCCCCCGAGACAACAACCGTCGTTCGATCAGGATGACATCCCCAACCCTCGTGCGGACACAAACGCCGACGCAGGTGGCAAAGACGAGCGCACGGATCAGGACAAGGAGACCGACCGTAAGCTTGCGGAGCGTCTCTCCCGCCTGATCGAGGACGCCAACGCCAAGTGCACGCCTATTTGCAAGATGATTCGCAAGGTACGCGAACTGATGGTTTCCAGTTCGTTCATTCCACTAACAAGTGTTTACTTCATGAAGCACATGGAGAATATGGAAGCGCAGAAAGAGGAAGACCGGGACGAAGCGGAGCTTGTGAAGAACGTCAAGCCTCTGATTGAGCAGGTCGAGAAGATCTTGAACGAGACCAACGGCCTCATCCGCGGGGCCGACCCCGACAACCGGTTGAGCAACAAGGCGACGCGCAATATGCAAGACCACAAGGCGACGCCAGAGGAGCAGCGACTCGCGGAGGCGTTGAAAGTTGTAAGTCAACACTCAAATTTATCCGATATCGTTTCATGACGACCGCCTTTAGCTCGTCGAGGAGGTCGGCGGTACCATCGAGTGGGCCAAAGACAAACTTGAAGCCTTCCCCAAAGCGAAGCGGGACCTCGGACCTCTGCTCGATGCTCTTGGCCGTGCGTAGCATTTTCATTCCCAGTCCGCTTTCTTTTTCTTACCTCTGCTTGACAGAACCCTTGACCCAGATCGTCGGCGGTGTCGGTTTGCTGCTCGCCGGTGTCCTGAACCTCGTCGGTCGCTTGCTCAGTGGCCTTGGTCTCGACAGCCTGCTGAAAGGGATCGTTGCTGCCACCGGCCTTGACAAGATATACAGGGGCCTTGGGTTAGACAAATGGCTGAATACGAAGTAAGCGCAGCCTGTACGAATTAGTTATATAACATTATCAGAACGGACAATGAAATATGTATCTTCTTTGTATCTTCACCCGTTCGTGGCCAGTAAGAGTTTTCGTTGTTGTGGTGGCAGAAACAGGGGCTTTGTTGATGGATGTTTGATGAAGAGGTCGTGGGCTTTTGCCTCAAACTTCCTTCTGTTGTTGTTGTTTGCGCCTCATCCGCCTCGCCTTAGGATCCTCTTAGTCTCTACTGAAGAGGACGTTTGTGCTGTCGATTTCGCAGTAGAAACCCGTTGGATGTAATTATTGACGTCGAATTGAACGCGTCGTGGTCAGATTGAGTTTCCAATCGTTCACCCTACCTTTTACGCCAAATTTAAAGCCCCAAACGACTCCTGGATCCCGGGTTACTCTTTGTTCGAAAGCTTCCGCTCAGGGTCGACAAAGCGGCGACAAAGAGGCGACAAAGAGAGATCTTTAGCTTACTTCCATCAGGAATCAAAGAACAGCACTTTCTTTGAAGTTTGCCGCATCTTAAAAGGACAATGCAATTTTGAATCCGCAAATCGCTTCCTTCTTACCACCATGGACCCAGCGGACATGGATTTCGAAGACACCGAGCCACTCCCAGAGACGCAGGAGCACCAAGAACCAACACCATCCCCGCCCGACCCGGAGCGCGATGCGCTCCTCTGGGGTACGTGTACGCGCTATTCATAGTTGTTTCCGTACCAAACCTCTCGCATATTCAAGGATACCTCCAGCGCTACCCAGGAAAGGAGCGGCACGATTTGCGCCGCGACTGTCCCGTGGTGACGATCGGGCGGCACATCAAAAATACCATATGTCTGCCCCACATCGAGAGTGAGTGGCTCGAACGCTCTTTTTGTTAGACGCGTTTACGACGCGCCATTCTTTTATTTTTAGTCAGTGAGTATCGCGACAGTGAGTTGATTGGTTGTTGCGGGCTAACGAAGGTGAAAAGGCAGCGCGCACGCGACGATTCGTTGGAGTGGGGTACAAAATGGTGTTTCGGTGGTTACAATGGAGGATCATTCGTCGAATGGGAGCTATGTGCGTCCTTCATAGACTCCATATATATTCGTACACTTACTGCATCTTCATAGGTCGAAGGCACCGGATTCAAGCGGGCTTTCCGAACATTGAGGAACAAAGATGAGATATCATTCATAAATTCGCAACCTCCACCCCCCGGGGACACCACGATGGACGATTTCCGTGCGTATCTTTCCTCTATTCCTAGCTCCAACTTACAAATTCGCTGGGCAGGATTCATATACTACGACCTCGCCTCGCCCGTGCGCGGGGTACTAGAGCGTTACCAGCTTGGGGAAGTGGCGGGTAGGGGGATTTTGCTTTTCTTTTTTGGAGCGTATCGAATAACAAAACCAAGGCAGGGGCACTTTCTCCACGGTGTATAAAGCCTACGATAGGAAAGAAGGGACTCTGTATGCGGTCAAGGCTATCCACGCGGCATGACCTTTTTCGCTTTGTGAAACCCTTGACTGAACTTTGTTCATGCAGGACAAGAGTCTAAAGATGAAATGGTCGCGTGACAACGACACGGTGACCCAGCAACAGGTCCTCGTACAGCGCGAGATCGACGTCATGACACAGCTCACGCATCCCAACGTTTCCCGCCTCTTAGACTACTTTTGGAACGCAGACGGCAGCATTGGTTCGTGCTTCCGTTTTCGTTCCTTGTTAACAACTGACCTTTCCGTAGATCTGGTTTTAGAGTACATGCTGGGAGGTGATCTGCATGACTTCATCGTCCAGCACGATGGCCTTAGTGAGGCTCGTTACCCATTACCCGCTAGCTCGTTCTTTGTCCATTAACTGCTAGCCCTCAAATTTAGCGGATGACCAAGCACTTGATGCAGCAGCTATGCCACGCGCTAGCTTTCATCCACAGCAAGAACATTGCGCATCGCGATTTAAAGCCCGAGGTGCGCACGCTCTTTGCCATTCGTTGTCCTTCCACAATGAACACAATCCGCAGAATGTATTACTAACAACAGACCGCCCACCTATCCTGAAGATCGCGGATTTCGGGCTGGCCAAAATGATCGACTACGAGGCCCGCCTTTATGTGCGCCGACCACTTCCTTTCGCTTTCACCCAAAACTAATGATGGTGCACACCACACACAGTCAATATGTGGCACCGCAGAATATCTAGCACCCGAGGTAGCGCTTCACATGATCCATGGGACGGGGTACGGCAAGGAGCTCGATGCTTTCGCCGTTGGCGGAATATTCTACGGCTGGTACGCTTTGCGGCTTCTTTTGTCCCAAATGAGCTGAGCAAAACAATAACAGCATCACTCTCCTTCGCCCACTATTCTCCAACATGCCGGAGGGCCCGTACCTCCTCAAGCACGTCAAACTTCCCGACCGGAAGGTCGACTACCGTTCAATCGCGCAGCATGTTATTAGCGTAGATGAGGAGGGGTATCCGGTCTATTTGAGCACACAAGGTAAATTGAGCTTGTTCCCCTGACCCCTTCTTCGTCGTCCTGATTTCGTTCCTTCCCCTTCAGGCAGAGGATTCCTTCGCGGCCTCATGGAGTACGACCCCGTCAAGCGCCTCACGATGGTGCAAGCGCTCGCCCACCCATGGTTCGCTTTCAACCAAGCGGACACTTACGCACCGCCGCCGGAGCCCCTTGAAGACTGGGAGGACGCTGCCTCGCCGCCCGAGGATGTCGTCATGTACGTCGCCGCTGCCGACCCTGCGACCGATGACGCGACGACGACGACCCCCAACGCAAGCCAGCACAATGCAGGCGTGACCGCGCGAACACCCCGAGTCTCCCCCTCAATGCCGGCTACCTCAATGGAGGACGACGATGAGGTCGCCCCCGGCCTCACATCTCTCAAGAACAAGGGCCGCATGCTCGAGCGCCAGTGCGTCGCCCTCGCGCGCGCGCGGAGCCAGCAGCAGCTGTTCGAGCCCCCGCCGGAGCTCCTGCGGAGCGCGCTGAAGCTGCTGGCTTCTGCCTCTGCGCCTGAGCTGGGGCTGGGGCTGGAGGGCGAGGGCACAACAGCGGCGTGTGTCGCGCGGGAAAATAACAACAATGCTAACAAGCGCAAGTACGAGCCGGAGGAGCATGATGGGGATATGAGCCGCACGATGTCGCCTGAGCCCGAGACCGACCCGCCGATGGAGCCGGCGTTGAAGAAGGGGAAGAGCGTGCATGGGCATGTGGTGGATCCGGATGCCATGGATGTGTCGCCGAGAAAGCGGGGAGGGAGGGGACGTGGGCGGTGAATCTATGCCGATCTAAGTGCTGGACATTTTAATCATTCTGTATACTTGGCACTTGGGCCTAATTGCACACATACTTACATCTAGATTAGAGTTTTACCCAGGCAGCTGTATGTACTGATATCATCAGAATCGCACCCATAGGACAATGCTCAAGATTACAGGCATTCGAACCAGTTCAAGCCTGGCGACCTGGCGACCCTCCACGTTGTTCCTAAGAACTTTATTGTCGCCCTGGCTTGCTTCCGACGATTTATTTGCGAAACTCTTCCTTGTCCTCGTCGAGATTCTCAAGAGGGACTTACTCGCACTTGAAAATTGCGCAGCCGAATTTTCTCCGGGGCCTTTGACTATGGCCAGTGCAGTCTCGACCGCGCTCTTCCTCACACCTCAGGCTACGCTTGATTTGAACGAGAGACTCCTTTGGTCAGCGGCGCTAACTGCTTCCGAACCCAAGACAAACTCACTGGTCGGTTGAGTCCGGAGAACTCAGAGGAGATTGGGTTAAACGCTGCACAATCACCATAGCCTTTGCTCGGACGGCTGTCGACAGGATCCGGTCCACCGCAGCGGCGCGAACGCTGGAGGCCATCAGTGGCTGTGAAGAGCTTCATTTCCTTTTCTGGACTTTGGAGGTTGAGGCTGCTCGAAAAGGAATGCGTCGAGATCTACAAGATCACTGTCCAAATCGTCCATATTACTCGCATTATCCAGAGAGGTCACAAGTCAACCTTCAAGTCCCGCAACACCATCTGCACATCCTCGTCCTCAAACTCCGCAAACAAATAATTCAGCACCCCAGCGAGACGCAGACCAGCCTGCGCGAGAAGCTTCTCCACGACCCACCGCTCGGCAATCACTCCGGAATACTCGGGCGTGTCGAGCTCCAAGAACCCCGTAGCGACGGAGAACGACGCTTGAGGACGGCTGATCGAGTGCCGGCGGGAAGACGAGCTCGCAGTTGAGCGCATGAATGGGCGTGGCCCAGTGGTGGGGGCAGATGAGGACGTCGTCGGTCACGGCATTGGTGCTAGCGGGGCGGAGGGGAGCGGGGCATGTAAGCCAGTCGGGAATTTCGTGCTCCCACTCATCGAGGACGCCCTCCTACATGATCATGCGAATGTACGGGTCGTAGATCGCACCGCGGAGGGACCACTCGATTTGTGGGTATGGGAGCGGCCGGGTGTATTGTGGCGGCACGGAGCGGAGGGCTTTAGCGATGAGGAGGCCGTCCCAGAGCGAGTGTAGGTCTGGGAAAGTTGCGCTCACAGAAGTACAAAGTATTTTCTTGACTCACTTGTTCTCCGTCCGCTGAAGATTCTGAAGAATACCGGGATAGAGTTACCCCCACGATCGGGACCGGTGAGATGGAGCGGCATGTGCATGGAAGAAGGATGCGGAGCGTCGGCCCGGCGGAGAACATGATATGATTACCCCGGGCCGGCAGCCGCATTTTTTACTCTCAACCGCCAAGTCCCCACCTTCTCTCCTTACCATCCTCCTCATGGACGTTCCAGATAGCACAACAGTATCTCCAAAGTGTAAGCACGAATGTCTCTGGACTTAGAGTAGTGAGCCAACAATTTCCAGCAGTCAACTTCACCGACGCCGACGTCACCTTCAAATCCGCAGACGGCGTTTTATTCCACGTCCATCGCAAGAACCTCGAAGTCTGCACTGAGGGCTTTCCTCCCGCCGAGATCTCCGTCACCGCGGGAGAAATTTCAGACCTCCTCGAGACGGCAGAGACGCTCGAGCTCCTCTTCCAATTCATGTACCCAGAGCGCCACCCCGCGCTGGATACCACCCCCTTTGAGATCCTCCATCCGCTCGCCGAGGCCGCCGAGAAATACCAGGTGTTCCCTGCGATGAATATCTGTCATATTCGTTTGCGGTGCGTCTCATCAATAATGGGCTTCGGTGTCCTCGTTTCGCTGACCTCCCCGGCACAGGGATATGGTACACGAACACCCTGTCGAGGTCGCAGTATATGCGGCGAAGCACGACTACCCGTACCTGGTCTCTCAGGTTGCTCCGATGATGCTCAGCATGCCACCGGTTGATGTTATTGGGATGCTGCCCGGATATCTTGTCCTTCCATGGGTTCGTTCCCCTATCTTCCTGTGCATACCACCTGAACTTCTAACACAGATTCGTTATGTCCAGGAGTGGACCCAAGTTCATCAAACCGTTGCGCTCAAATTCCGTCACCAAAACGGTACCGCTTATCATTTCAACGGACAGCCCTGCAACGCGAACTCCTGGCTGGGATATTCCTTCACTTGCATTGAACGCCTAGCTCCCGGAGTTCACACTTTACAATCGTTGGATGATGTCTTTCACAATGACATCCCCGTGTACAATTCTCAGTACGGTAGGCAGTCTTATGAGTGCTGCCGAGCGGATTTGCAGGCATGGCGAAAGCGCATCGAGGATGCAATTGCTGAAATTCCAAAGTTCCACACATTCCTTTAACGTGCCAGTTTCTAGTGCGATGTCCATTGTACCGTTCTAATCTCATTATTTCACACCATGCACAAGCTCTCTTGGCCGCACCACGAATTTGCATGGCTTGATTGATATTCGGTAATCGGTGCAACACGAAGCGGGGTTTACCTTCATCAATGACCCGCGATTTTCCAGTGCCTCCGGGACCCCCAAGATACATACGAAGCGGCTTTTGCGAACCCCCCGACAAACTATGCTGGGCAACAATGGAAAAGGCGCGTGCCTGCTCTTTGTTTAAGCCAAAAGATTTCACAATTGATGGAATGTCGGACGGAGAGGCTTGTGTCAGTGTCTATGGACTCACGAGTAAGTAAATCGTCAGCATCGCGAAGAATAGGATGAGATGGAGCTGACACGGAGTCACGGAAAGAGCCAATTTTTAGACTTTACTATGCACCGGGCCATTGGATCCGCTGTATCCAGTTTATTGTCCAGAGAGCTCCCTGATTGCAGTATGTACCGGTTCTGCTTGTATGCCAGTGTTTCAATCCGTTCATTTCTAACATGTTGCCTTACATCTGGGACCCTTTGTGCGGAATACCGCCTGAAATTCCTTGGCTCTTTTGGACGTGGCGGTAAAAAACGCACACCGAACCATCGAATCTGAACAAGGAAATAATGTTCAACGCTTTTTCAACTTACGGCATGTGGTTGAAATTGTGGAACTGTGCCTTACCGCCGGGGTAGCGCCATTGATCTGGGCCACTTCGACTGTCGTGTGTGAAGCAGACCCTCAGGCTGGGCTTATTTGAACACAGGAATTGAACCACCTTCACTGTTTGTAAATTTATGTGGGGCCGGAATCTGCCGAAATTGCCAACATTCCCCGTAATATGCACGCCGGGAGATTCCGAAAAAAGTGACAAAAGCATTGTGGAGAGCTCGCTAATTTGCAGTGGTGTTGGGCTTAGTAAAGTCGCGGATTGTGAAGGTGACAGGTCCAGGTCCGGTGAATGTAGAATCCTGCACCCCATGGGCCATGGATACTCAAACCTCAACCGGGTGCCGCCGTTACTGTAAGTTTTGAGGTTGAAAAAAGGAGCCGTCCTCGTGCCAGTGTGGCTTGCTGAGGCGACATACCGAAAGTTGAAAAACAAGAGTCGAACGGCTGATCACATGATTTCGTGAGAATGTTGCCGGCCAGAAGTCGTAAAATGCCGGCCCGGCTTTCCCGGAAGATGACGTCACGCGTTTGGGCTCTTCCTCCGCACCCACGTCAGACCTTGCTCTAACTCAAACCTATTCCATTTGTATTCCATTGCATCGACGGCATATATAGATACTAGACATGCCCAAGGTATCCTGACTGCAGATCATCCACTATGACCGGCTGACCTCCTTCAGATCACTACCCTTCTCTTTGACTGCGACAACACACTCGTCCTCTCCGAAACCCTCGCCTTCGAAGCTTGTGCTGAACTCGCCAATGAGATCCTGACCTCAGAAGGAATCCCCGATCGCTACACCGGGCACGCCCTGTTCACAGAGTTCGTCGGTCAGAACTTCCGCGGCATGATGAGCTCGCTGCAGGAGAAATACTCTCTTACCCTTCCACCCGCCACATTTGACTCGTATGTCACCCGAGAGGAAGACCAAGTCATCGGAAAAATTCGAGCCGCCCTTGAACCATGCGTAGGGGCTGATGCGGAGCTCGCTCGCCTCGCTGATGCTGGGCAGTTCGAGATGGCCGTCGTGAGCTCCAGTGCCGGGCGTCGCGTCGAGGCCAGTGTGGACAAGGTCGGGATGGATAAGTACTTCCCACGTAACCGCATCTTTAGCGCAGCCACGAGCTTGGAGAAGCCGACCAGCAAGCCCGACCCGGCGATTTATCTCCACGCGTGCAAGGTCATGGGAAAGCAGCCTGCCGAGTGTGTTGCGATCGAGGACAGCAAGAACGGCGCACTGAGCGCCGTGCGCGCAGGTATTCACACCATCGGTTACGTAGGTAGCGCCGAGCCAGAGCAACAGGAAGAGTTGAAGGCCGTGTTGAAGCAGGCCGGCGCGGACCCCATTATGGTGGATTGGGCCGAATTTTCTGCGTGCTTAGAGCACATAGAGAAGCTTCCCTAGATGGCATTGTCGCACCTATGGATCCAGTGTGGAATAACCTAGAATTTATAGATTCAAAATTCTGTTCTTAGTGATTTGGGCTGAGCTTCAAGTAGTATCTATCCGAAAAGTTAGCTGCCATATCACAATTCCCACAATTTTAAGGGCCTCACTGAGTTCTCACTGGGGGACAACCCCGTCTTCATGGCACGGGAAGATTTTACAGGAAGCCCGCCCATCCTTCGTGCTCACGAAGAATCCAGCCTTTTTCCTAGCCATTCTGGCCAAAAGACTTCGCGCCAGAGCTCAACTATTTATTCAAGTGGAAAGGGACTGGATAGAGGGAATTTTGTGGGGTCCTCTTATCCCCTTCCTTGCATTGTTCGGGGTTTGTGGGTCCACTGCCGCGGCGGCTTCAAGTTCAAATTCACCGCAGAGTTTTAACTTGCATTTCGCAACCTGTTCGTCGTCGCCCCAGAATAATGGTGTGACAACGGCGCAGAAAACCTCCTCGTAAATTCTGCAGCCTTTATTTGTCGTTTTCTTCCCGGGATTGAGATGATTAACCAATATTTGCTTAACGTTGGCTTAACGTGTTGGCGTTTGGATCAAACTCCGACATCCGAATGATTCAACTTACGGCATCATCGGTTGAAAACTTGGTTGAGGGTGAGGAAAACGAGGAGCTGCAGAAAGATTAAGCCGGTAGCCTGAATCATTTCTTTATTAACTCATCGGTGGAGGCTCTTTGAGCCCACGCTTTTCGGTCTTTAACTCTTCATATTAATGTTAAAACCGTCCGGCCTGATGACGGCACGGCGCCGGATGCACGGTACCTCGGGATTCGCCGAAATCTTCTTCCTTCCCCTTCAAGGTTTATGGAAACGCCTATGGCCGGCTTCCTCACCTCCTCTTACACCTCTATTCTACAGATATCCTCAACCTTTCACTAGTACTAGTTCTTCTGGTCCGAGTCGGCCAAAAAATCGAACATGGACTCAAGCATGGACTTGACATGGACGAGTCTCTCATAAACAGACGCTACAACTTTAAAACTCGTACCTCGTTTGCTGCAACTGGATCCTGGAGTACGAGTCACGGACTCGAAGCTGCCTTGTGACTGCGTTAACAAGGCATGTTTCGGCTGTCAAGTTCAAGCCGAACGTTGAACCATCTGAGAACAACACCGTTGCTGAGAGTGTGTTCCATTGCGGCGGCTTTACCTTTCTGGGATTGTGTTTTCAATATCGTTGTCTTTTCAAGCTGCTTTTTGGTTATGGTGAGGACGCCCACAACGCAATTATTTTAAACCGGCGCTCCACTTCTTCGTCGATACTCACAAAGCTATTGTTTCTTCCGGCTGCAGTCGTCTCTGTCTGATTCACCTTTGCCGCGGTATAAGTCAGGTATAAGTATATTCTGTAATCCTCGGTCAGGTCAGGACTCACTCCAGTGAAAGACCCGCCCATCTTCCCATCTAAAGAGGATTATTTCCACCCATCGCATACAACATAAATCTCGACATCGCACCGGTATTACACCTCGTTGGGACTGCGCTTCTCCACGCATACCGCAAGTTCTACAATTCAGTCACTGCGTTCCGGCCCCAGGTAGATGCAGCCTGCATCTACCTCCGTAGATGATGGGGTGGATGCAGATGTGCGTCTACATATGGCTACGTCTATCTACATGCAGTAGCCGTCAGGGGGTCTACGTTCACCTACGTGCAGCTAACGCGGTAGCTGAACGTAGACCGACGTAGATGCAGGTAGGTGCATGTAGACGTAGGTAGGCACTATGTAGACATAAGTAGGTGAATGTGAAACACACCTAAATCCACTTGTTTACAGTCAAATCACAGTCCAGTCGGGTTTCATCGCGTTTTCGGCCTGACTTCGGGTATGTTATGTACCGCTGTTTGGTCGTGATTGTGATTAGGGCCCCATCCGATCAAAATCGGACATCTTTGATTCTGCTCTTCAATTGCACCTCACACGGGGATCAAATTTGCAGGGACCTCGAATTATGAGGCGAAGTTGCTCCAAGAGCCGGCTAGCCGGGATTGCAGGTGCGTCTACGGCGATAGGCGGACGTAGACGGACGTAGCCGCATGTAGCCGAAGTGCGTCCACGTGACGTACAATAATGTATCCAAACCTTAACCAAAGGTAGATGCACGGTGCATCTACCCCCTCATATACCCATGTACATATATGTAGATACATGTAGATTCACGTACAATAATGTATCCAAAGGTTCGTCTACATAGGGCCGGAACGCAGTGAGTACCAGGTACCCTAGATACAACCGATGGTGACATCGCAGAGGCCGTTAGCATCCTGGGCAGATGTGAAGATAAGAACTGTCTTCCGATGAACTGTCTGCTGATCCAAGAACTCGACAACCTGGACCGGGAGTTTTCCACGTGAGTCACCCAAGGTGTTTTGCATCTGGCTAAGTATCACCGGGATTCGACAAGACGAAGAAGCACTTGAATCGGCGTCGCCCTGGTCCATCAAGCAAGCTTTCCTCCTGAAGGCTCGGGCAAAGCAAATGAAAGTGCATGTTATGGTGGGGTTGCTGTTCATATGCTCTGTCCTGCATTAATCCACTGCAGAGAATGGCTGCGAATGCTAAATTCCGGGCAGTGATGAGCGGTCTGTCTCAGTGGCTGTCTCAATCTCGTTGTTAATAAACTGCAGCGTTTTTCCAGGCATGAAGCACACCTTGTCTCGGACAGCGACGAAGACGAAGACGGTCTTGGGACCAATTATAGGCATTCCTTTCCCTCAGGCAGCCCACCGTCAGTGGACTCTTCTGCGTTTATGACCTTCACCTTATAGCGGCCCCGAAATTCACATTAAACTGCAGCAGTGAGTCGACACTGGCATGCTCAAATGCGCCGCCGGAGGGTCTTGCTGCAAATCTGGCTTCAAGTGAAGGCACCACGGCACCATGACCATAATCTCTCAGCACGCCGCGCACAACATTCCCAGCCTAATCACGACACTCTCGCAGGCCATTCTCGATGTGCAGGCCCAAATAACCCCTGACGCAGAGCCATGCTCGGATTTGAGCCCGAATGAAGTAGCGCTGGCCCACTTGGTTATCAATATGGCTAAAGCAGCAGGGCCCCCAAGACTGCTTCGCAGATGCCCCCTGATCAGAAATGATTAGTTCAGCAGACCCTGGAAACTCTCTTCGCGGCTCTCCCGACCTATGTAGCCCATCCTACCAACCTCCCGGCAACTCAGCAGCTGCTCGCCATGTATTTAATTTGAGAATGATCTAGTACATTAAGCAATACACCGAAAACAAGGAAAGCGCAATAGGCTACGTACAGCTAAGGTCACGACATCTCGTCGTCAGTGTCGGAGAGCATCTCCTTACTTTTGCTGCCAAGCTGTTAGTAAGTTTCAAGGCGAGAGAGCGCAGTACGTACAATTGCTTTTTACGCGGCCCTGCGACCTCCTCGGCGTCGTCATCGTCCCGAATCACTCGCTTCTTTGTCACCCGCTACAAGGAACATTTGTAAACCTCGAATCGACGGGAGCAGCATAAACGGCAAACCTTCTTGGGCCGCTCCACTTCGTCCTCGTCGCTGAAGACGGCTGCAGGCTCTTCCGCAGCAACTTCCTCGTGATCCCCGCCCCCGCGCTTTATCTTACCCCGCCGCTTCTTCTTCGGCTCCCCCTCGTCGCCGCTCCCTTCCGCCTTTTGCTTGCGCGCCTTCTTAGGCCTCCGCTCCTTCTCCTCGTCGCTATCCCCGTGCACCCCTTTCGTCCACTCCTGCGCCTGCTCACGCGCGAGCTTCCGCTCCTCTGCCAACTTCTCTGCCTCCTTCCGAAGCTCCTCCATCCGCTCCCGCTGTGCAAAAGTATCAGTCATTCGGTACAATTTAAGCTTAACCCGCAGGAAGTGAGTACACACCTCCAGCGCCGTGAGACGGTCTTTCTCCTCCTGCCGCTTCTGCCGCGCCGCATCGAGCTTCGCCTGTGTCTCGCTCTCGTACTGCTTCTGCGTCGCCAAGTGCTCTTCACTCTTCCGCAACATGATGTCCCCGTACTTTCGCCGTTGGTCTGCGAGGTCCCGATTGTACGGAATCATTGGTGCTGGATCAGCCGCAAGGGACGCGAAGAGCCTAAGGATGGTGAGCATCGAATGGATACGAGCGTAACACCGCTGCGTACTTCTGAGCATTGAGCGCTTGGTCGATAGACCGCTTCAGATCCTTGAGCGTGCGCTTCGTCGTGGGCAAGCTAAAGAGCATCTCCGCCGACTTCTGTTGTATCATGGCAATATTGTAAACAACCGCCTTGTCGTTTGGCTGGATGTGCAGAGCCTTGGGGAGAACATTAGCATGCAAGCAAGGGGCGGCGGGCGAAGGATCCACCATCTGAGCATACCGCAGGGCGTTGCTCATAGCAACAAACGACTGATCTTTGGTAGCTTTCGCGTACCATGATCGACAAAGACAGAGGAGAACGGGGATATTGTGTCCCGCGTAGAACCGGGTCGAGGCCGTCTCGTACTGCTAAGATCTCAGCAACACAATGTAGAAGATTGCACGCGAACACTGACGCTCTCAATCGCCCGCTCAAACTCATCCCGAGCGTAGTAGCAGTGGCCCATATTGAAGTAGACGCTCCCGTCGTGGATGGACTCTCGTACTCGCACGAAGACATCCAAAGCCTCGCGCGCGTTCTTGAGCCGCTTCTGCGCCTCGTCCACATTCGGGGCTGGGGGGACGCCACCGAGGGTACCAAGCGCGTCCTCGGCCGTGACGATGGCCAGGCCCTGCGCCGCAAACGCACATAGAGGGTCGAGCTGCAGTGCCTTCTCGTAGAATTCGGCGGAGCGCTGGAACCCCCGGCGACGCTCCTGCGCCCCAGCGGAGCTGGTGTCTCGGCTTTCCCGAGATTGATGGTACATGATCCACCCGGCAGCGCATAACGAATAGACGTCGTGCTTGTCATGGTCTTTGAGCGTGGCGAAGACGAATTCCTTCGCGGGTTTGGGGAGGTTCGCCTGGATGAGGAAGTAGGTGTAATAGGCGCGGACATTGAGGTTTGAGCCCTGGGCGGCGAGAGTCTGCTTGAGCAGCTCGTGGGCGTCGTTATGCCGATTCAGATTTGCGAGCATCTGGGTCTGCCGAATCTTGGCTGTCGCATTCGATCAGAGAGGGCGCGGACGAGGAGAGGGAACGGCATACCATCAACATATTCCGGATGCCGCAGCAGCAGCTTCTCGTACGCGTCCTTCGCCAAATCGTCTCGACCTTCCTCCTCGTACACCCTGGCCAGATTATAGAGGATGGAGGTCGACATCGCCTCGCCGACGTCAGAGCTCAAGCTCGTCGTACCAGTCAGGGCGCTTTCATACAGCTCCCTCGCCTCAACCAGGTGTCCGTCGAAGTGCTGTAGCGCCCCGAGGTTATTCAGTAGCCGGGGATCTGGCTGACCCGAAGCCTCGCTGACGCGCAACGCCTCCTTGAGCGATTTGCCTACCCGGTCGAGGTTTTCCCCCTGCCATAACCGCGCAATCTCGGCATGCATATCCATGTCGTTACGGATACTTCGGGATACCCGGCTGGGACCATGGCCGTTCGCCCGCGCGTCTTCGACCTCGAGCACCTTGGAGACCCGGTCGAAGAGCTCGCGTGCCTTCGTTCGCTCTTGGGCGACATCCGAGCTCGACACTCCGGGTCGAGGGAAAGCGCGGAGGGACGCCAGCATGACAGTGGCTTCGAGAGACGACTGAGGGTTTGGCGGCTGCAGGAGCGTGTCGAGGGTGTGAATCGCGGCCGCCATTTCATCTACAGCAAACGTTGAATGCTAAGATGAAGAAGTGTAGACACGAACAAACCATTTTGCATTTGCATCTGAGCGAGACCAATGGCGCCAATAACGTGTTTGGGCTGACCCTCTGTCGCAGAGGAATAGTATTTCGTGGCGTGGGCGAGGGAACCCTCGGCATGCGAAACCCGGCCGGCTCGTATATAACCTTCGGTGAGGACGGTAAGGGTGTCGGCGAACTGGATAGTGCGCTCCGCGAGTTTTAGAGCCTACGCCAATTAGATGGACACGAAGATGATATGTGGGTTACTCACCCGGTCGTGACTGCCTTTCCGGAGGAATAGCTCACACAGAGCGTTGGCGGCGGCCGCGCTCTTTTGATTCGCTTTGAATGCACGCTCTATCATTCGGGTACCCATGGTGTACGATTGGGTTCGCTCTGCTTCTGAGCTAGCATCATTTTTACTCGCATTTATGGCCTCCAGGCCGAGGAGTAACTGCGCCGGCCATTCGTTCGGATTCTGTGGGTAGCTCAGTACAGGAAAGAGGGAATTGGATGGGAGGACAAACGCACTACGTCGAGACTCCGTTGCCAAGCAGCCTTGGCCTTTGCCTTGTGACCAAGGGCCCACAGACATAGTCCAATGCCCACGCGAGGGTCGGGTAGACATTTGGGATTGAGTTCCAGTACGCGTCGAAAGGTCTTGAGGGATTCAGGGAAGTTCCGCTGAGCATACAATATCCGGCCCTGTGGAATTTAAACGTAAATGCAAATTGCAGGAGCTCAAAAAGGGCGAAGAAACGCACCTTCCCAATGAGGGCGATTAAATTGGTCGGCTTTTTTTCCAAGACGTAACTGAAAGAAGCCATAGCATCAGTCATTGCCCGGGTGGACAGCTGGTGAATCCCTGGAACATACGATTAGATTGCGAGTATGCCTCGACAGCAATGAAACACACCTCGCGTTAAGAAAGCCAAAAGGCCTTCAAAGCCTACTCCGGCGCCAGAGTTCAGATGTATCGCCGCCTCTTTGTAGTAATCGGTCTTGGTTTTCTGGTCCTTCATTATGTCCTGCCCTAGCTACCAATTTCAAGAGAATACAGTGGAATTGCTTGGACTCGTGCTCACGGGCGTCGGGTAGGATGACCTTGGGAGCCCTACTCGCAAGGGCCATCTTGATATTTGCCAGTAGCGAGTAAATGGATCCGAGGGCCTCTTCATTGCTCCACTCCTTGAATACTGCCGATAACGGATAAGTGAACTTCGTAGATGCGCAAGTTCGACGGCGTACTACGGACGGCAGTCATCGCAACTTTCTCTGCAGCTTCGAGAGAGCCCCTTCGCCAGAATTCGGTGGAAACCTCGGTCCAAACCCACACTTGAGCCTTGCATTGCGGGTCGGACAACAAGTCCAAGACTTCGTCTACGGGATCCAGGACATCGAGATCGATTGTAATGACCTCCTGGCCACCAAGCTCGATGTCGATTGTCCGGCCGGAAGGATGCGCCTCATCCATGAGGGCTGCGTAGCTTCGAGCCTTCGGCGCTCCAGTCCAGAGTCACGGAAGCGTGGAAAATTGGAATGCCAGCACGTGTGCACGTTGTATCGTGTCCACGGCAATGCCAAACAACCGTTAAACTCCCAAAGAGGAAGGAGGGTTCATACGAAAGATTCTGGTCGAGCACGACAAAATGTATCATACCCAGATCTCAAGAAAGACTTATCCAAGACAACTCGAAGTTCACCGGGTAATTTTCGACCGTCCTTATCCATTTATGGAGCTCCTCCGGGTGTCTATATATGCCTGTTACTCGACAGATGCGCCACTTTCTGGTGCAGATGCTGGAAATTTTATATCCCAATCCTGCCTCTTATGATCAGTTTTAAATTTACCTGCGCTCGACGGCATTCAAACTCGCTCATTTTGAGTATCTTCACCCCAAGCCATTTCGATGCCAGTTCAATCTATGCTAAAGCGCGGCCATCACTCGGCAGATGATCCGATCACTTGTAGGTGCTCTAAGTTTCCATAATACAACGTGTTTTTAATGCTTTCCTATTATCAAACAGCGAATTTCGAGCGGGCGCGTAACTTCGGCCCGATCCGATAAAAAATGAACCTGAAAAACGTGTGTCAGTGTCAATTAAAGGATTTGGGGGTGTTGGAGACGAACGGCAACGGCGCCATGAGGGTCGTTAGACCAGCCAGGAGGGCGGTGGCGCCTACCGTGCCTAATTTGTTGTACATCGCGCTCGCGAAAAGCGGGAAGGCGGCCGCAAAGGCCGACCGCAAGAAGCTGTTAGCGGCCATAGCGCTGGCGGCGATGGGGCGGTACGCCTTAAAGTGGGTTCGTGTTAGTACGAGGACTGCGGATAGCCACGGAAGATAGATACCGTCACGAGATACGTGAACGTGGCGGTAAAAACGAAGAACACGCCACAGCCGAATGGGACGGAGGCCAGTATGGGAACGATCCAGTGCACATGAGGATAGGTGGTAAAAGCAAACCAATAAAGCGCTGCAGTGAGCATGTTAACTGCATGCATCTAGAGCACGAGGGATACGCACATAAGGGAACCAATACACCGCCGACCTGTCCCATAATGAGCAGGGTTTCTGGAGGAGCCTTTCCTCCGTGCTCTGCGGCCGCTCTGGCCGAAAGTCTACATCTCTCGGATGAAATTCAACACGTTTGGAAGCGAAGCAGACGAGTGACCTATTCCAAAACGGCTGTGTCGCGAGCCCCATTCCCATCCCGACGCCGATACCCAGAAACGAGGATCCGGTTGGTTGGACGTTGAAATGATGTACACCTTCGAATATAATAGGGAATGCCTGGAACATCAGGTATAGGATTCCGAGGAGGAGCGCGTTCCTAATAGATAATTAGTCGGGAACACAGCATGAACATCTTCCACATACCATGTATCAAGCAACAAAGCCATTCGTTCAAAAATTAACAATTCTGTGGCGAGTCTGAGCGGCGGCGAATGTGATGGAACGAGTTGAACATACCAAACGGTACGTAGCAACTCAGCAGTAGAGATCTCGTCAAACTGGTATCCCGTCGATCGAGCGGTGCCCAATACGTCTGGTCGCCAGTTCCTTTGCGCAGTCTAACAGTTGTTGAGGAGTTGCGTGGGCGCATAAAACAATTCTCACTTTTGGGCTTTACGTTTGAGTAGGACCGGGGCGTAGGATTCAGGGACGAACTTGGTGGAGTTAGATGGCGCACCCGCAAAATGTAAATGCGTACCAAAAATATTGCGACCATCTCCGCAAAAGTCCAAATGATGAGGATTCGGTATGTCCATCGCCAATCCAAGTGCTAGTCTCGGGACGTTCAGAATTAATTCATCACGGCGGGCATGGACGAACCTGATTAATGAAACCACCTATTAAAGGGCCGAACACTGACCACTTTTCGGTGAGCAAAGGCTCGACCGTGAGACCATGCAGACGAACCTGGACCGAGAAACTAAACAATAATAAGAGGGGGTTGACTCATGAAAAGTATATTTACTGGGGAAATGGTGTAACAGGCCATTGGAGTTGCAACCTTGGGTCCGGCGAACATGTCGGCCATGCTTCCACCCGCGACACTTAGGAAGGAAGCGCCTGCAGCTCCCAGAAAGAAACGGAACACCAGGACGACCGCTGCTTCCGGTGTTAAGTTTGAATCATGTGCGAAAGAGACATCGAGACGAACCTAGGTTTGGCGCGAATACTACTGGAAAGGAGAGCAGGACTAAGAGAATATACGAGACGCGGTAGATGATAGCCCTTCCATAGACCTGATCATAAATCAATATTTTACGCGCGTAAGAACAAACAGACGTACCTCTGAAAACGGTCCCGTTATTAACGGCCCACATCCAAGTCCAAGGACAAATAGACTGATGGAAAGAATCGTAGGCTCATGGGACACGTGAAATTCTGCTGCCATTCCCGCCTCTGTGAAACTAGCCTTTAGAGAATTGGTGAGCGAGATAACGGGATCGGACTTTGAGGTGGAACATACCATGGACGAAGCACAGGTCACACAGAATGAACCCATAGAAATCACTGCGACGGCTAGCCACTTTTTGAAAGTGGAGAAGCACAACGGATCCTCCGAGGAGTCCAGCGACACAAGATGATCATCTGAATCCGGCCGCTTTTCAGACTGTTCTTCTGGCGCCAGTGTCGCGGAGTCGTTTTGGGGGACCTCCCTTCCCTCGGATGAGTGCGACCGCGACGACATGCAAGACGGAGAAAGGGACGAGGTTGTAAGTATGACATATGGTGGAAAATGAAGTCTCTTAATAAGGATCTTTGGTGTTCCGCTCTGCTTCCGAGTCCCGATGCCGAGGGGGGCCGTTGCCGGTTGCGATCAGCCTCGGATCCACGCGATTTTCCCACCGTTGCGTTCAACTAGCACTTGGTTTCAAAGTTGTACATTAGTCAGTTAAAGGCAAAACTAATACGTGGTGTCGAAAATTAAATCCAAGCCGTCTTCGTGATGTTTATCATACGGCCACCACCAATCTTCCGGCCCCGTAGAACCTACATTGTTCGCGACGTGGTCGTTGGAATATGCCAGAGAAGAGTCCAAGGGATTTGCCTCTCCGCTGTCCAGTTCCATTTCAACGTCACAGTGAGGGCCGCCCGGTCGACGGGGAACCGGGGACTGCTCATGGTGGATTGTATGGGCAAACAAATTTGCCAGCACTTCCGGGGAGCAAGGGTAACGGGGTCGCGGCGCGTGGAGCAGTAGTGGTGTGGGGGGCTGTGCCGTTGCGGCATCCACCGCAACTTGACTCACGGAATTCTGTGCACGAGTTGACGGGTACAGAAGCGGGCTCGAAACAGATACAAAATGTTCGAGACGGCGCCGGGCGGACGTGCGCGGACGAGCGCCGCGGGCCTTATTGCGAACCCGCGCATGCGCACCATGATTAGCAAGCACACGGGTAAGTGTCGTGGAGTCTACCCGTGCTTTAAGGAATCAGGAAACAAGGAATTTGAGGGAACGCACTTTGAACCCCGCCATAGTTTGCGGCGGTTAAAACCCGGAATGGTGGAGAATTAATCGTCATCAGCTTTGGGCATCCGGTCCTTTACAATGAAATATACGTGTCAGTCATACGCATGGAAATAAAGCTAGTATTCTTACGGGCCCATGATGGAGAGAGTAAAGCGGAGGCGGAATTCGCCTGTCGCGCGGACGGCGAGATCGGGGAAAGCAAAGAATAGTGTTGGAGTCCCGCTGTCGGGGTCAGTGACCGGAAAAAGGGAGGACAAAAAGACCCCGCAGAGGGCCCGCGTCTTGCCGTCCTACGAACAAAGTAAGCGCGGTAGACACTCGATTCAAACGAGACCTGCCGCGAGGAACTCGACCTCTTCATCGGTCTCCGTGTTGACGAGGGCGGCCTGCAGCATATACCCGGTGAGTCGTTGATGCAGCGCGACGTCCACCCTACAGAGCGCGACTTCATTGAGACCTTACTTGCTTCACGCAGAAGAACCTACCGTCGGTCAGGGCCTCCACCCTCTACCGGCTCAAAGAATCGCAACTCGATTGCGGGAAGAGGGTCGAGGACACGTCTTTCTGGAGGTCAAAGGTCAGGTTAGTTTGATGCGTGACAAGTCAATGGATGAGGGAAGGACCGACGCGCCTTGGTTCCGTTTTGAAGACGTGCGCGCCTCGACGGGCATTTGCCGGATCACCAATTCATGCAGGCTACAAACATAATCAGTCGTATTCGACGATAATAACCAGGTAACGCACAGGCATTCTGGGAGTTGCTTCGGGATGGTAGGGTGAGAAAGCATTTGGCGTGCGCAAAAAGAGAACGCGGTATGTTGGACGGGATACTCGATTGTGGGGGTGAATCGCTTCAATTTGAATCCAGCTTCTTCAAATGACTGAAATGCATCCAGGCGTGATGGTCGCACGCGGACCCTCGCGTCATGTGGCGTACATCGCGGCGCAAGCTTTCGTTCCCTAATATAAAAGGATGCCCCGCAAACATCTAAGGTTTGCAGGGTTATCGCCTCGTGGGATAATAACGAAATACTCATAAGCGCCCTGGCGGCGAGCCTATTGCTGATGATACGGCCCAGCAAGAACGGACGTGTTGCGGAAGAATGAAGGCGGGAAGGCGGTGCGTTGGGACGATGAGGTTCTCGATGAGTTGAATACGGCTCGGCGGAACCTGCCTTGAAGAATTAAAAGGCCGATTTAGGCCCGAGCGAATTAAGCTGAATGCGCCTTCGGCATGTATGTCGCGAAAGAACAGTAGGAGTAGCATCATTTTTCGAGACATGCTATATTTGGAGCAACTTGAAGTGGATCCTCGGCACAACGCTGTAAAACATCTAAAAGATACCGAAGTCCGGCAGTCTAAGCAAGCACCGGTTTACCGCCGTCGGATCTCGACAGTGTGGCTTGAGCGTGCACGACGGTTCCGGAAGAAATTAAACGTACATCTGAACGCAATTCCGCAGGGCGGGTGCGGAGAGGCAAGGTGGCGGTTCCGAGGCAATTTTGGATGGACTGAAAACGGTTTATGGTGTGCGTGGAAAGTGGTTCGCCTGGCGCTGAAATGAAAAGACACCGTGTCTGTGGGCCAAACACCGTGAGCCAATTGAGGTTGGGTCAAGTTGATGCGACAGGCTCCTATTATTCGACCTGAGTCGCGGGTACCTATTGGGTACCTGGGGATGTGGGCGCCGTTGCTGAAGAAAAATGTGGCGCGGAGTGTAAAGTGGGGGTGGCGCGTAAATATTACGGACGATTTGTGCAGCAGGACTGAAATTTTGGCGCTAATAGGTCTGATCGCGAAAGCGCCTGGCACACGCAGACGAGCTGCAGCCAGATCAAAGGCCGCGTTAGGTCACTTGTGTGAAAGATGGCCAATACAGCGACGGGGAATAATAAGCATGGATGATTTCAATGTGTTAATAACGTTGCTCCAGATAAGATAACTTGCGCAGTTTCTTCGAGCATCGAGCCTCAGTCACTTGATGTTCCGGTTGGGAGTTATTCCAGATTGAGGAAGCTCATGGAGTTCCCCGCTCGCACGAGAAAAGGCTGAAGTACATAGCAGTGTCAGCCAACGTTCAGGTCCCAGTATTGAGCTTGTTGACACCCAATCTTGCTCAGTGGCTATTGAGGAACCTAGATCTTTATTCAGATTGAGAAAAAAGCGCGTGGATAATGAGCGCATTAATGAGCAGGCAGATGGCAGGAATGGACTGAGAGAGAACCGAGAGAGAACAGAGAAATGCAGGAGGTCACATCGTGACTCATCAAGTCACACCCGTTGTTTCAAGTTGAAAACGTTTGCCGGTGAATTCAATCCATTCACTGCCATCAGAATCGATGGGTCATGGCGCATGCTATCGAAGCTAAAAATTGGCACTTCTGAAATCCAAGCAGCCACAACGTCTCGCGCCGACGCAATTGAAGACGTTTTCAGGCACTCCAAAGCCAAAGAGTTCAGACATGTGCCACTTGTATGCACCACATCCCGGACGCCGCTGGTCCCGCGCCTAAAGAGCCACAATTTCGGGAGATTGGCAGCAATGTTGTCGTTTACATTTGAGTCCAAGTAAGGTTCCAGACGGCGAGAAGTATACATTGTGATCCTGTAGTGTCTCCAAGACAAACGCGATGACCGACCCGGGCTCATTCGCTGGTCTTAATAAATCCCGTTCTGTTAGCGGAGAGAATGACTAGTAAGCTGTCAACTTTGAGACAATGTCAGGCCCTGGTGTACAAGGTCCTGCAGTCGGTCGATGAAGGTTTCGGAGTCGCCCCCAATGATGGAGATCGTGATTTTCTCCAACCGTAATCGCGCTGCATCCCGCGGAGTCTCGTCATCAATCCACCGCCGCGACCGAATCGCCGCCTCCAACTTGTCCAACTGGAAATGAACACCAATTACTTGCCATTGGAAGGTCTGAAGCCGAGGGACCAACTGCGGCGCATTCGAGGCGCCGTAGCTGAACGCATCGAGGAAATCGTCGTTGGTGCAATTTTCACAACAAATAAGTGAAAGAGCGGTGAGTGCCGGGGCGAGTCGAAGGACAGTGACGAGTTCGTCGGAGGTGATCGGAACACTCCTCAGGGTCATGTCCACGATATTCGGCGCACCACGTTGAAATGCGGAGAACTCCTGCACGGGCCAAGGGACGTCGAATTCAAGGTCAAGTGTCTCCAGCGCGGGCAGGAACAATGACGCGAAGAACGGCGCAACACCGCCGGCGGGATTGTCGTCCTCATAAAACTCTGCTTTGAGGGCCCTGAGGAAGGAAAGCACCGTTGGTGGCGCATCAAATTCCCCGTCTGTAGGATCCCACTCTCGCGTGACCAGCGTGGCCGACACAAGATTGGTACACTCGGAGAGGATAGTACGGGAGCGGGGGAGAGATGGCTCCTGCAGGTCGAGATAGGTAAGCTGAGTCCAAGGCATCTGCAGCACGTTACTCTGGACTTGATCATAAGTCGTTGAACAGAGGCGACGGAGGCGCGGGGATTCGAGAAATAGTTGTATGGGGCCGCTGGACGGTTCCGAAGCATACTGCAAATCGAGTGTTTCGAGCGCAGTGAAGGGGCCAGCTCGACTCCCCAACCGAATCAGTGCATCAGCTGCATCTTGAAACAGCTTCAAGTCCCTCCAGCGGCCGCATGTGGTAAGCATGGTAAGGAGGATGTCGACATTGGGGATGGTTATCGTGTTCACGTCCTCGTCGAATGCATACTGATATTGGCAGTCTAGTGAAACAGAGATTGGAAGCGGGCTGGATCGCTTGAGCAGGGCCTTCATGCCATCGAGTTTCTCTGGGGAGTATTTCGGTCTGTTCAGCTGAACATCGAAGACGCCGGCAGCCCAAAGTGCCGGGGTTCCGATAGCTATTGCCCGCCAAGAAGAACAAATCTGGGAGATACGAAGGGCCTGGTGGATGGGATGACCAACGCCAAAAGGAGCCTTCTTCGATGAAGTGTTATAAAGGTGGCGAAGCACGCCGACTTGATGACCGACACCGGGTTCGGGGAGGTCAGGCTCGACCGTAGCCTGAACTGCGAGCGTGAAAATCTCGGAGAGCAGTTCTGTGGGCAGCCGTCCCACTGGCACAATCATGAACCATAGTTGCGCCAAGGACCTTCGTTCCTTCTGGCGTACGGCACTAAGTTCATCGATTTGAGACGTGAGGCGACGAATCTTTTCCTCCGTCTCGTTGATCCGCGCCATAACGTCCTCTTTGGAGTTGAGGAAAAGCGGGAGAGACGCGGCCATGAGGAAGTTACGCCGTCGTTGTCGTGGTAAGAGGCAAAAGATCTAAAGATGCGATCATGAATGACGGCACATGCAAACATGTCAAAACTAACGCTCGCGTCCCAATTTGGAAGCCAGCAACCTCGATTTGACTCAAGTCTCGTTTGCAGCCTTAGTAAAAGGGCCTGTGAGATCGTGCTTTTCTTATTTGCTCGCAGCCATGTGTAGTCTACAAAAAGATAGTTGAGAAATTAAGTAGTATCCAAGCAGAGTTTCAAACCGGGGCTCCTTGTGATCCTTTTGCTGTTGACGTATACTGCGTTGGAAATGCCTTCGGCGAAGAATTGACACACGCGTGAGTCAGATTCCCCACGCGAGAGATAAACACCAATAACACGATTTCCTTTGACGGCAGGGCATTGCGCACGATCCGGGGATGAAGGGACTCGGTTTCCTACGACCGCTAGTCGCGGAAATGGTCCAAGACGACCCCAAACTGCGCCCGACCATCAACCATTGCGGAGAGATTTGTTTCGCATTCGTTCTCGGTTGCACTGGTGGACACGTCGTGCTCGAACTGCCGAGGCGGACGAAGAAGCTGCCTCAGTTTCTTCCGTGACACCTTTTATTGGCTCGCAATTGGTCGTTCACATCGCTCTTTTGTTTTGTGATGTCTCTTTTGGTGCGAAAATGAGAATCGTTCTGACACTAAAGCTCGCGGTCATTGCTGGTGCAAATTCTCATAGGTACGTCTGTTTTCGACGGTTCCCTAAGTGACAGCTTTTGGGTCAAAGGACGGTTTGAGGAGCGTAGTAGGTACATACTTCAACCTTGCAATTGCCCGGCCTGGATGCCTTAGTGGTAGAGCACACTAGTAAACCTTGCTGAGAAATAGGACTTCGGCCGCTCAAGATACAAATTGGAGTTCACTGCGACACCTAAATCTGATGCCTAAGTGCAGGCAGCAGAACTATTTCAGAAGTCGAAACCGTAAGAGCCGGAATTGGCAGCGATGCGAAGTTTACTAGACAGATTCAGAGCTACGAGGGAATATCAATGTCGAGGACGGCCGACCGAAGTGTGGTCACACCTCAGACTAGACAGGTTGAGAGGTACGTATAGCGGTAGCGTGATAAGAGAAAAAAATATGTTTGCATATGTAAGCTAATGGTTCGCCAGATACCGACGCATCACCTCCTCTTCTGTTGTCGGGGGCGGCAGCTCCTTGACTGGGGCGTCCTCTTCGATGGCGATCGTGTAAGACAGGTGCGAGGTGTTTTTGGCGAAACAAAAGAAATTGCTGTTCGCAAGACGACGAAAGCCAGCCTACCAAAGGTATAAATTCCGGCATACAATGATATTAGAGTAAAATCTCACCTTTTGATAGAATCTAATGATACGATCCCGCTTGATGGTCCAGGCGGCCTGTTCAGCCGGTGTTGGGTTGCCGAAGGGACCATTGACAAGGGGCGGCTCGAGGTACCCTAAAACGGTGGGCCACGTGAAGATGTATTGCGTTCCGTTCAAAGCCTCGAGGTGGAAGAGCTTTGGGAGGACCCATGTGCCCAGGCCCTTTCCTCTCCATGCCGGCTGAATAACGAATTCTTCGAGATACACCAGGTAGGGTTCATTTCGGAAATCCTGTGGCTGCCAACATCCTCGATTGGGGCGGAGACGACCACGAGCATCAAAGTGGAGGGCCAACTTGCCAAGTTCCTTCGCATATCGTTAGCCATGCCCGAGCTTTATTGAAAGAATAATGCGAAGCTCACATGGGAGTACTCATTGACGCACTCGAAGAACCCACCATTGCGATTGGTCATCGCAATGTCGATGACTTGGATTTTGATAGTACCAACTTCGATGGTTTCTTGAGCCGTGGTCTTCTCGATCTTCACGTTGATAATCTGTAAACAAAGATTCATGAGCCACTCCGTTGATCACATCGAAGCAAACCTTGTGTGCTGAGTATTCCGTTTCTCTGTGACATTCGTCGTCTGACTCGGCGTAGCATCCAGCTTTGTTTTCGGGCTCCACTCGCAAGCGGAGTCCGGAGAGAGGAGCCGGGTGCATCCAGCAGACTTGATTATGGACCTTCCAGCACGCCGTCTGGCAATCTTTTGAACAGCTAAAAGAACAGATTCAGAGTTCATCGATCGCTCCAAACTTTTCACTTCAGGGCAACTTCAAGTTGAAAACTCACTAGCGGACAGCGGAGCATCCAGAACACACGAGCAGCTTCGGAGCGGCCTCCCCAGAGGACGCTGAGGGACAATTCGAGTTATCGCACTTCAGATCCATGTGCGCCAAGAAAGAGGAAGAGAAAAAAAAAGACGGGGTTTGAGTCACAGGATGAAGCCAAGCAAGCCCAAACATGCTTCAAGTTACGTTCTAATCCTAAAATTGAGCCAAAAGACGAGGAATTCAGCAGTCCTTGGGCCTTGGCGGCTACAAAACGCAGTCATTGGCTACACAATGCAGTCATTGCGGGGATCCTCTAGTTGCGTGGTACTGTAGTACACGAGAAAACCGGGCAATCTCAAACCCCTCATATTTAGATCACCGTCCTGGATTCAAAGTCCGCTTGAAGTGGGGTATTTTCGATGGGCCACTCGAGCCTATGGTAAGGCAGCCGGATGTTGTATGATAGTATAAAAAAATACAGCTCCTTGTCACCCTGTCAGCGTCACTTCACTCGGCATGTTCCCGGATGCCCTGAGCCAAGCCTAGTAATCACGCAGAACGTCTTTCAAGTTGACTGTAGAGTCGCAAATGTCGGGCCTCTGGGTTTCTTCAGCACGTCCAGTCGTTGCTGCGACGTTATTATAATCGGGCACTGCCACTGATGAACCAGTTCAACCAAGAGTTCAACCGTGGGAAAGGGATATTTCACTTAGCAATGTGTGGCTCAAGTTGAAATATTCAATTGGAAGACTTCACCTGTGAACTCTTCCTTGACGCCCTCCCGTACTGGTTACCTCGACCACCGCTAAAATGACCAGACAAATGACGAATCAAGCGACCCTCGTGCTTCTCAATTGCCCTCCTGATTCACCTCCGTCATGGGTGCCTTCCTGAAAGGATTCAGACAAAGAGGAATGCGCTGGTGAGAAAGAAGACTTGTGGTCCTCTCATGTTGGTGGTGCAGCATTCGTTAATTCGAAGATCCGAACCCAAATTAGATGGGCCGATCAAATAATGGACGCGCTCCGCATGGGGTCCAGGTGCTCTTGCCAGTCCAAAAAATATGGCACGCCTACGTAAGATTGAAAGAGCCCCGAGCGACTCGTTAAACACTTCGAAATGTGAAGACTTACATTCGCGATCATGACACGGACAATTATTAATATATACATTACATACACAGTATACGTCTCTCTGGATATTCGACGTCAATCCCTCTCGACATTTACCTGTGCTCCCCGCCTTCCCCGTCTGCTCCTCAGGCATATATGGTCCGCCTCGTATATATCAATCACTATTGGTGCGTTCGGAGGATGATTGTGGCAATATTTAGAATGCGGCAGCGACACCAGCATTGGGTGGGTACCCATGCAGGAGTCGTTGCCTTCTGCAAGCCTCACGCCAGTAGTACATCGTAACACCCTTTGATGTAAAGCGATGTGTCTTTTCTAGACTATGGAGGGTGCTGTACGGGTTCAATCGCCAGAAAGAATGAGGTTTGGTTCAAGTTGAAGGAAGAGTCTCGGCGAATGCCGGAAGTGTTCGTGCCGGAATGCCGAGTGAGACACGTGTCGCTATATAGCAGCCCGGGCCGTGCTTGAATTGATTCCAAAGGCCGAAAGCGTCGAGAAACGGGCTAGAAAGCGATTGAGAACGACTGAGTTCGGCAGCTGCAAATTGCATAGGAGGCCTTGGACGCATATGACCATAACCCATGAGTATCATATTTTTTTTGTGCAATGCAGAAGAGATTATTGTACGCGGACGACACCATAGTGAGTAACGACGAACGCCTCGCATTACACGCCCACCGCGCATCTACTCCCAGCCTCCAGCGGCAGCGGGTGCCTCTGCGCCCCATCCTCCACCAGCAGCAGCGGGCTCAGCGGCCCAGTCGGTCGACGCACCGCCGGGGGTGGGGTCTGCGGCCCAGTCGAGGGCGCCGCCGTCGCTGACGAGACCGGGGTTAATAGCGCCAGCCTGCGCACCTCCGACGTCCCAGTCGGCGGGCTGCGCGGGCTCCTCCGCGCCCTGGAGCAGCGCAGCCTTGGCCTCGGCCTCCTCCTTCTGCTGCTTCTCGACCTCCTCGGGGTCGCGGTAGAAGAACATGTCGACCATGACGTTCCACCCGTCGCTCGTGCGCGGGATGGTGCCCCGCAGACGGAGGACCTCGCGGGCGAGCAGCCACCAGATGAGCCCGATGGAGTGGCGGGTCTTGTTGTTGGTGGGGATGGCGACGTCGACGAACTTGAGCGGGGCGTCGGTGTCGCAGAGGGCGATGACGGGGATGTTGACGTAGGACGCCTCGCGGATGGCCTGGTGGTCGACGCGGGGGTCGGTGACGACGATGAGACGGGGCTCCTTGAACGAGCGGGTGATGTAGTTGGTGAACGACCCGGGGGTGAAGCGGCCGGCGATGGCCTGGGCGCCGGTGTTGGCGGCGTATTTGAGGACGGCGCGGTGGCCATACGGCCGGGCGGAGATGACACAGACGTCGTTCGGGTTCTCGACGGCGGCGATGATGCGCGCGGCAAGGACGAGCTTTTCCCAGGTCTTGCCGATGTTGAGGATGTGGATGCCTGCGCGAGTCAGTACTCTGCGCACACTAGCGCGTGGACCGCCCACCGTCAGGACGTCTCTTCCAGACATACGGCCCCATCTGCTTATCGCAGTTTTTGGTGCCAATATGGCACTGAGCGGCCAGCAGGAGCTGGATCTCCTCCTCGGTCGCGCTCAGCACAGCGGGTAGTTTTGAAGCCATGTTGGGTTGTGGTGGTAGAAGAAAACCTGGAAAATTCGGAAAAAATCGTCAGTAAAAAGTACATCCACTTGCGGAGGTCGCATCCAGCCCAATTCAGCGTCCTTTCGGCCTGAATGTGCGGTATATGGACGGCAGGGGCAAGGCTACATACCGTGAGGCTTCTTGTCGGCTTGGACGACGAAGGGAAGCTTTTGGGGGACGGACGGGACGGCGCTGGCAAATGCTCGATTGGGTCCGCACGTCAATGTGATCCCATCATCCAAAAGCAGTTGCTCCGACTTTGTCCGACCCCGAACCGCATTTAGCCGAGCGGGTCCTTTTCAAAAGAAAGACAAGGGAAGTGCACTAACCATTGTGCTATCGGGTCGCTGATGCCTTGACTGAGGTTTTCTATAGGTTCCCCTTTTTTCCATTGGTTACTCATGTCTTGAGTTGCACCTGGCGGTTTTTTTTTTTGGCTTTGCGGAAAATTGGTCAGGTCTAACCCTCGTTTGGGAAGGAATCGAGTAAATCTGCAGGGGTGAAAGATCTCACTCAGTGCAGCTCATACATAATGTGCAGCGATACCGGGAAGGGAACAGAAAAGTCGAAGGTCGGGTTGAAAATCCAACAACAGAGAATACGGAGTGCGGGGAAGTGCTTCTATCAGCGTTGTTGATGTTTTTCTCTCAGATGGATGCGAAGCAAAATTGGAGGCAACAACTAACGCAGAGAGTCTGAGCAGGATAAAAAGTTGGCTAGCTCCAGCACATGACCCAACCCCGAATCGAACGAGGACCTCCCGCATTAATCTCAAATATTGGCCGATACTACTGAGAGAAGGCGCACTAACCATTGTGCCATTGTGGACCTTCTGCCAGAATTTGTTGTGTGTATTGATGCAGGTTTGCAATTTTGCGACGACGATCCTGACGGTCAACTTGGACTCATTCCAATCTGAGATTTTTCATTCTGGAAGGCAATTCCAATCGAATTTGGATCGTTCATTCAAAACTTTTAGAGAGGTTCAGGCCACCAACGGAGTACGCCGCAGAACGGGACAAAAGTGTTTTACAACCACCACATGACCTAACCCCGAGTCGAACGAGGACCTCCTGCAATATTGTCACAATAGCTTCGTACCGCGATCATGCGCACTAACCGTCGTGCTGTTAGGTCGTTGGGCTCTTGTCTGAACTTGTTCTCATGTCGATGCAGATTTTCATCTTTTACCGACGCGGATGATCCTCGCTCGACTCGACTTCAACGCATTCAAGACTTTATTTTATTTGGCAGGCAAGTTCAATAAACTTGAAGGAGCTCACCAGAGACGTGTCAGGACCGTTGTTTTCTCTATGTCACTACGCCCTAGGGGGGCATTCACGGTCACTTCTTAGGGCGATGCGCATGCGGTTCTGAAGAAGAAATTATTGATTAATTGATATATTTTACCGCACCCCGCATCTAATGCGCAGTGAACCTGTCGCAGAACGCAGCAGAAGAGGACTCACCCTGAATTGTTGGAAGTGGCCGGGAGACCTACTCAAATTATTGAGCAACGATGAAGCGAAGGAAGTCCGACAAAAAACCGGGTTGAATACTGCAATTCTCACCGGCTTTTCTTCTGAATAGTACGTAGCTTGAATCGCGAAGGGGAAAGAATGCGAAAACACAGAGCAGGGCCGAAAAAAACGGATAAGAAAAACAATACCTCCAAACCATGCATGACCAAAGCCAGCATCTCCTGACTGAACTCTCAATTGTGGTGCAGTCATACCAGATGCACGCACAACTGCGCTATTGGGCCGTTGGCTCATATGCATTTATTGAAGCCTGAGGGAGACTTTGGTTTTTTTGAATGATGATCTTGGTTCTGAATCCTCTGTCAACGTCAACCAAACCAACGCGTTCTAATTTGAGATTTGAGATTTTATATCAAGTTCGCAACGACCTAACCCGCGTAATTCCACAGTACCTCCGGACCGAAAGCAGGTGCACTAATCGTTGTGCAATGAGCTCGTCGACTTGGTTCACAGTCAGTATGGGTGTGTGTGTTCGACTTCGTTTTATTTGACTTGGAATGAGGATCGACGTGATCTAGTTTATTCGAAATCGGGTTTGCGACCGAAATTATATCGCGAGCTAGGTACGACGACTGGGGGTGTAGACACTGGCAGGAATTTCACCTGTGTACCGCCATGTTGCGATGCTTGGTACACGACTGAAGTTGAGGTGATCACTGCCGGAGCCGCGCGCAGGCCTGACTACTAAGCCAATGGCATGACGGTGAATTCTGGTCCAGAGGATGCATACACTGTGGCCGCCATGATATTGTCAATTCAATAGCACCTATATTGTAGGTTCATGGTCGACGCGCAGCTCCGTCTGACGGAATGACGAATCCGGGAGCGACCTGACTCGGACAACACCACTGGCATCTTCCCCGGCGGCGAATCGAGACTTTGAAGGCGCCTGCGATCGAGGGGATTTTACTGCGGGTGGCGCACGGGGGTCGTGTACGCGCCGCATTGCCCGAGGAGCGCGCCTTGCTGAGATGACATCCTGAAGGTAAAGGACTCGAAGAGAGAGTATGACTGTGGGTGGCGTAGAGTCGAGGCGATTCATCGACATCGTCGTCCGGTGAGTACGCGACGCCGGACAGTGGGTAGCGGAATGTACCAGGAAGGCTTGCAGGAATATAGTATGACTCCGGGTGGCGTCGCCTGGACGATTTATGGTTGTCGTCCGTGGAGTGCGCGACGCTGAGGAGCGGAAATGTAGGAAAGCAAAACACGCATATTCTGTCGTACGCAATGCTCCCCGCTCAGGCGCCTGGAATTGAGGGTTGTGCTGTAAGGGCCTTACGAGACGATGGAGTTACAGGGGGGTAGTCTGAACGCCACTGGATGATTTAGAGCAGAGTTCGCGAGCGCCTACGCTCCGGAGTGAGAATTAGGACAGACGCTGGCATGTCTGTGGAATGTGGACATCCACTTTCTTAGGCGGGTTGGTTGACGTGAGTGGGCTTCGGGGAACGAGAGAGGCCGCGGAAAGTCTTTGCTGACCCTCGGAGAACGGTTTTACATGTGTGTGGAAACTTGAAGTTCACGGTCTTGGATTGGAATCGCGAAGCCTTGGGGAGCATCGATCGATCACGGTAGTGTCTTGACCAGGAGTCATTCTGTCTTCGATTTTCAGGCGCAACGATGTCGAAACAGCTGCATCCTGGCTGCATCCGCCTGGGATCCACCGGCAAGTATCGAAGGTTGATCGTGGATTGAATCTAGAGTTGCAAAGCGGTGCAACACAAAACATACGACAACAGAAAGTCTCTTTGCATTCGACCAACATGACCTTTCCAGTACTTATCTCGCCATTCTCATCGATGGAAGGACTTTTACCTATCAAGATGGCAGGAGATACCTATCGATATCCGTCTGGATCGGTTGAGATCACTCCTTCGGGCACGAGCCTCCATCCGACTCAAGTGAAGGCTGAATCCATTCAATCTCTGCTGTGCAACCTTGAACTACCTTGACTCGTTACTCCAAGTGGGGCCCGTACGGTATCCCTTTATGAGGCAAATTCGCCTGGCTTCTGTGAAAGGGCATCTGAATTCAATGCTGTCTTCCACCGCCACTGGCCTCCGCATCCCCGAACTTGCTATTGTATTCCTTAACTGGGTATAACCTCAGTGCCTGAAAACGAGGATAGTGGCAACTCCCGGCCAAGAGATAGAAAGGGGCAGCTTAGACCCGGTGCTATGGGCTCGTGTTCATTTGGACACTCAATTTCCGTGCTCCGGTCCGACGAGATGATCATCCGAGTTTAACTTCGTTCTGCCGGCTGCGCGACTGCTACATACGCTCCATACATGCACACACCTCGAGGTGTCTACCTGGCGGATCTATTTTCACCGTCTCTTTTACCAGGCGACAACCATCACTGTGCTTTGACCTCCCCCCACGCTGTACTAACCTGCCTAAATCGCCCCGGCGCGCCATGGATTCTGACGGCGCCCAGTGTGTGCATAAATTCTTCCTGGTCCCACCCGCTGACCCGTACCCCGGCAGTTTGAGATACGACGTCACAATACGCCAGCAGCCATTGCATGCGCGGATATCCGCGATGAAAATTTCGGGTCAGAATCGCCAATATACGCCCGCCAGGGTGGAGCTGATACTGTGATCAGCAGATCGACGGCCTGTGGACCCTCCCATAATTGTACAGCTCTTCGTGACTGATCGCCGGGACATGGGCTCGAGCGCGCCGCCGTCCAGGGCAACCCATCGGTGACCAAGTTTCTGTATTCGCAGCCGCATCACGAAAGCTGACATCGGTATAAAAAGATTATTGACCCGCCATTCGCATCTGACGAATCCGTACTACTTTATGTATGCGGCGCTCGTCGAGACGAACAATGATACCGAAGTAAAATACATCGGTGTATGGCGCAGATAAATATTCCGGGTCCATCTTCTCATCTTTATTATTTCTAGGACGACGGCAGACCGAGCACTTCCGGTTCTCTCATATCGTCGGTTCGTGTGCTGAAGGACCATCCGAATTCGGACCAAGATGCCGCCTTTTTTATATTCCCCAACATTTGCGTACGAATAGAGGGAAGTTGGCGGTTCAAACTGAGCTTGTTCGTTATCGACGGGTGTGTTGTTTTCGCCGACTACGCAATCCACACTGATAAAGTTCCGTAGCGATAAAGTGAAATCGTGTGCGACCACCTACTCCGCTCCATTTTTCGTATATTTAGGAAAGCAGTACCCAGGTGTTCAAGGTGCGTCGTACCCAGGGTATATATCACAAAAGATATTGATTCGCATCCAGTGTCTACTCCACTCACCCGCGCGCTAGCAGCTCAAGGTGTTAAGCTGCGCATACGCAAAGAGGTTCGGGAGAGAACTTCGGGTCGTCCAAGGGACGAAGAGACTCCTGTTGTGGCAACGCGAGAAAATACGAGCTCCCCTTCTAGCGGAGACTCCGTCTTGTCCCAATCGCCTCCGAAAAGGAGACGCACGCTGATGAGCCCCATCGACGGGCTGCATATCTTCGATTCTCCTCTCCCGTCCGATATATCTAACGCGGTGCGCATACCCCGCCAACCACAAATTCTGCCCGCCCCTTCCCCCCCTTCCTCCCTCTACCCGTCCGAAAAACCCTCGCAATATAATGCACCCCTTCGGCGAATGTCGCTTGACGCTCAGACATTGCAGCGGCCATATCCCAGTCGCGATTGGTTCACCCCACGAAGCGTAGAGGATTATCAACCCACTCTACCGCAAACACTTGCGATCCCTACAAAACTGGAGCCCGACTATGCCCAGTGGGGCCTGCAACGGCCGGCTCATCCCTCGCCAGAAGCTACCCAAATGCTCTTCGAACGCCAAATTTCTGCGGTGGACAGTGAGCAGCGACCTCCTGCATATTCGTGGACCTCCGAAACACCACACCGCGATTTCTTCTCCCACCCGGCGACTCCGCCGAGCAATCCTTCGGTGCAACAGCCATTTTCCTTGCCGTCGTCAAATTTCTGGCAGATGGGTGCCGTGCCTAGGCAGCGGGGTGAACAACTGCCAGCGCGGCGGGACAGGCCCAACGAGAGATATAACCGACCTCCTGCGGATTTAGCCGGTTCTGAATTTGACTGGAGCTCTCAATAGGCCCGACTACTCATATACGTGCACGTTGGCGCGTCATTTTGTAGAGATAGTTACTTACTATACTCACCACAATGTGTGCATAATTCGATGATCGGGCTGTGTCCGAGGTTCTACGGGGGTATTGGCCTTTCTTGATGCCAACATCGTTCCGACGCCTCCAGGTACCGGTGAATGTGTCTTACCATTGAAATATATTACAGAGCGCTTGACCCTACCTGACTTGAATCCATGGCGCCGCCAAAAAGAATTACATGGCCGTGCATCGATTCAGATATACAGGCTGAATCGCCCGATGATCCTACGAACGATACCATCAATCCAGGTGGCCATTCCCAATTGGGATGCGAGCGTTAGTTTGAACTTGCTTGGTTTCTGTTCCTTTTCCCACGCGATCTTCCTGCCAGCCTTCCTTGCGCGGAAATTGTCGCCGCTCTTCGCCCAACTCTACGCTGAGGACTCAAGAGGTGCTTGTGTGGAAAAAACTGTCTCGCGAAAGGTGTCGCCTGTCACAAGAGGACTGAGAGACATAGACAAGCGTCTCGAAAGCGAATCGGAACGCCAGCGTCGGTTCGCCGCTCCATTGATAGGGAGCGCCCTCGAACTGTATTTATTGCGCTCAGAATCACTCGTTCATGAAATCAACGCAATCAGAGAAAGGGACAGGACGATTGAGAACCACCAGGGTCGCTTCAGGTGTTAATTTCGTTGCTTCAGTGGTTTATTTGTCTCGTAGTTTTTGAGCGGTCAAGTTAATCGGGATGGGATGATTTTGATAGAGACTCCAACGGTGAACTCTTTGGATATATGAAACCCAGTAAGCTGATTGTCGTCCGATGAATAGTACAGATTGTCATCGTGCGATACTGGGTACCTTTAAGTGGGTACTACCCTGTTGATTTTAGACGGGGGTCTTCTGTTTAAGTTCTTTCCAGTCATATATTGCTGCAACCGGGCTGGACATTCAAAGACCAAACCCCCAATAAACCTTTCCCACGGTTGAACTCAGGCATCAGTGGCAGTGCCCGATTACACCAATGGCGCGCCAAGCTCATTATTGGGAACGCCGGCCGCGCCTTACACAAGCCTTGAAGCTTTGATAACTTTTCTAGATACGATCGGATTGCATGCGCTATACGCCACTGGGAGAGCCCCACAATCCCTGTGTTCTGTGGTTGAGGAAAATAATCACCTTACTTGTCAAGGTCTCTCCAACCGCATAATTGCCCCACTTTTGAATGACCTGCTGATCCTAAATCTTTCAAGCGCAGTGTGTCTATTTCTCCCAGTACACTAACACAGCAGAGCAGGCAAAGCACTAAGTTACTCTGACATTTTGACATAGCCTGCTGCAAGGAAGGTCTCTTCTGACAGAGTCGGAGCTCCCTGGTTTCTGAATTGTTCTTTTTGTCTTTTTGGCCGATTTCAGGATTTAAACACTATTTGAACCACGTCGAACCCGTGACGCAACCAGAATGATTCACTGATCTGGATTTGCTTGGTCCCATCCTGTGATCCAAACACCGACTCTTTTTCTTTGCTTTTTCTTTGTCCTTTGGTGGCCATGGATCTGAAGTGCGATAGCTCGGATTCTCCCTTAGCATCCCCCGGCTCGATACAGACCCCTGAGGAGGCCGCCTCGAAGCTGCTCGTATGTTCTGGATGCTCCGCCGTCCGCTAGTGCGTCCTCAAGTTGATTGCCACTGAACTCCATGAACTCTGAATTTATGTTTTTTTAGCTGTTCGAAAGAGTGTCAGACGGCGTGCTGGATGGTCCATAAACAAGCCTGCCGGATCGATTCTCCCCCTCATCTTTCTGAAATTTGTCTACGAGTGGAGCCCAAAAATGAACATGAGTACTACGAGTCGGACGAGGAATCAGACGGAGAAACCGAATACTCAGCACAGAAGGTTTGTTTTGATGTGATCACCGGAGTGGCTCATGAATCTTTGTGTGCACAGTTTTTCAACGTGAAGATTGAGAACACCACGGCTCAAGAAACCATTGAAATTGGTACTATCAAAATCCATGTCATTGACATTGCGATGACCAATCGCAATGGTGGGTTCTTCGAGTGCGTCGACGAGTACTCCCATCAGCCATTTGACATTTTTGTTGTGGCATTTCACGTGTTTTTTCGCATTTCGGCATTGTTCACCAAAATTAATTTGTGGCTTGTACGATGGTGGGACCAGGTATGTGTCCAGTATGTTGTGTGGTGCTTTGGAGGGTACATAACGTACTCACGGAGGTCAAATCGCCTTGTAATCCATCCGCGTTCCGGTGGTATCAGACGATCTTGTTCCGGCATTGTGAGATTTTCGCCGAAGATTGTCCCATTGGCCATTGTGACGTTTTGGCGCATTTTCAGGTGTTTTTTGGCGTTGTTTGGCGTTGTACAATGCCACAACAGATTTGTCAAAAGTCTGATGCCCATGTGAGCTCCGCATTATTCTTTCAATAAAGCTCGGGCATAGCTAACAATATGCGAAGGAACTTGGCAAGTTGGCCCTCCACTTTGATGCTCGTGGTCGTCTCCGCCCCAATCGAGGATGTTGGCAGCCACAGGATTTCCGAAATGAACCCTACCTGGTGTATCTCGAGGAACTCGTTATTCAGCCGGCATGGAGAGGAAAGGGTCTGAGCACCTGGGTCCTCCCAAAGCTCTTCCACCTCGAGGCTTTGAACGGAGCGCAATACATCTTCACGTGGCCCACCGTTTTAGGGCGCCTCCAGCCGCCCCTTGTCAATGGTTTCTTTGGCGACCGAACGCCGGCTGAAGAGGACGCCTGGGTTATGAAGAGGGATCGTATCATAAGATTTTATCGAAAGGTGAGATTCAACTCTCAATAATATATCACTGGATGCCGAAATTTATACCTTTGGTAGGCTGGCTTCCGACGTCTTGCGAATAGTGATTTCTTTTGTTTCGCCAAAAAAACACCTCGCACCTGTCTTACACACAATCGCCATCGAAGAGGACGCCCCATTCAAGGAGCTGCCGCCCCCGAGGACGGAAGAGGAAGCGATGCGTCGATATCTGGCAAACCATTAGCATAATGTAGTTATCATTTTTTTTCTTGAATTTTTGAAAATTGCCCCTGTTGTGAAGGCAAATGATATCCCTTTCTCGATTAATTGCAACGTCAAGCACTGGTATCACCGGATTGGGTGCATAGTGCGCTGTGTGTCTGCCATCACTAACGTACGCCTTGTTTCCCTACAACGTATCGTGGCGAAGGAAGCATGTAATTGGCTCACGACGACAAACGGTCTCGACTAATGAGACCTTGGACTATCACTCGAGGTTGATGCCAGATGATCGCTCCCAAATCGGGACGCGAGCGTTAGTTTTGGCATATTTGCACGTGTTCTCACGACTTTCTCTCTTGACTCTCATCTTGATCATGAATGCAGCCCCAGGCTCCTTGGTCCTCTTTTCAACCGAACATTGGATGCTATTTTGTCTGACCATGCGCGCCACTCCGCCCCGCCGGCGACTATACTCAGGATACACGTTCCGAGTCGCAGCTGTACTTGTTGAACACCTCTCGGGTCCAAGATGCAATCGTTCTTCTCCGGGTGTTATTTGTGCCTGAGGATGCAATCGCCCGGCCGTCTCCCTCGATGGATATCCGGGAGTCATCTATTCAATGTCGTCACCAACTTTGAACCTCTAAGCTTTCAGTGGCATAACCTCTCTCACCTCATCCTTCATTGGTTGTACTCAAGCAACGCTGGCAGATGTTCCTCTCTAATTCTTTATCCTGTAACCACCGATCTCCCAACATCGCCTTACTCATCTAGCGGACAAAGACTGGTCTCTGCTGAACAGGGGTAGGCTTATTACTGTTCAGATACCCATTTACTTGTCAAGTTGACTTCTTTGTTTTCTCTGCGGTTCAGGCAAGCCCTGGAATCTACATCCTCGACCTTCTCGAGCTACTACTTGGGCCGGAATTCAAGCCTTCGCGAAGCACTTCTTATGGGGGCAATAGGTGAACCTAAGCTCTTGAAAATTATCATGCGGCCTAGATGAAATATTGCGGACGATTCCTTACATTGCAAGCGGCCAGATTCTCTGAGATCGACGCAACTCCCTCGCAATAAATGTATTTCAATACCGCACCAAGCCCCCGTCGAGTTGTCTCTTGTACCGCAGTTTCTATGCACGACTGAGCCATCAGTTGTCCGGCCACATGGCAAGAACCTCGAGTCCATGTGGATCTTTTTCTTTCAAAAGCGGAGAACATAGGCACTCGGAGGTCCGAATACGACTGTGGCCGCAACGCTCGACTGTTTGACCAAATTAATGAAGATTATACCGCCTCTTCGTTATGCCGACGGGTTTACATCCGCAAGACACTGTAGACCTTCCTGATCCCTCGGGCATGCCTGTGAAATTGTCTCCAACTCGGTTCGAATTCTGTTCCGGCAGCAATAAGACTGAATTTCGGATCCTCAATGCGCCTATGGGTTGTCCTGAACTCGTCTTAATTTATCGTGCTTTCGCAAATCAACAGTACTCTGGTCCACTGCGTGCGTTCTTTTCAGGGCGTCCTCGATCACATGGACCGGCAGGCTGCCGAATCTTTGACATATTTACTTCCGCTGCCACTTACGTCCCCGAGAAGGCCGAGCCACGAATCGTATAAAGAGCGGGGCCATTTCTGAAAGCGGTCAATTCCCTCTTCCTTCCACACCACCACCACCACCAGCAAGACCAACCACTTCCACTCTTTCCTACTCTCCTTATACGACCATGTACTCGACGATCCTCGCTGCCCTCCTCGCCCTCTCCTCGACCCAGCGTGTCTCTGCTCTTCCCGCCAGACGCGCCATTACCGGTAAGGCCTCTTTCATCTCGTTATATCCTTTTGCTGACCTTGCCCAGACCCGGAAGTCCTGAACTTCGCGCTTACCCTGGTTCGTCGTCCTCTGCGTTCTACGCGTTTTTTCTCCGCTCACAGTCGCCCCAGGAGCACCTCGAAGCGACTTTCTACAAGGATTCTCTCGCAAAGTTCTCAGAGGCCGACTTCAGCGCTGCCGGATACCCTGACTGGACCCGCGGACGCTTCGTTCAGATTCAACAGCACGAGTCCACCCACGTCGACTTCCTGACCACGGCTCTCGAGACTGCCGGAGCGCCTGCCGTCCAAGCCTGCGAGTACGACTTGTGAGCCTTTACTTTTCAGCTCCTTGTCGCGCTTCGCTGAAAATACCCCAGCCCTGTCACGGACGTCCATTCCTTCGTCAACCTCGCGCGCGTTCTGGAAGAAGTAGGAACAAACGCGTACACCGGCGGAGCTCAGCTCATCGACAACAAGGTTTGTTCATCTATTGCTGCACGGCTCTCGCGATGCTCACATTTCCAACAGGACTACCTCACCGCTGCCGCCAGTATCCTCGCAGTCGAAGCGCGCCACGAAGCCTGGATCAGCTCCGCCGTGTTCAAGGCCAGCGCATGGGACACCGCCTTCGAAACCCCTCTGCTCCCCAACGCAGTCTACAGCCTCGCCGCGCCGTTCATCAAATCGTGCCCCGCCGCGAATGTCAACTCTCTCCCCGCGCTCAAGCCCTACCCCGCGCTCGGATTTGCCGATGCCAACCCTCGCGCCGGACACACCGCTAGTCTCACCTTCACCGCGCCCAAAGACTCCAGCCCCCTCTTCGTCGCATTCGTTTCTGGACCCGGCGCGCCCACCTTTGTGCCCATCCACGACGGCAACCAGGTGGCCATTCCCAAGGATCTGCGCGGATTTGTGTTCTGCTTTGTTACGAACGACGGAACCAAGTTGGACGACTCGACGACGGTTGCGGGACCCGCCATCCTGAATGTGGAGTTTGATTCGAGGGGAAATGTGGTTTAACTTATGTTTCTGTTTAGTTTATGGCGTTTGTACGTGAAATGAAATATGGACTTGGATGATGAAAACTTTCAGTCCTCGGCCGTTCAGGGAGAGCGAACCTTTGTGCTGAGTTTGAACTTGGGATTGAACTTTGCTCGGTGATCCCCGTGATCCGCCAGCCGTGCCGATCTCATCAAATTTGCATCTTCCTCCCGACTTGCACCGACTTTCTTTCGTCATTCTGGCCCACTCCCGAGATCAAGCACCTGTGTACACAGAATCAACGCGGAAGCCGAACGTGGTCTCATACACTCCCACACTTTGCGCGACAGCGACCGGCGTCGTGGACAGCCTTTCTCAGCCCAGTGGATATGCATAGATATGCATTGTTCTTCGAGTTCTACATGCTCTTCTCATCAAGCATCTGTCAAGAATACTGGACTCCTAACGCCCCAAAAAAATTATGTTCTGCTCAATCTGCCAGCAGACTGTGCTATTGTCCTCAAACTTTCGTTCTCGAATTTGGAAAGCACAACGCGGTCTCAGCTCATCATGGATATGTCAAGAGTACTCAAGTGACACGAAACCTTCACCGCTCGGACGCAATTAATATAACAAAGGGAACCCCGAGCAGAATCTAGTATTTCATTGTTCTCTGCGCCCTTGTTCGAATTGTGGGCGCTCGTCAAGGAGATGACCGCTTTGCGACAATGAGGCGGATCTACGGCAGTTCCGTGCTCTTGTTCCAATTCTGGATGCACATTTGCCGGGGTTTACTTCCAACGGATTTGTGGGACTCGACCGACCGCCCTTGGCAGCCATGCAATATTTATTCCGCCTCCCGCCTTTTGTCTGTGACCTTGTTTAAAAAATCTGACACTGCGCCTCCGTTCCCTTTCGGGATAAAGTTTACTTCCAACGCGGATTGGCGGCGGCGATCTGTCAAGTGGTTGACCACCACCCTGATCTTGGACCCACAATAGGTTGACCATTTCGGGATGCTACTTCCGGTGCTCTTTGTCTTCCTGGAGGGAAGTGGAGCTGAGACACGTTCTCGGCGGTCTTTCTCTGTTCGCACTTGACGAGCACTTTGTGTGGGCAAGCTTTCAATATTAAGGTAGGATATGATATGCAAAACGACCAGCGTTATCATCGTGAATCGGATACCGCTGTCTACTCCCAGTCCGAAAAGTCTTCCATCGCACTAGACACATATTCGGCACGTTAGGCAAGCAAGTGCGAGGTCTCCAGCAACTCACCTCCTGAAGCTCGAGGCTGTAGTATGGATGCCGATACCGTCCAGGTCCTCCTCAGCCTCCGCGTCGTAGGTGGGATCCCGAACTTCTATACTACACAGTATGGAAGGCGATAAATCAAACGTGCGAAGGTGGTGGAAACAGCTGCTTACGGCTCGGAAGGGGAATACGAGGGAGAGTGCTGGGGGTTGAGAGATTTTAGAGCAAGCGCAAACGGCACCAATTGATCAGGTGTGAGCTTCACAGTGACTTCCTCCTTCTCAGTGTGTCCTGGACGGGAAAGAGTAGTGTGGGATGCTGAGAGCGTTCAATTCATGCACGAGTGACGCCAACTGCTTCCTTGGGATGTCCACCTTGAGTGTTCTATTGGCGGGATTTTGGTCGAAACCCATTGCTTTTGCGGCCAGCCGTTGCTTCGCTTCTTCGATATCCCTTGTCATTTTCTCATCTTTCGATCTTCTCTGTAGGCGGAGGAGGATAAGAATATGATAGAATGATACCAGAGTAGCGTAGGCTCACATTTACATCTTTTTGCAGAGTTTTTGCCAGGGTATTCAACTTATGTGCCTCCCACGTACGGCTCATCCAATCTTTGGCCGGCTTCTGGCCCATATTTACCAGTTCCACACGTCGTTTATTGAACCTAGGACCAAACATGAACTCAACGGTACGAAAAGTAACCTCTACTCACGCTTTATTTATGGCCCCGAGATAGCTTTGCATCCCGTGGTCGAGGATATCTTGACGCAGCAAAGCCTGGATGGCGTCGAGTGAATCCAGCGCACCCTGGAGCTGCCCATCGGCGAGCTGCCCCTTCAAGAAATTGAGGGAGAATTTGGAGAATTTGCCGACATTGATTCACTCTCTGCCGCCGCAGGAAGAGGGACGGTAGCAGCCGGTGCAGATGGGACTCGGAAGCCTGAGGAGTGCTGTTTGTCAAGCCCCCGGAGAGTAAGCTTGACGAGTCTCACCCTGAGGCATAGGGCACTGAAACGAATGTGTGCTCGGTCGCGCCGGGAAATTTACGAGACTAACTAAAGCGCCGGTTCGTTGCACGAAAGACTTGCAGCAGAGGAGACTCGGGCAGGGCCTTGGCGCGCGAATAACGCAGCCGGCTCCGTCTGCGGCTACCACCGCGGGTCGTCGACCAAGTCGTCCGCGACGTGTTCGCGTACCGCTCCATGTAAGGTCTGTAGACGGGGAACACGCCCAAGTCCAGACTGCTGAAACGCGCAGAGCTTGGGGTGCGACGGCTGCGTATCGAAGCTCACGACGGACAGCGAGCAACGGCAATTCGCGCCACTGCCGAACTCTCAGACCCACGTCGCAGTTGCCCTGCTATGGGTCAAGAGGAGGACGAGGGGTGTCGTACTTTTGTCAGCTAGAGCCCAAAACGAGTCGGGTCGGCCGTGAGAAAGCGACCTGAAGTGTAGGAACGCTGGTCATCCGAGCACATTGGACAGATAATTCAATAACACCAATTTGCCCTGCTGTGGAAGAGAAACACGATAGCTTACGATGAGGAGCCAATCCTTGCGGAGATCGAAGCAGGGCGAGCCTGCACGCGCCCCTTTCACCTACGGTCGGTCAGCTGGAGCCCGAAGACCAGTAGGGTGGCGGAGTCGTCTAGACAAGACGCACCTTGACCACGGCCGATTCTTCACGACATGCTGCCCAGCGAGGAGTGGCACACCCTAAAACCCCTATTCGACCGGCGTGAAATGTCAGCTTTTCCCCCTGCCCGCACAAAAGGGTCTCAAAGAGGCGGAAGGCATCCCAAGGCGTGGGGGACGGGCGAAATGGCAAGCAGAGGCCGATGGGCGGGAGAACAAAGAACAACGCGCGCTGAAAACATGCGCGTGATGGCAGACCAAACCTCGGACAACATCTACCTTGCCTCTCCCCGTCATCTCCTTAGTCGACGGCGCAGTACACTAGCCCTTCAGGAGTCTACTCCCCGCCACCCATCCCATCCACGTCTAGGTCCAGTACCGCTGGACTTGAAGCACACCACGAGGAAACTCACTTGGATTCGGGATCTGTTCTGGAGTACCGGCCTCAGGCTGCAGACTGCGGATAAAAAAGGGGCGCAAAATTGCTGCTGGAGACTTTATCGACGCTCCCGATGGGCCTCTAGGGCAATTTCCCTTGTCGGTGAACCCGGTTCTAGTCCCTGGACGCGGCTGCTGGCGGTGAATTTCCCCCTCCGGTACCTCATGTATCTAGTCCGTGCAGCTTCGCTTAAGCTACAAACCCGACTGCTCTGCAAATCTGACTATTCTAGTCGACCCCGTCTCTGCACTTAATTGTAGACCATCTCGAGGCATTTGGATGAAATTCGGGGAAACATTACAATAGCGTAAGGACGCCTCAGTCACTCATTAAGAACTTTCCAGGGCGTGATCCTTCTCGCTGTCACCGTGGTGGATATTGTCCAGGTCAATATCCAGTGGAATGTCGATCCCTTTCTCTGCCGCGTACGCCTTGTGTCCTTCGTGAGCGCAAGCTTCGTCGACAAGAATCGCGGCGCTCACCATTATTTCTCTCGCTTGCACGTAAATATCGTGCATACAACGGATCTGGTCGGTGATCAAAGTTCGGACTTCAGCCTCGTTTTCCCCGAGCGCTATCTTCCTGAGAGAAATGTAAGCTCAAATTCCGCGCATCGAACGACGAGAACACTACTGACTCCTCGTATAGCTGGTGTAGCTCTTGCCGCTCGCTTTCGCTGATGATATGGTATTCCGCATTGACACGTGCAGCCTCTTCTTCGATGAAGGCGGCTGAGGGTCCGTTGACGCGGACAAGAATGTAATCCGGGCGCGGCGCTTCGGTGGCGGACGTCGACATGGAGGTTAAATGTAGGATACGGGGTGGTGAATGTGTTGCTGGAATTGCTGCCACCGCCAGTCGCGACCCATTATATCTGACCAGAGTGGATTTAAACTTGTTGACATTGTTCCAGCTACAGTACAATAAGAAAACCATGACGACTCGAAGTATCGCGGAGTTACTGAAACCGGAGAGAGTCTTCAGCGACCGTCTTCCAGTTTCGACGCAAAGTACAATGAAGCGGCTTCGTCTTTGTTCAACTCTCAGTGACATGGGAAGTGGTTGGTTATTTCGTGAGGCGGCATTACCAGACTCGGATGTTGAGGCGTTGCATTTTTGTCCTTGGTAACGAACGTCTGAAGTCGTGAATTGTTTTTGTATGATTGAATCACCGTGATGCTGGAAGTATCATAGAGCGGCATTACTGAATTCGGAAATGAAAGCTTTGTACTTTTTGTTTCCGACTCCACCCTGAGAGATACCACTCGCCTGGAGCGACTTCGTATTCTGATCCACATCCGCTCGTTTATGGTGCCGTCGTCGGCATTACTGAACCACCGCCTTGTACTTACTCCCGCACAAGTTCGCCTGACTTACAACATGCACCAGGATCCCATATGTCTATTCTAGCACAATGAACTCGGTTGACGGATGACTCGCGCAGATTTGTAGTACCGCATCGAGATATTTCAGGGTCTTACAGTAGTCCTCATCACAGCGAATGTATTAATTAGAGAAACGACAGTAAATGCTCGACAAGAGTTTGTGACAACGACATGCGTCAACCATAAACTGGGATAGGCGGGGTCCCGTCGACGATGTAGCGTATCTTGCGTTTCCAGTGGTTGAGAATGCGAGGGATGTTGAAAATTCGGATTTCATCTTTGCTTCGAACCCTGGAACGCAGCTTCCAGGAGCCTAACCCACTCTTGATCTTGTCAAAGCGGAGGACAACTTCATCTATGGTAGGTCGCTTGGTGGGATCGACATTTACCATATCCGTCACCAGCGAACGCATAAATTCGAATCCGACGCGACCGGGACTGATCTGATACCTGGGATCGGATTGGCCCTGACGGGAGAAAACCTCAGAGCGCATTGGAAACCCAAGAAAAAACTGCGACGTACGTCCAGAAATTCTTCGCGGATGAGATTTCCCAGAAAATAGATGTCTGTAGCGAAAGGGTCCTGGGGATCTACGTGGCCGTCGTTTTGGTATTCTGGAACAGTTTGATCGGCTCCCACAATGGGCAAGGCCGAACGACGTTCCTCGGCATTGAGCCGCACAGAGATGCCAAAGTCGATAAAATAGTACTTGGGGGGCCGTTGGGTACGAGTCATCGAATGTGTCACACTCTTCTTCATATCCAACGAACTGGTCTGGTATTGGGGGTGGAACCCGTCGGGATACATGCCCCTGCTGGTCATCATGATATTGTTGGAGGAACAGTCACTCCACAAAAATATGTCAGTGTTGAATCCGTAGCAAACGAGATTCACATACCGATGCGCGACAAGATGTTTATGCATAAATTGCAAACCCTGGTATGAAAATTGAGCGGAGGAGAACTTCGGTAGAAAACATGTGCTGACCTCGAATATCTGGTTGAAAAAATCAACCACTTCCCCAACAGTATCGAAAGGAGGGCTGTCACATTTCCTCAGAAGCTCCATGACCAGAATCTGAAGGTCGGCATCGTTTGGGGGCTGCAGTACATCAAGCAGGGGGACACAGTGGTTCGTCGGGTCCTGCGAAATCTCAGATCCCGGGGCCGAGAGAAAGCGATGGATTCCTTCTTCAAAAGGATGCTTGGATTTTGAGACCCGCTTCAGTGCGACTTGAAGCCCGTCTGCATCGCGCACTGCATCCATGATTTGGCCACGCTAGTACACAGTCATTAGCGGAGGACGTGGGATTGGGATGGGAGGGAGCTACAAGGAGTCCCCAGCTATCCTCGGCAACAAGCAGATGAGCGTCAGACCCTGGAATCTTCCAGGACGGAATCCAGCCGCGTCTGAACCGAGGCCGGAGGGTGTACCCGGACTGCTGTAACCAGGGCTGCAAGTTGCGCCAGAAGATTTCCCTAGAGTCAAGGATGCCTGACGCCTCGGGGGGAGTTGATGGGCGGGCTTGGTCCCGCTCGTCCATGGCGACACTGAACTTCAAGCTTGGACAGGCGAGAAGGAGGGATGTTGTGTGCGCATGTGTACGAGCGTGGGCGCTGCGCCGAAGATCAGCCAAGTAGATTTGAATCACGGCAGTAGAACAAAAGGAGACAAAAGAAACAAGATCTTTGTTCATCCGGAAGTAACTCTCAGCAACCTTGTGCACCGTTTGGGAACCTCCCGGCACGTCAAAATGTATTTTCCATCTCTCTCTCCTGGAGGCTATAAAAGTAGGGCGGAACCTTCCATCCACACCGATTTAACAGTACCATCCTCCCATAAACTTCCGATCCGTCTGTCATGTCTGGGGTCGAATTCGCACTTCTGGCGGTCGCCGCCATCAAGATAAGCGGGCCTCTTGTCAACAAAGTACTTGGCCCGTACATGCCCAACACCCGCTTCGAATACTGGCAAACCCGCGCCACCAAATCCCTACAGATGTGGGACGACTTGCAGTGCAAAGGTCACGTCGACGAAGAAACTAGAACTGAAGTATCGGCAATGATTGCGGCGTATGAACGGCCGTTTCAACACATCCGTTCTTCATTAATCTGACCCTTTAGGTTCGAAACAAAGTCCCTCGACTACAAGGCAAACAAGAAGACCTTGAATCACAAGGCACGTCTTCGGGCTGTCGAAGTTGTGGGCCAGACGGAAACTGCGATGTCAGATGTTATAGTGGTGCGCAATCTCCCTTTAAATCGACCCACACCTTTCACTGACACGACTAATTCTAGAGAACCTCCCAAATGGCTTGGAACAAGGAAGCATACTGTTTGAAATATCATCGGCACCTGCGGGTCAACGAAGTGTGTCCGAAATGCGACACCCACGTCACCCCTTCTGGACGATCGCCCGAGTCGGGTCCTCCTACCTTGGTCGTTCCCAATCCGCCGCCGGTTACCGATCTAACGCTCGCCGACCTTTGTCTTTCTCCGGGATTTGTAAGCCACGAAAGTACGACCGTTTTTGAAACCGATGGGATACGCCGAGAAATACACACGAAGGCTTGTCGAATCCCAAGTCCCATTGAGGCCGAGGTAAGCTTGTTCGCCATGCCATGTCTTCCATTGTCTCAACATCCTCGGAAGACGTTCGCCACGATCTCGGAGGCTCCCAGAAATAGTGCTGAATCACCCAGGAGTGTTCCCTCTAACGAGCCCTCGAGCTGAAAATATTTATCCTCGCGCACATACTTACCATAATTAGTGTAGGACCCATGATTATCCCATCCCGGCTTAGGTCGAATATGGAGTTCGGATAACATTTGGATTTGGGCCTCTGAGGTCGGAGGAAAATCCGGATAACTTTCACTTTTTACACATGTACCTCGAAGGCACAATTCGGATAGCGCAATTTTTTTTTTGAAAAGGTTAGATCTAAGTTAGGATAAAGTTTGGTAAGAATTCTTGTTGAATCTTACATTGAATATTATTAACGGCGATGTTTGAAGTGATCACTTTGTATTCCAAGAACGGAGGCAAGGCTGGGGCTCATTCATGGGTTCCGAGTTCCGATATCATTGGATCGGTGTCGTACGTGATCGTACAGGTGTACCAGCATTTCAGTTCAAATTTGGTCATTGCAGTTACACCGCTCTCGGTATGCTACACTTTGCACATCTGCCGGCCAACTCCTTCCTCGCGTTATTGCCCCCACACGACGATGCAGTGAAACACTTCCGAGATCATCTCGAGATTGGACTGCGCGGCCAGACAATTTTCGAAGAGCTTCTCACAGGGCGTGAAGCACTGGGGAAAGCTGTCACAGGCCCGGTGAACTGTCGCCAGTTGAATACTGTGCGACGGAAGGGCAAGAATTGAGGTCGGAAGCAAAGTTTGGATAAACTTTTGACCTGGCGGTCACGAACGCAAAATTCGGATAAGATTTCGGCTGCAGCCGCAAGCAGTATGAGGTTCCAAATGCACATTTAACGGGGCGCAACTTTTTGTCGAAGTCATGTTTTGCGCCACTTTTTGGTTCTTTTTAGTTCAAATGTCGCCACTTTCATCTTTGAGAGGGAGTCAAAAAAAAAAAAAAAGCGGCGGAAACTCGACTTCTGCCACTTTTTAAATAGCCAGGCTAGTACTGTCGTCCTTCATGAGGTGGGAATTTGAGGAAGAGGCTTGGATTAGACGCCCGATCGCGATCACACGATTGTCGCTTTTGATGTTGATCATGATGGTTCGGCGCGTCGATTGAAAAGCAAATTTGACTGAACCAGTTGTGGTCCTGGCCAGTTGCAAGACATTCATACTGAACAATAAAGTGGCGGCCAGTAAAGCTAAGACAGAAGGGAAAAGCTTCGGCCCCCCGTAAAAAAATTGTCACTGGTTGAAATATTCAAATTTTTCGGCGAAATTTTGGGTGAAAAATAGGGGCAGTCAGAGTAGGCGATTATGGCCGATTATGGCGCCAATTCTCATGTCGATTCTGCCCCGATTCTCGAATTTATTTCATGTTAGAATCGTGCGAGAATCAGCCCAGAATCGCCTCAACTCTGACCGCCCCGATTCTCGGTCCGATTCTTGTCAAATTCTCGTAACCAGGTGAAGACAAACTATCGAGAATCGTTGTCGAATCGACTCCAGAGTCGATTCGACGATTCTCGCTGATTATGATTTTCCGACGATTCTCGCGATTCTCTCACGAATAAATAATTCGAGAATCGTCGCAGATTCGACACGATAATCGGTGTCAGAATCGGCGAGAATCGCCTACATCAGCAAAACAGGGATGTGCTACCTAGATCTACAGAGCTCCTGTAGTTGCTGTAGTTCATGTAGTTGCCATAGCAAGGGTACCCTCTCTGCAGTTCTCCATAGTTCGAGAGGTTTCCTATGTAGTGCTCTGTAGTTTCTATGTAGCGCTCCATAGTTGCTGTAGTTTAGGGGGCCAAGCAGAGAAAAGTAACCACTTTTCACTCGCTTTACTCATCCACTTTCAAGGCTTTGATTGCATTTCATTTCATTTCACTGGACTACATTTATTAGATACCTCTAATTATTAATTAAACAAGTGCGTTCTACCAGGATCGAACTTGCGACCTCGCGGATTCGGACAAAAGAGAGCAGTAAGCCCATTACCAAGTAGACTAAGAGACCGTACAAAGGCTTGAACCTAATAAGGATAGGTGGATATACTCTGATCACCAGGTCAACCATCTGTTAACCTCCTGTCACCACTCACAAATGTTGTAAATGCCTGAGTACTTCCGGCTCATGAGCCGAGGCCGTTGCTGGCTTATGCCGAATCGGGCATAAGCCACATAAGCCTTGATTTGGTAAGCAAGTGTGCTCAGTGACGCCGGTTCGAATCCGCGAGAGAGAGATTCTATTGTTTGCTGCAAACTTTATTCAATGAGGTAGCTTGAATTTTTACAAGACATGACCCAACAGACTAGAGTTGGTATGAGCAGAGGACCGCGGCTGTCTGTCATTGAATCTCCTACCACTCAATCAGCATCGTTTTTGCAAGTGTTGAATGAACAAAACAAAACAAAATGTGCCAGTTCCAAGCCAGTTCTGCATGTAGCAGGTTTGCTCAATGGATACAAAACAGAGGTCATAGACGGGAGGAAATATATTTTCCTCCCATGATGCACTCCAAGTGCAGATGGGCAGTGAATTTGGAACATTCCTGATACTCTGCTCTCGCAAAAGGCAACATGTGTGAGGTGGGAGAAAAATAACTAATTGGCACTTCATTCGGACGATTGAAGCAGAACTCGTAAAACAATACAAATTCCCACATACCTCAAAAGATGCCTGCTTTGACCCAGTGTCATCGTCAGAGGTTCAGTAGACCATCCTCGGATTTGCACCTACGGAACATAACTTGTCCTGTGAAGAAACTTTAACAAAGTGCGGCCCTCCAGGGAGCAGCGAGACAGTGGTTTCACTGTAGGATACACAAGTCTACTATTAACTGTACTCCTTATGAGCAACACCACACAATTGAGTTCGAATTTACCTGCCTTGAATTTAATACACATCCCAGAAGAGGCCCTGTGAAGGTCCTGCCAAGGGTTGTCCGAAAACTTGAGGGCGAAATTTTGTGTTTTAATTGTCCTAGAATTGGGTTTTTGGGGCCCAGATTTCCAAAACCGTGTCCGTTATTTAGGTTTTTGAGGGCTGGACACCAAAACTTTCTCCAAGTTGTGCCAACAACCGGTGCCTTGGCCTCCTGGTTCGTGAGAATCATTTTTATGCAGTCTACCATTGCTCAAGCTCATTTTGAGGTGCTCGCACATTCTCCGCCAGCAAAAATGCGATTTTTGCAGCCACTAATGTGATAACCCTTGTCCGAATTTGGGTTTTTGAAGCCAAGACCTGGCCAAAAAATTGGGTTTTGACGCCAGAGTAGGGCATTTTGGGTGTAAAACCCTTGGCAGGAGCTTCACAGAAGTTGAAGCCCTGTTAGACTTCAAAGTATCCATAAAGCAGAGGGAGGCAGGGCGAGATTGAGTGCAAGAGCAGAAGGCCGTAACGCGTGCGGATCCGATCGGATTCATCGGACGGACCCGCGCCGAGATCGGAGATATATATCTTGATTCTCATTCGCTGGGGCTTAACTCGTTTCGGCAGTCGTCCCCATTCGACATAACTTGATATCCGTGCATCACTACCCACTTGATATCTGGCGCTCGTTGATTTTTGGTGAGCTCCCGGGTAGAATTGAGCCGGGAAAAGTGGTCTATTGTGTCTACAAGGTATGCTATAATCTCCCTTCCTTTTCTCTCTTTTTTCTCTTTCCTCCTCTTGATAAAACTTGATGAAAAAACCCCGACAACAGACATAAGCCATGAGCCTATTCCAAAGGTAGGAATATTTGGGAATCTAAAAACCAAAGTTGTAGAGCTCGAAAAGAATTATAAAACTTGTCTTAGCACAATTTTCCTTAAACAGCTTAGTTGAAGGACAAAATGTGAAATACTTTCCCAGATGCGGCGGTTTTGAAAGCCAGAACAATCAAAAATAAGGACTTTTAGTGTCTTGAAGGACAAACCGCACCTCATTTCAATATTAATATACCCACTGATCAGTGTTGGCCGGTCACTGACCCAAGCTGACTAGTCAGTTTGGCAAGTCGGTGACTAGTCACCGGGTCGTGCGACTGGCCTGGCCTTCGCACCGCCTTTGCGGGGTCTAGCCGAGGCTAACCGAGCGAGGCTCCCACGTCAGCGGCAATGTTCCAGGACCCCGGTTAATAGGCTTCGAGGTCAGGTCCGGAACCGGACAAAAAATTGAGATTCTGACCTCAAAGCTAGGGCCAAACCGGACAAAAAATGAAGGTCGCTGGCCAAAATGCAGGGTCCAAACCGGACAAAATTTTCAAATTTTGACCCCATCGGCTGCCAGGTTTCAGTTCAAATTCGAAGGGAAAACTGCTTTGAACCCCTTGATTCTACTCATAACTAGAGCGGAGCGCCGAAAACCACGCAAAAACGCGCGACGGAGAATTTTTTTAATTTTTGGGGGCCGTGGGACTCCGAAATTACCGTTTTCGGACGCGTTACGGCAGCGTAGGCTGGGTCCGAACCGGACAAAAATCGCCAAATCCCGCCAAAAACTGTCCGGACAAAAATTGGCAGATTGGGGATTTTCGGGACCTAGCCTCGAAGCCTATTAACCGGGGTCCTAATGTTCCGTGGCAACGTCGCTGCTGGCAGCCTGCCGTGGGCTGGGTCATCAAGTCAGGCCGGTTAGGTGACCTGAGTGACCTGACCAAACCGGCCTTTCGACTAGTCAGTGACCCGGCCACCACTGCCACTGATTCATAATGAATGACGAGGGCGAGTGTACGAGCTGACAACAGATCCACAGGAGAACAAGAAGAGGGGGAGCGTACAAACTTCAGAGCTTGACGACCACAACAGATGTACTTAACAATAGGATTCATTCCCAATATGACCCATTAACGTCGAGCGCGAGTTCAGACAACGTTTGACAACGGTACTACATAATGTGTGCTCAACTATGGACAAGTACATAGAGTGCGGCCTCAACTATGGACAACTATGTAGAGTGCGGGCTTAACTATGGACAACTATGTGGCTAGGATGGAAACTACAGACCACTACAGACCACTACATAATTCGGGCCAAACTATGGCAACTACAAACAACTACAGTAAAACTCCCGGTTTGCTGATGTACTCTGACTGCCCCTAATGTTGTTTATTGTTCAGTCAAGTTTTCACCAAAAAAGGTGCTGAAAAAATCAAAGCATATTTTCAGCCCAAGGTGGAAAATCTGAAAGAAAGTTCAAAAGTGGTGAAAAAGGTTTGACCTTGACCTGTGTCCAGTTATGCCACTTCCCTGGTCAGAAACTTCCATTTCTTCCAGTACCTTCAGCTAGTCCATGTATGCGCTCCAACTACAAAGTGTCTTGGCTTAAGCCGGCTTCGCATCGGCTCACTGTATATATCAATGTATCCCGTAGTCCATCACTGCCAATCGGTTGCTTAAGCCAACTTAGGACGGCTTAGCCTGAGGAAAGTGCGCGAAAACACGCTATTAGCCCAAGCCAATTGAAGCAGGTGACAGTACTTGGGACCTGGCCTACCTTATCTCTGGGAAGTGTACTAGGCTGTGGTCTCGCTACCTTCGCCGAGCAAAATGGAAAACCTCTACCTCGGGCTTCTCGTCTCTACCGCATACTCATCTCTGAGTCCCTCTTCATGATATGGAAGGTCCGAAATGAATGTGTGATCAACTGAGAGGGGGCAGAAATGCCCGAACACGAAATCTACAATAAATGGTTGTACGCTATCAACATGTGCGTTAAATTTGACCGCGCTCTTACAAACCACGCAAAATTTGGTAAGCAAAACTTCATCAAAATTTCCCTCGTCCTCCAAACCTGGAGTTGAACGCTAATGGAAGAGGATAAGCTGCCGGAAAACTGGATCAGAGAGCCCAGGGTTTTAGTAGTCTCTCGTAGACAGACACTACAACAGAATTACGCTCGTACCTCGCATGTTGTAGTCTGTTGATTAGGGTGATCAATTGATCGCTGGCCGGCTTATTACAAATCACAAAATTTCTCGGATGTTCAAATGAGTCCCGCGACGCGTTTTTTGTCTATTCACCATGTCCCCGACGTTCATCAAGTCTAACTGAGGGTTTCCTCCACTGAAGTTTAGTTACCAAGCCTCAAGAACGAGGATGCCGAGATTTGATGGCCGGCACGCCGGCGGCATGCGCCAAAACCGAAATGTTGGTTCAAGCTCAAATAGCAAGCACTTTTATTATTCTGAAGACACAGATCGCCTCATAGGGTGCTGGAATGTCCCGTTTTATTTCAAGTTATGTTGCTGGAGGGTGTATGGAGTAGTATGAAGTGAAAAGTAAAATGATTTGTAATCGCCTGCCAAAAGATTGGTAATAAGCTGGCCAGCGTACATCGGCCGCGCGGTCAACTACAGACTAGGGTTTTAGTGGGTACTGAGCAACACCCATCGCACCCCCCATCTCCGCCCCATGGGCGCCGAGGGAGGAATCGATAGCTCAGAGCCCCACACTGTGGCACATCGCCTCGTGCGCTTACACATTACCCTGGGCGGTGGTTGTGTTTCATCACCTTTTCCCGGAGACCTCGCGGTCTCTGTTCTTTACGCGACTCCGCAGGCTAACCAATATTAACGCCCTCCGGGCAGACCTGGATCCTCCGCGTAGCAATGTTCGGCTACGTGTTCAAAGTCGATGGTTTGTGCTATGCATTCGAATCCCGAGATGAAGGTTTCATTTTGAGGGATGATTCGATGATTGGGACGGTAGAATATCAGCAGAACTGCTTCCGGGCACAGAAACATTTTACTGTAGTCTGGGTCTGAAATATGTGAGCACAAGCTTTACCGCCTCCGGCTGAACATCGACAGGAAGCACAAGATAATATAAAGACTTGAATATTGAGATGAGGGTCTCAGGTTTAGTGATAATTGTGAAGGTAGAATATTGGCAAAGCTATGTCTGAGTCACTGTAATTTGGAGCATGTTATCGTAGTCTGGACTGAGCCTGAGCTTTACCACCTCCAGCCAAACAGGCGATGTCAGACAGAAAGTACAAAGTAATATATTGAGGGCCACTGTAGTCTACAGATTACTTTATGTTGTCTGACATCGACCTTGGAATACTTAGTGTGGAGTTGTTGATTTATCGTTCAGCTTTCCGAGAAGAACACAAAGGCCAAGTTGAATGCGAGACAGGGCAAACACCGGCAATAACACTGACCAGTAGCTTCCAAAGGGGAAGTCGCAGCACGGGAAACTGATAGTATTTGGAATAGGAGCTGCAACATATCAATGAGTTGTGGTGTGACAACAAAGACCCGGGCCCTAGCGCGAGAGCAACAAGAGCAGCCGTTGAAAAGGCCGGCGGCAAAGCTTGGGCAAAGCAGCGAAAGCGTGGACTCAAGTTGGACTTTTCTGAGTGTAAACTTCCCGAAGGAACCCAGAGATCAACAGGAGGTTTGAAATGGATTTCTTTAGTGGCAAAAGGATTGAGATAATAGTTTAGTGGCAAGTGGTAACGATGGTTAGAGGAAAGAGGTGATAAGCAAAGACAAACAAATCGTGGGAATAATGGGAACGATCGAGTCGCGACAGACAATTACTGGGTTTCAGACCTGGATACCTCCGGATCCAGGTACTTAGGTAGGTAGGTAGGTAGGTAGGATTACGCGGCACGGTCCCACTCAGGAACACCGGTTCCAGGAATTATCCCGGTGTAGACGCGCTATATATAGCTACATCATCTTCCCTGGACCCCTCCATATCCCGGTAGCCGAGCTTACGGTCGCAGCGGGACGTCGCAAAACAAATGTTAGTTGTGCTTTGTCGATTTCGTACCACCAAAAAAAAAAAAAAAAAAAAACATTACTTGGGACACGTTATAAGATTGCGAGCGCGAAGTCGGTGTGTAAATTTGACAAGTGGGCGACGGTACAGCAGCGAGATGACAGTAAAATAAGGAGGTTACAATGCAGACTATTATGGTATGTGTGCGAGGATAAATATTTTCAGATCGAGGACTCGTTAAAGGGAACACTACTATTGCTGGGAGCCTCCGAGATCGTGGCGAACGTCTTCCGAGGATGTTGAGACAATGGAAGACATGGTATGGCGAACAAGCTTACCTCGGCCTCAATGGGACTTGGGATTCGACAAGCCTTCGTGTGTATTTCTCGGCGTATCCCATCGGTTTCAAAAACGGTCGTACTTTCGTGGCTTACAAATCCCGGAGAAAGACAAAGGTCGGCGAGCGTTAGATCGGTAACCGGCGGCGGAGTGGGAACGACCAAGGTAGGAGGACCCGACTCGGGCGATCGGCCAGAAGAGGTGACGTGGGTGTTGCATTTCGGACACACTTCGTTGACCCGCAGGTGCCGATGATATTTCAAACAGTGTGCTTCCTTGTTCCAAGCCATTTGAGAGGTTCTCTGGAATTAGTCGTATCAGTAAAAGGTGTGGGTCGATTGGAAGGGAGATTGCGCACTACTATAACATTTGACATCGCAGTTTCCGTCTGGCCCACGACTTCGACAGCCCGAATACGTGCCTTGTGATTCAGGGTCTTCTTGTTTGCCTTGTAGTCGAGGGACTTTGTTTCGAACCTAAAGGGTCAGATGAATGAAGAACGGATGTGTTGAAACGGCCTTTCATACGCCGCAATCATTGCCGTTACTTCAATTCTAGTTTCTTCGTCGACTTGACTTTTGCACTTCAAACCGTCCCACATCTTCAACGATTGGGTTGCGCGGGTTTGCCAGTATTCGAAGCGGGTGTTGGGCATATACGGGCCGAGCACTTTGTTAAAAAGAGGCCCCCCCAGCTTGAGTACATCGCAGGCGAGGAGTCCGAACTCGGCCATGGTAGAACTAGGCGGATTAGAGAGAGAGAGGAATCGGGAGGTAGGGCGGTAGTGCTCGGAGGACGGGTAGTTGATGGAGAGTTCGCAAATTCCGCCCTGCTTTTATAGCCTCCAGGAGAGAGAGATGGAAAATACATTTTGACGTGCCGGGAGGTTCCCAAACGGTGCACAAGGTTGCTGAGAGTTACTTCCGGATGAACAAAGATCTTGTTTCTTTTGTCTCCTTTTGTTCTACTGCCGTGATTCAAATCTACTTGGCTGATCTTCGGCGCAGCGCCCACGCTCGTACACATGCGCACACAACATCCCTCCTTCTCGCCTGTCCAAGCTTGAAGTTCAGTGTCGCCATGGACGAGCGGGACCAAGCCCGCCCATCAACTCCCCCCGAGGCGTCAGGCATCCTTGACTCTAGGGAAATCTTCTGGCGCAACTTGCAGCCCTGGTTACAGCAGTCCGGGTACACCCTCCGGCCTCGGTTCAGACGCGGCTGGATTCCGTCCTGGAAGATTCCAGGGTCTGACGCTCATCTGCTTGTTGCCGAGGATAGCTGGGGACTCCTTGTAGCTCCCTCCCATCCCAATCCCACGTCCTCCGCTAATGACTGTGTACTAGCGTGGCCAAATCATGGATGCAGTGCGCGATGCAGACGGGCTTCAAGTCGCACTGAAGCGGGTCTCAAAATCCAAGCATCCTTTTGAAGAAGGAATCCATCGCTTTCTCTCGGCCCCGGGATCTGAGATTTCGCAGGACCCGACGAACCACTGTGTCCCCCTGCTTGATGTACTGCAGCCCCCAAACGATGCCGACCTTCAGATTCTGGTCATGGAGCTTCTGAGGAAATGTGACAGCCCTCCTTTCGATACTGTTGGGGAAGTGGTTGATTTTTTCAACCAGATATTCGAGGTCAGCACATGTTTTCTACCGAAGTTCTCCTCCGCTCAATTTTCATACCAGGGTTTGCAATTTATGCATAAACATCTTGTCGCGCATCGGTATGTGAATCTCGTTTGCTACGGATTCAACACTGACATATTTTTGTGGAGTGACTGTTCCTCCAACAATATCATGATGACCAGCAGGGGCATGTATCCCGACGGGTTCCACCCCCAATACCAGACCAGTTCGTTGGATATGAAGAAGAGTGTGACACATTCGATGACTCGTACCCAACGGCCCCCCAAGTACTATTTTATCGACTTTGGCATCTCTGTGCGGCTCAATGCCGAGGAACGTCGTTCGGCCTTGCCCATTGTGGGAGCCGATCAAACTGTTCCAGAATACCAAAACGACGGCCACGTAGATCCCCAGGACCCTTTCGCTACAGACATCTATTTTCTGGGAAATCTCATCCGCGAAGAATTTCTGGACGTACGTCGCAGTTTTTTCTTGGGTTTCCAATGCGCTCTGAGGTTTTCTCCCGTCAGGGCCAATCCGATCCCAGGTATCAGATCAGTCCCGGTCGCGTCGGATTCGAATTTATGCGTTCGCTGGTGACGGATATGGTAAATGTCGATCCCACCAAGCGACCTACCATAGATGAAGTTGTCCTCCGCTTTGACAAGATCAAGAGTGGGTTAGGCTCCTGGAAGCTGCGTTCCAGGGTTCGAAGCAAAGATGAAATCCGAATTTTCAACATCCCTCGCATTCTCAACCACTGGAAACGCAAGATACGCTACATCGTCGACGGGACCCCGCCTATCCCAGTTTATGGTTGACGCATGTCGTTGTCACAAACTCTTGTCGAGCATTTACTGTCGTTTCTCTAATTAATACATTCGCTGTGATGAGGACTACTGTAAGACCCTGAAATATCTCGATGCGGTACTACAAATCTGCGCGAGTCATCCGTCAACCGAGTTCATTGTGCTAGAATAGACATATGGGATCCTGGTGCATGTTGTAAGTCAGGCGAACTTGTGCGGGAGTAAGTACAAGGCGGTGGTTCAGTAATGCCGACGACGGCACCATAAACGAGCGGATGTGGATCAGAATACGAAGTCGCTCCAGGCGAGTGGTATCTCTCAGGGTGGAGTCGGAAACAAAAAGTACAAAGCTTTCATTTCCGAATTCAGTAATGCCGCTCTATGATACTTCCAGCATCACGGTGATTCAATCATACAAAAACAATTCACGACTTCAGACGTTCGTTACCAAGGACAAAAATGCAACGCCTCAACATCCGAGTCTGGTAATGCCGCCTCACGAAATAACCAACCACTTCCCATGTCACTGAGAGTTGAACAAAGACGAAGCCGCTTCATTGTACTTTGCGTCGAAACTGGAAGACGGTCGCTGAAGACTCTCTCCGGTTTCAGTAACTCCGCGATACTTCGAGTCGTCATGGTTTTCTTATTGTACTGTAGCTGGAACAATGTCAACAAGTTTAAATCCACTCTGGTCAGATATAATGGGTCGCGACTGGCGGTGGCAGCAATTCCAGCAACACATTCACCACCCCGTATCCTACATTTAACCTCCATGTCGACGTCCGCCACCGAAGCGCCGCGCCCGGATTACATTCTTGTCCGCGTCAACGGACCCTCAGCCGCCTTCATCGAAGAAGAGGCTGCACGTGTCAATGCGGAATACCATATCATCAGCGAAAGCGAGCGGCAAGAGCTACACCAGCTATACGAGGAGTCAGTAGTGTTCTCGTCGTTCGATGCGCGGAATTTGAGCTTACATTTCTCTCAGGAAGATAGCGCTCGGGGAAAACGAGGCTGAAGTCCGAACTTTGATCACCGACCAGATCCGTTGTATGCACGATATTTACGTGCAAGCGAGAGAAATAATGGTGAGCGCCGCGATTCTTGTCGACGAAGCTTGCGCTCACGAAGGACACAAGGCGTACGCGGCAGAGAAAGGGATCGACATTCCACTGGATATTGACCTGGACAATATCCACCACGGTGACAGCGAGAAGGATCACGCCCTGGAAAGTTCTTAATGAGTGACTGAGGCGTCCTTACGCTATTGTAATGTTTCCCCGAATTTCATCCAAATGCCTCGAGATGGTCTACAATTAAGTGCAGAGACGGGGTCGACTAGAATAGTCAGATTTGCAGAGCAGTCGGGTTTGTAGCTTAAGCGAAGCTGCACGGACTAGATACATGAGGTACCGGAGGGGGAAATTCACCGCCAGCAGCCGCGTCCAGGGACTAGAACCGGGTTCACCGACAAGGGAAATTGCCCTAGAGGCCCATCGGGAGCGTCGATAAAGTCTCCAGCAGCAATTTTGCGCCCCTTTTTTATCCGCAGTCTGCAGCCTGAGGCCGGTACTCCAGAACAGATCCCGAATCCAAGTGAGTTTCCTTCGCAATCTCGTGGTGTGCTTCAAGTCCAGCGGTACTGGACCTAGACGTGGATGGGATGGGTGGCGGGGAGTAGACTCCTGAAGGGCTAGTGTACTGCGCCGTCGACTAAGGAGATGACGGGGAGAGGCAAGGTCGATGTTGTCCGAGGTTTGGTCTGCCATCACGCGCATGTTTTCAGCGCGCGTTGTTCTTTGTTCTCCCGCCCATCGGCCTCTGCTTGCCATTTCGCCCGTCCCCCACGCCTTGGGATGCCTTCCGCCTCTTTGAGACCCTTTTGTGCGGGCAGGGGGAAAAGCTGACATTTCACGCCGGTCGAATAGGGGTTTTAGGGTGTGCCACTCCTCGCTGGGCAGCATGTCGTGAAGAATCGGCCGTGGTCAAGGTGCGTCTTGTCTAGACGACTCCGCCACCCTACTGGTCTTCGGGCTCCAGCTGACCGACCGTAGGTGAAAGGGGCGCGTGCAGGCTCGCCCTGCTTCGATCTCCGCAAGGATTGGCTCCTCATCGTAAGCTATCGTGTTTCTCTTCCACAGCAGGGCAAATTGGTGTTATTGAATTATCTGTCCAATCTGCTCGGATGGCCAGCGTTCCTACACTTCAGGTCGCTTTCTCACGGCCGACCCGACTCGTTTTGGGCTCTAGCTGACAAAAGTACGACACCCCTCGTCCTCCTCTTGACCCATAGCAGGGCAACTGCGACGTGGGTCTGAGAGTTCGGCAGTGGCGCGAATTGCCGTTGCTCGCTGTCCGTCGTGAGCTTCGATACGCAGCCGTCGCACCCTAAGCTCTGCGCGTTTCAGCAGTCTGGACTTGGGCGTGTTCCCCGTCTACAGGCCTTACCTGGAGCGGTACGCGAACACGTCGCGGACAAGAAGCATGCCTTGGTCGACAACCCGCGGTGCTAGCCGCAGACAGAGCCGTCTGCGTTGTTCGCGCGCCAAGGCCCTGCCCGAGTCTGCGCTGCTGTGAGTCTTTGGGACAATCGTCGAGTAGGAGCTCTTCGACCTCCAGCCACATCCCTGTCGGGCGTAAGTATCTTTTGTCTTTCGTGCATCAGGGACGGACGAACCTGCGCTTTAGTTAGTCTCGTAAATTGCCCGGGGCGACCGAGCACACCTTCGTTTCGGTGCCCTACGCCTCGGGGTGAGACTCGTCAAGCTTACTCTCCGGGGGCTTGACAAACAGCACTCCTCAGGCTCCCGAGTCCCATCTGCACCGGCTGTTACCGTCCCTCTTCCTGCGGCGGCAACGAATACGCACCCATCGGCGCATTGCGACAGGTATAGTACTTGGTCCATGATCTCGAGTTCCGTCTGTGCTAAAGGCCTACGGTCCCCCCCTCATCCATCCTTCGTGCTCATTTTTTCGCACAGAGAGGGACGAGCCGGCGCAAATGGCTGTATCTGTCTACATCGTCAGTGTCTCTATCTGCCTAGTCTTGAGGGAGCTAGCAGACCGAGGATTTCCAAGCGACGTCCGCTTCCTCTATGTTCATTTTCCACCTAAAGGTCCGCGCACTTGTCTGACTTGCTGATGATGCCCAGGAGTGATCATGAGCCGTGGATGCTTACCATATTTTTTCGGCGGACTACCGCGAAGGCAGAGCTCTTCGCTTGATCTCCTCTCCAATGTGCAGTTCCCCGTCGTGCGTTCTGAGGTCGCCCAGCAAGCATAATAATGGTTCTGCACATTGATTTACCTCGATCATTTAATTGGCGTCCGCACTAGATGGTCGCAGTTCTGTGTGTGTATCACAAGTAGGTGTTCTGGTTTGTGGCAGCTGCGCGAGTTGAGTAGCCCTGTAACCGTTGCTCAGCAGTCCGATCCTCCGTATGCTGACCGACGACGCAGGTCCTTTCAACGTTTCACGGACAGAACTTGAACCAGGGGCACAGGATGGCCGAACAAGTGGTAGTAGCGAGCCAGGTCATCTCTTTATTTCTCCCGTCCCCAGACGGACGCTAAAGCTTTGTAGTCTTGAGGACGCTGTGAGGGCGGAGCGGACATTTCGGCCGAGAGCAACTCCGGCTCGATTCGTACTACCCGGCCCGAACTTGGCCTTTTCCTCTCTTTGATGTTGTTTTTTCAGACTTTCGCAAAAAATTAATCGACCTTTGAGTTGAAGTCCGCCTGCTCCTTTCCGCTGAACTGCCTATCTCCACCGATTGCCGCTCAATCTGAAGATTCTGCTGTTCTCCCTCTTGCTCTTGCTCTCAAATTTGGGAGGCTCGAAGTGGTCTCAGTTCACCACGGATATGCCAAGAATACTTGGGCGACATGAGCCTTTCGCCGCTCGGACGCAATTCATTTAACGAGAGGGTGACTTTTTAGCGCGACAGAGGATCTAGGCGACTGATATCCTATTGTTCTGTTCGAATTTCGGACGCTCCGCTGAGGTTCACCTTCGTCACACGAGTTGGACATAGATCCGCCTCGATGTCGCACTGCATGAGCATCTGATAGCGACCACTCCATGCCCTCGGCTATTCTTTGCCGTCTAAGTACCAGACTTTACTTCCACCGGATGGATTGAACTCGAATGATCGTTCTCGGCGGTCATGCAACATTGCGGTGGGTTCGGGCTTCGCCCTTTGTTGTATGCACTTACTTATCCTATTTATCCTCTCAAAGTACCCCCTTGCTCTTTTGTTTCCGCGGATGGGTTATTGGAGCGACGGACTATCAAGTGGTTGCACGAGCCTTCTACAAGGACGCCCCGATGGTCATTGTCAGCACCAATTGTTTTGATCGCGGACCCACAGCGGGTTTACTGCTTGGGAATCCAATTCTGGTGCTCTTTTGGTGCTCTTTACAAGTAAGTTTTCGGATGTTGTTGACCGGGAAAAACTTTTTACAAGACTGTGTTAGAAATCCTAAATGATAGAATATGTGCTTGGGTTCAAAATATTTTCTTTCCATGGAGGGAGGAAGTGCTCGACGGTTGCAATTGTCCACAAAAAAACAAGACTCTGCGATGAAAAATACAGACAGTACAGTCGCCAATAAAATGTGCACTAGAGGTTGTACATCGCCCGGCCAGCCAGGGTATCCGCGCGGTGCCAATTTCCGCGAGGGACGCCTTATAGTCGAATTACGTAGGCTCTGTTAGGTACGTCAGATTTACCCGAAAAATGCAATATTCAACTCACGCACGACAGCCGCATTGTGGTCGAGTGGCTCGCTTGGATGCTCAATTGAGACCTCACCGACAACCGCATTCTGATCGGAGTGCGAAAGACTTTCCGCACCCGCGTGTGCCTTGTCTGCGCCACAATTTAAGCTCCCCAACTTTGACTCAGCGCCTTTGATACTTCCGCTGGTTGTGCGATCACTTTGACTGGTGGCCAACTGATCTTGAGCTTGATTTTCCGCTGCTTCATTTGTGCGTGGTGTAAGTAGGTGTTGTGAGCTGGGAAACTTGGAACGCACCCATGGATTTAGGGCTAATATCACCTTGCGGTCGAGATTCAACTCCCGTCTCTAGGCCTGTCGTGGTAAACTCAGTCTGTGCTGGCGTCATTCACCGAGAAAGCGTACCAACGAATTCCTCCCCCTCTCCAGGATGATCACCTCCACTCACGGCGTGACCATCCTCGGAATCCACAAATGTGCTTGTGGCTTGCCTAGACGTGCTTTCGGTGTTCTCAGAGACATTGAGTTTATTTGCCTTTTCCTGGAGCTGCACCTTCACGTCGTGCACTTTCCGGAGCAAGACAGAGTTCGCCTCTTCCGCTTCACGAGCCATATTCATCGCTTGCAGTGATTGAAAACCGTAGTTTGCCGATTTGCTCTGTATCAAATTTCAGGCTTCATCCTCAGCATGTATCCTTATCCGAGACGTACCTTGATGTGTCCCATATGCTTGGAACAATCGTCGTGAAAGCTGTGAGCTTGGATTAGGGTCCTTGGATTCCAAGGATTTTTGTTCTTCAGCTCATTGTAGTCGGCAAGATCCCTACGAGGGTTGTTAAGTTTAGTCAGGCGTGGTTAGGTGGGTTCGGACCCGTCAAGTTCCGCCAGTAACTGGTTGCCAATCTCCTTGGGAAAGGAGGATTGGGAGAGTAGCTTGACCCCCTCGCTGTAGTGTGCATATCCCGCTTCGATCCGTTTTGTTGAGCCGTTCCGGTGAGCGAATTTGTATGTCTCTGTGTAGACTTTTACGCAAGCCGAGAGGATGGAGATGACGGTAGCCGGGTCAATCATATTCTGTATTGCGGTATATGCGAAGAGCGGTCTGCGGTGAGGTGGGTGCTCGAAATAAATATGGTCCGGGAAAATGATCTTTACCTTTATACGGCTCTGCCAAGGCTCTGCGGCATTCCCTTCCTAGGTGAAAAAATGTGTGAAGTGCATGTCAGCGTTTCCGAACTCGGCACAATAACGCGTACGGCTGTACAACATCGGACGGGAAGTTGACGCAACGTTGCAAAGAAGAAGTCAGAAGCGGTAAAGCCGCTCACAAGCGAGGAGACGATCAACACGCACTGCGTGGCGTCAATATGAGAGTTCAACGTTCAGTTCTTGTTCTTTCTCTTTTGATCCGCGTTGGTTGCAACGAAACGCGACCAAACAAGCACAAATACATTTACCTCCTGGACCCACAAAGTCGTCGGTAGTTGACCTCGCCCATCTTATTACCAATCATTTGGCAGGTGATTACAAGTCATTTTATTTTTCCCTTTATACTGCTCCAAACACCTTCTCACACCAGAACTTGAAAAAAATCTGGACATTAGAGCACCCTATGAAGTGATTTGTGTGTTCAGAATAATAAGAATGCTTGCTATTTGAGCTTGAACCAATATCATAATGTGGTATGTCCCACAATACATTCCACCCCTTGCACTAATCGACAGCCAGCGTCGGAGTTTTGTTGATCATTTACTAGGAATCATACTCAAAGCTGAAGATCAATCCATGACTGCTGGAATTCCCGAAACGACAAGACGAACCAACGAGGTTCGAGTGATCCCGTTGAAATGTCTGGCTTTGAGAGACTAAAGACGAACGGGGTATCGAATCCATTACTAATTCTGGTGGGACATGAGATCTTACGGTCCAGACACAAAAAGCGGCCGCTCGTCACATTAAATGCATCATCTCTCTCTCTCTCTCTCTCTCCCCCCGTCGGGAGTCAGCCATCTTTCGGGTATTGACGTCGAGACTTCAACGCCTCCTGAGTAGAGGACTTGACTTTCTGATCATAATTCAGCTGAGGATTCGATGAAACCCTGAGGAGAACTCACTTCTTCAAAGGCTTCTACATTCCGCTTGAACTCCGAGACCTCACGGACGAATTGGATGTACTCAGAGACGAGTCCGTTGGCCACAGTGACTTCGGTCCCCTCGGCGAGTAAACTTCCCACCGCGATGAGTCCACATTCGCGATCCAATGCATACACACACGTTAAGTAAGCCTGGCAGAGTTCGAGCTGGTCCGCTGGTGGGATAATCTCGGATTTTGCGTTGGCATTGGCCTCTTTGATGGCATCCAGAGCAAAGCCGGCATTAGATTGAACGTTGGTTATCAGGATGGTGGGAGTGATCATGCTGGATATTGTTTCTGAATATGTTGGGGGGGTGGACTCGTTGAAGTTCGACTTATATGTTTTTGCGTTGACGGAAAAGGCATTGATGGCCCGCATTGTTTTTGCTATTGTATCTTCATTTGGAAGCGGTCCAAAAAGAAAGTGCCGTCTTTGTTCTCCGTTCTGTTCCCAAGACAATGTTACTTGTCTGGGTGGAGATAGATCGTTCCCAATCCACGACGCAGCAGCATTACCAAATGGAGCCCAAGGGTTTTTATTTTTGCACGAGAGCTCTTTGTTCAGTCCTGTGGGCTCGCCAACCTGAATATATCTCATTGTAGCCAGCTTGATATCACATCGGTTTCCAGAAAGACCTCCTTGGGTGGGAACAAACACATCTATTCTGAGTGTCTGTAGGAAGGGATAGCAGGTACACGACGCAGGATATACCCGATTCTGAGGTACCAATGTTTGAAAGGACGACTGGGTCGAGGAAAGCCGCCGGCTTTGACAATGCGAGAGCGCAGTTTCCAAAATCCCAACTGACTACGGATGGCCGCGAATCGCTCGACAACCTTATCGATGGTGGGGCGTTTTGCGGGATCCTTAGCAACCATATCGGTCGCGAGACTTCTCATAAACTCAAACCCATACATTTTCCTGAAGCGGCGGTTATCGCCCTGAATGATGTGTGAGCAGGGTCTTTCCAGTCAAGTTGAAACGAGTACCTCGATAAACTCTTTCAGAATCATGTTTCCCAGGTAGTAAATATCGGTAGGGAATGGATCGCAAGGCTCAGGTGCGTCGCCCTCTTCAGTCAATCGAAATTCGGGCACGCTCTTATCGCCGCCCCTAATAGGATCCTCTAGTGGGGGCGGCGATCTCGACTCGTATCGACGGGAGATGCCGAAATCAATGAAGAAGTATTTTGGAGGCCTTTGGGTGCGCGTGTAGAATTTCGCTTTCCCTGAGAGGTCGCGTTTCTTTGAGAAGTGCAGAGGATGGTAACCGTCCGGAAACATCCTCGAGGCCTCCATCATTATGTTTTGTCCAGTGCAGTCCCTACACGGCGTGTATGAGTGGACAGGTCAAGAAAGAACTCGGGGACAAACCGATGAGCGACATTATGGTCATGCATGAATTTCATGCCCTGGATCGAGCCCATGAGAGAAAGAATCGAATAACGAGGGTTGTGGAAGTGCATTACCTCGAATACCTGGTTGAAGAAGTCCACGGCTTCGCCGAACGTGTCAAACCGGGGTTTCGAGTATGGTCGCAATAGAGGCATTACAATAATGGCCATATCGGTGTCGTTGGGAGGCAGGAGGGTCTCAAGTACCGGGACACAGTGATTGCGAGGATGGTTGGCCAGGGCATCAGACGAAAATAAGGTCACGATCGCATGTTCGAACTCGTGTATTTTGCTGTCCAACAGTTTCAAGCACACATCCATGCTGTCTCGGATACGGACGGCGTCGATGACGTACGGATTCTGGAGATTATTAGCTGGGCTCACAAACACATTATCGTATTATCGAACCTTCATAGGCTCTCCATCCTCACATTGCCAAGAGAATTTGTTTGTTCCCCGCCACGACGGTATCCAGCCCGGCCGATAACGTGGTCGGAGCATGTAGCCGCAACCTTGGAGCCAAACTTGGCGGTCGCGCCAGAAGACCTCACCCTCGAGGAGATCGCCGAGAAAGGATGCATCGCTTGCAGTGACGCCCTGCAAAGGAGGACGCAGTCGTTCCTTCACAGACATCGGCGAGCGGCGACTGAGTGGTGTGGGTCCAATGTTGCGTATGTTTGTTTGGGATCATGATGGATGTAAACCAATTCTGGAACACAGACGATATGTCACCAGAAATACCCAAGGTGGTAAAGCCGAAGCGGGAGGAGACTGCCATGGGGATTCTTTGTTTATTGTTCTCTAAAAGGTACCACGACGTGCCGTTCCTTTAAATCGTCGAGTCAAATCTCGCCAAGCATTCTCAAATCGCACGAGCCCCGCACCGTCCAGCCCAGTGCCTACCACCCATTCGACAAATCAGGCCAATCCTGTCATGGTTTCCCCCACTCAAGAGCTCATTAATCTCGGCAAAATCTCCAATTTCTCCTTCAATTTCTTGAAGAAGCAGTCGGCCGATGGGCAGCTCCAGGGAGTGCTCGCTTCACTCAATGCTACCCAGGCATTGCTGGGTCAAGATATCCTCGATCACAAGATGCAGAGCCACCTTCAAGGATTGAATGAAGGGTGAGCGAAGCTTATATTTCATATCCCTTCGCTCATCCATAGTCCTAGGTTCGATCGACGGCGTCTGGAACTGGTAGAGATGGGCCAGAATGCGGCCAAAGGTTGGATGGCCCGTACGTGGCACGCGCGGAAGTTGAATGCACTGGCAAATAAGCTTCACGACGAAGTACAGGTAAGCTTACACTGGTACTATTCTGCCACATTCTTACCCTCCTCCTTCTGCAGAGTGCATCGGACAATGAAAAACTTAAAAAAGACATCGCACTGAGGAAGCGGACGCTGGCCGCAAGGGAGATGGGTTTCGGCCAAAACCCTGACAATACAATGCTCGCAGTGGATATCGCAAAGAAGCAGTTGGCGTCGTTCGTGCATGAATTGAATTCTCTCAATATCCCGCACTACTCTTTCCCGTCCAGGACACACACTGGGAAGGAGGAAGTCACTGTGGAGCTCAAACCTGATCAGTTGGTGCCGTTTGCGCTTGCTCTAAAATCTCTCGGCCCCCAGCACTCTCCCTCGTATTCTCCTTCCGAGCTGTAAGTAGCGGTTTCCACCACCTTCGCACATTTGACTTATCGCCTTCCGTATGTAGTGTAGAAGTTCCGGATCCCACCTACGACGCGGAGGCTGAGGAGGACCTGGAGGGTATCAGCATCCATACTACAGCCTCGAGCTTCAGGAGGTGAGTTGCTGGAGACCCCGCACTTGCTTGCTTAACGTGACGAATATGTGTCTAGTGCGATGGAAGACTTTTCGGAATGGGAGTAGACAGTGGTATCCGATTCACGATGATAACGCCGGTCGTTTTGTATATCATATCCTGCCTTAATATTGAAAGCTTGCCCACACAAAGTGCTCGTCAAGTGCGAACAGAGAAAGACCGCCGAGAACGTGTCTCAGCTCCACTTCGTAGCATCCCGAAATGGTAAACCTGTTGTGGGTCCAAGATCAGGGTGGTGGTCAACCACTTGACAGATCGCCGCCGCCAATCCGCGTTGGAAGTAAACTTTATCCCGAAAGGGAACGGAGGCGCAGTGTCGGATTTTTGAAACAAGGTCACAGAAAAAAGGCGGGAGCCTAAATAAATATTGCATGGCTGCCATGGGCGGTCGGTCACAAATCCATTGGAAGTAAACCCCGGCAATTGTGCATCCAGAATTGGAACAAGAGCACGAAACTGCCGTAGATCCGCCTCATTGTCGCACAGCATCCGATAGCGGCGATCCCACGTAGGACCCCGGTTAATAGGCTTCGAGGTCAGGTCCGGAACCGGACAAAAAATTGAGATTCTGACCTCAAAGCTAGGGCCAAACCGGACAAAAAATGAAGGTCGCTGGCCAAAATGCAGGGTCCAAACCGGACAAAATTTTCAAATTTTGACCCCATCGGCTGCCAGGTTTCAGTTCAAATTCGAAGGGAAAACTGCTTTGAACCCCTTGATTCTACTCATAACTAGAGCGGAGCGCCGAAAACCACGCAAAAACGCGCGACGGAGAATTTTTTAATTTTTGGGGGCCGTGGGACTCCGAAATTACCGTTTTCGGATGCGTTACGGCAGCGTAGGCTGGGTCCGAACCGGACAAAAATCGCCAAATCCCGCCAAAAACTGTCCGGACAAAAATTGGCAGATTGGGGATTTTCGGGACCTAGCCTCGAAGCCTATTAACCGGGGTCCTTCCCACGTCCAATGCTGCCTCGGCTATTCTTGATACATTCAAGCGTTCACAGGACGGAGCACACGAAGTTAAGTTCGAACAAGGGCGCAAGAACAATGACATAGGAGTCCCTAGATCCCTCGTCGCGCTAAGAAGCCACCCTTGGCGTTTCGCTTGTTTCGCTGGTTAAATTAATTGCGCTCGAGCACCGCCTGAGTACTCTTGACTACTCTTGACGTATCCGCGATGAGCTGAGACCGCGTTGTGCTTTCCAAATTCGAGAACAAAAGTTTGAGGACAATAGCACAGCCTGCAGATTGAGCAGAACACAATTTGTTTGGGGCGTTAGAGTTCTTGACATATCCTTGATGAGAGAAGAGCATGTTGAGCTCGAAGAACAATGCATATCCACTGGGCTGAGAAAGGCTGTCCACGAGGCCGGTCGCCGTCGCGAGAGTGTGGGAGTGTATGAGACCATGTTGGGCTTCCACGTTGATTCTGTGTACACAGGTGCTTGATCTCGGGAGCGGGCAGTGACGAAAAAAAAAGTCGGCGGAACTTGGGAGGCAGAGTGAAGAAAAAAAAGGTTAGTGGAAGTGGATAGGGAGTCGTAAATTGATGGGATCTGGCGGATCACGGGGATCGCCGAACAAAGTTCAACGTTCAGGGCAATTGAGGATAAAATTATTTCGAGGAACTAGAGTATAAACTATTCATCATCTAAGCCCACATTTCATTTCACGTACAAACGCCCATAACTAAACAGAAACATAACTTAAACCACATTTCCCCTCGAATCAAACTCCACATTCAGAATGGCGGGTCCCGCAACCGTCGTCGAGTCGTCCAACTTGGCTCCGTCGTTCGTAACAAAGCAGAACACAAATCCGCGCAGATCCTTGGGAATGGCCACCTGGTTGCCGTCGTGGATGGGCACAAAGACGGGCGCGCCGGGTCCAGAGACGAATGCGACGAAGAGGCCGGCGGAGTCTTTGGGCGCGGCGAAGGTGAGACCAGCGGTGTGTCCAGCGCGAGGGTTAGCATCGGCAAATGCGAGCGCGGGGTAGGGCTTGAGCGCAGGGAGAGAGTTGGCATTCGCGGCGGGGCACGACTTGATGAACGGCGCGGCGAGACTGTAGACTGCGTTGGGGAGCAGAGGGGTTTCGAAGGCGGTGTCCCATGCGCTGGCCTTGAACACGGCGGAGCTGATCCAGGCTTCGTGGCGCGCTTCGACTGCGAGGATGCTGGCGGCAGCGGTGAGGTAGTCCTGTTGGAAATGTGAGCATCGCGAGAGTCGTGCAGCAATAGATGACCAAACCTTGTTGTCGATGAGCTGAGCTCCGCCGGTGTACGCGTTTGTTCCTACTTCTTCCAGAACGCGCGCGAGGTTGACGAAGGAATGGACGTCCGTGACAGGGCTGGGGTATTTTCAGCGAAGCGCGACAAGGAGCTGAAAAGAAAAGGCTCACAAGTCGTATTCACAGGCTTGAACGGCAGGCGCTCCGGCGGTCTCGAGAGCCGTGGTCAGGAAGTCGACGTGGGTGGACTCGTGCTGTTGAATCTGAACGAAACGTCCGCGGGTCCAGTCGGGGTATCCGGCAGCGCTAAAGTCGGCCTCTGAGAACTTGGCGAGAGAATCCTTGTAGAACGTCGCTTCGAGGTGCTCCTGGGGTGACGGTGAGCGGAGAAAAAACGCTTAGAACGCAGAGGGCGACGAACCAGGGTAAGTGCGAAGTTCAGGACTTCCGGGTCTGAGCGAGGTCAGCAAAAGAATATAACAAGATGAAAGAGGCCTTACCGGTAATGGCGCGTCTGGCGGGAAGAGCAGAGACACGCTGGGTCGAGGAGAGGGCGAGGAGGGCAGTGAGGATCGTCGAGTACATGGTCGTATAAGGAGAGTAGGACTGGTTCAAAGAGTGGAAGTGGTTGTTCTTGGTGGTGGTGGTGGTGCGGAAGGAAGAGGGAAATAACCGCTTTCAGAAATGGCCCCGCTCTTTATACGATTCGTGGCTCGGCCTTCTCGGGGACGTAAGTGGCAGCGGAAGTAAATATGTCAAAGATTCGGCAGCCTGCCGGTCCATGTGATCGAGGACGCCCTGAAAAGAGCGCACGCAGTGGACCAGAGGGTTGTTGATTGCGAAAGCATGATAAATAAAGACGAGCTCGCGCACAACCACAGACGTATTGAGGACCCGAAGCATTCAGTGTTATTGCTGCAGGAACAAAATTCGAACCAAGTTCGAGACATGCCCGAGGGATCAGGAAGGTTTACGGTGTCTTGCGGATGTAAACCCGTCGGCATAACGAAGAGGCGCACCCCGAAACGGGCTGCTACTGAAGCCCACTGGTATAATCTTCATTAATTTGGTTAAAACAATCGAACGTTGCGGTCACAGTCGTATTCGGGCTTCCGAGCGCCTAGGTTCTCAACTAGAGTAAATACGACTCCGCTTTTTAAGGAAGAAGATCCACATGGACTCGAGGTTCTTGCCGTGTGGCCGGACAACTGATGGTTCAGTCGTGCATAGAAACTGCGGTACAAGAGATAACTGAGGACGGGAGCTTGGTACGGTGTTGAAATACATTTCTTGCGAGGAAGCTGCGTCGATCTCAGAGAAGCTGGCCGGTTGCAATGTAAGGAATCGTCCGCAATATTTCACCCAGGCCGCATGATGATTTTCAAGAGGCCAGGTTCACCTATTGCCCCCATAAGAAGTGCTTCGCGAAGGCTTGAATTCCGGCCCAATTAGTAGCTCGAGAAGGTCGAGGATGTAGATTCCAGGGCTGGCCTAAACCGCAGAGAAAATACAGAAGTCTTGACAGGTAAATGGGTATCTGAACAGCAATAAGCCTACCCCCGTTCAGCAGAGTCCAGTCTTTGTCCGCTAGATGAGTAAGGCGATGTTGGGAGATCGGTGGTTACAGGATAAAATCAGAGAGGGGCATCTGCCAGCGTTGCTTGAATACAACCAATGAAGGATGAGGTGAGAGAGGTTATCCCACTGAAAGCTTAGAGGTTCAAAGTTGGTGACGACGTTGAATAAAATGACTCCCGGATATCCATCGAGGGAGACGGCCGGGCGATTGCATTCTCAGGCACAAATAACTCCCGGAGAAGAACGATTGCATCTTGGACCCGAGAGGTATTCAACAAGTACAGCTGCGACTCGGAACGTGTATCCTGAGTATAGTCTTGTGCCACATCCAGAGGGTGCCGCCGGCGAGAAGGAGTGGTGCGCGTGGACAGACAAGATAGCATCCAATCTTCGGTTCAAAAGATGACAAAGGAGCCTGGGGGGGGCTGAATTCATGATCAAGATGAGAGTCAAGAGAGAAAGTCGTGAGAACGCGTGCAAATATGCCAAAACTAACGCTCGCGTCCCGATTTGGGAGTGATCACGATGGGATCGATTTCGAGTCATGCGCCTTGAAAGGTCTGTTGCAGGATTGAAAGTGAATGTCTGCATTTCTGCTCGCGACCATTTATAGTCTACTCTGGAACACCTCTTCAAGTGAAGGGATGATACCCAGGTCGACGACTCACGACCCCACACGCCGATGACAATTAGAGTCAAATTACTTGATTTATATACGACATGCAACATCGTTTCCCAAACACCGAAAATGAATAAAAACTGGACACAGCGGGTACATGCCTAGCAGTGAGGTAAAGTTGCAGAGCCCAATACACGGCAGATTCCAAGACTCCAACATTCTTACAAGAGGTTAATTGTGACTGTGAGGCCCGCCTTAATCTCAGAGAACCGACGAGCAACTTCGTTCAATGTCGGCCGTTTGGCGGGATCTTCTTTGAATCATATCTGCGACAAGTCCATCCGTGAATTCGAATCCCAGGTTCTTGTTCTCGCTGTATCTTTCATAACCTCAGGAAGATTCAATAAATGAGCCTTAAATGGCGAGCGACAGTACCTTGGTGAAATAGCCCTGAATCATGAATCCCAGACACCAGAGATCCACCGCAAAAGGATTGCACTTGCGATCTTTGAATGCCCACTCGGGCACTTCTCGGATCCCACCATAGCTGGGGTCGACGAGAGGGGGCCCTGTTGCGGGATCGTGCTCACCGGACAGGTCGAAGTCGATAAAATTTGACCGGGTGCCGGGTGCGACTTCGATAAATCTTCTCCAAGCTGCAGAGGCCTGTAGACGGCTTTAAAAGTAATCTTCGCGTTTCCGGACGAAGAAGGGACATATGCGCCTTCAAACCACAAGATCCAACCTGAGCCAAGTTCAAAATTTCTCGAAAATAAAGTATAATACAGTATGGTTCATGCGTCTTGGGTCGGTCTCGCACTATATCGCCCGCAAATACTCCGGCCACTCCAGCATTTGGTCCTGAATCTGCGGAGGTTGTTCATACGCTGAGCCGGCATACACATCGGCCATGGCACTCGGCGGGAACGCAAAGAAAAGGCCCGCGTCGAACGCCGATGCTTGTGGCTCCGCTAATGGTGGAACATCCGCGAAAGGAGTGGCGTCGTTGAAGTACTGCACGATAGAGGGGTCGAAAGCACGTTGCATATCTTCCAATCCATCGTTCCACCGAAGCGGAGGCGAGGAAAACCGGCTCTCTGTTTGAGGTGGAGTTTCCGCCCGATGGATTCCGTGCTGCAGCACCTTTTTCGCTACGACTCGCGTGTATCCCGCGAATATCTCCAGCTCAGATTCGGCTGCTTTATCAGCGGTGGGCGGCGGTGTTATATTATGACCGGAGAATTGGGAGTAGACACTTATGGCCTTATCCCGGAGTCGTTGAAGCATTGCCTACACAATACTGAGTCATAAAAATATATGAAACATGGCTTTTTCGCACCAAACCACTTCGCGCACGCCCTGAAGAGACTGCGCCCTTTTCGATGAGGTCTACTGCCGTGAATAGTTCGACGATCGCGTGGGGTGCGAGTTTTGAACTTGGATATCTAGTCGCCACACTCCCCACGATGACCTGGATACTTGTTCAATGTGGTTGAAAAGAAAGAGGGAAGCGCATACTGCCGAACTAAACACTGCACGAAGATAAGGAAAGCCACTTAATGGATTTTGGAGACTTACAGCTTTTCCAAATTGCCCACCTAGCGGAATAAAGAGATGAGCGAGAGACGATGTTGAATGTGCGATCGAGTACATACCATCGGGTGAATAGCAGAGGGTGCGTGGTAAAGTTTCGTATATCGGCTTTGATAATTTCTGAAGCGCTCCGGTAGCACGCGAGAAACGACGCGGAATAGGGACCCGAGAATGGATTTCCCCCCCGCATCGCCTCTACGAAGGAGTTGTTATGGATATAGAGCAACACTGCCGAATGATCAGTGTCGTTTACAACACCGGACAAAAAAGACTCGCTAATTTTTGCGAATAGAGGGATCAAATGGCGTTGAATAAATGCAAAGGGAGGCTCGTTTTCCAGTGGTGGGAAGCTTTCGAAAGGGGAGGAGAGCATGAATTTCCGAATCCTTTGATCCATGTCCAAGACCGTTTCATAACTCGGTTTTGTGGTTTTCAGGAACACCTCCATAATAGGGGCGGTAACCTGACGCAAAGCCGTCAGAACAGACTCGGGGTTTATAGAATTCACCTGCATCTTTCGTGTACCTCCAACGAGCCTGGCGGTCTATTACCGACACGTAAGTCAGGGACGATGATGGTAGGATAAATTACAAACATCCTAGGAATATTTTGACGAACGGTTCGGTGTCATCCGGGTCGTCCGGCGGGTACGGACAGCTGATATCCGAAAGAAAGGTCCCTGTGGGACGTCCAACAGAGAGACCCTGGAGAGGGGATCGCATCGGTATGGAAATCCAGGAAACAACCACGCACGTATATGGTTTCGATTGAGTATGTTTCCCAGAATAACGCCTGCCCGTTGCGCCTGAGGTTCAAATTCTTTTAATTTATGTTATAGCACTCACCCGACATCGACTGGCTACTTTAGTTGGTAGCTTGGAACCAAAGCTTTCGCGATCTAGCATAATGAGCAAAAGACGACAAAATCGAGGAAATCAATTTACGGAGACCAAGCTGGTTGGTTGAAAATATTAGGCTGTGGGTTGGAAAAAAAGACAGAGAAACGAGACTGACGCTTTGCGAGATGCTGGATGCGAGAGATATCGTGGACCACGCCGCATCCATGGAAAATCTCTCGCCACCGTGGGCGTAATAGGAAGCCACCAAGGTCAGCGCCTGGACGGTTACGACAGTCGGGTTTTCGAATAACGATTTGATAGACATCGCAGCACAGGCTAGGTCGAAAAAGAGGTTGGCTTCGGAGTTGTAAGGCGGGAGATCGAGGTCAACCAGCGATCCGAGGGCGAAGATGAGATAAAGGACCGCCATTTGTTGTGCAGTTGCTCGGGCTTGGTGTTCGCCTCCGCGAATGTAAACAAGATCCAGGAGTTCCGCTGTCTCAGATTGGTTGATAGGCATTCCTGTCCAGCACCCATTGCGATAATAGGTTTCACAGAGACTCCAAGCCCGTGCTTCCAACGGCAGATGGGCAAATAGGTTTCCCAGAGCGTGATCCGAGTCCCAGTTTGAACTGCTGTCAGCTGCGAAAGGGAATGATTCTCGTATGTCCGACAAAGGGTGAATTGCCACATCGGGCTCAGCGACTCTAGCTCCTTCTATCTGCGAAAAGAAGTGAATACAAATTGCTGAGGTAGTTCGGCAATAAACCCGCACCGAAAATAGAGCCTATGTAAACTGTTTGAGAAAAAAATCAAGCTTAGTTGCGTTGGCATACCTCGGTACCGGCTGTAGGACCAAAGTAGACTGCGTTCCCGTCCTCATTCACACTAAACGAACCAAGAGCATCCGCATTGTGTGATTCCATTGGAAAACGAGGCGGCATTGCCGATAATATGGGGTGCTGCGACGAAGATCCACCAGGCGTGCTTGCAACGGCCTGTTCCAATTGTCGTATTCTTTCGCCCATTCCCGATATAACCGTCGTAAGTTCTGGAACATTGTTCATCACGGAGCTATTGGAAATTAGTGAAAGACCTTGTATCCGTCATCAGTGGCACTCACCGCTTGCCGCGACCAGTGGAACGCAAGGTTCCTGAGTATGGAGTACATGAGAACCGACGCGAGAAACTCATCGCAAACGAACCTGTCGGGCAGATACTGGCACATCCTCTACGAGCTGGTGAAATTAACACTATGTCAGGGGTAAACAATAATATAAGCGGCGTACTGCATGAGCTGCAAGGGAACTTCTTGTCGCATTTCAGCTTGAGTCTACAGTCTCTTTCAGCCAAAATTGCCGACTAGAGGATGGTCCTACCGATGACATTCTAGGCAAGATGTCTAGCTCACATCGTCAGCTTCGAGCTCAAGGAAACTCCCTGCTCGCACCTTTCGACTCGCTTTACCACTAGGCGGGGGCTCCAGCTCTCGAGGGGGTGTATCGTTCGGAGTGGAAATCATGTCTGGTTGCTTGTGTGGGGGTTTCTCGTCTTTAATACAGTCTATTCAAGAGGCATTTAGAACGCGATGCATGAACGCGGTGCAAGGGAGGATGTGCCAGTGAAGATTTGTGTGGGCGGCAAGATCAATGAATGCAAATCACGGATCACTGCTCAAATGGGGATCCACCCGATTTGAAATTCGCGATGTCACGTCAAGCTCCTAACTACTTGTAGGCTGCCGGAAAATTGGGATACGTATCGAACTGTATACAAGCACATATTCAGCATCCAAAGAGGGGAAACAAACGGGTACACAGGGCCATCCCCACAGCCAAGAACAATCCGCAGCGAATCCCGCAGCGCAATCCCGCAGCTAGTTGGTTTCAACCTGAAAGTGAATACCCAACACCAGCGTCGCCTACGGTATTATAAAGATCCAACAGACGAGCGAGCATTGCCTTGCCTCGCGGATCGAGTCCGTTATTGAACTGCGGCTCTTTCATCCAATTGAGGCCATGCTGAAGCACGTTTCGTGCGCGCACCGAACCACCGGCGATGTTACCCATAGATGCGTGGAGTGTCGTGCGAGGAGCCTGCGCATTGTATGCCGCACAGTGCAAGATATTCGAGTTGTAGAACACCCTAGAAAGGAAAGTAAAATGAAAGCAAAAATGAATCCATATCGGCCCTCAAGTACTCACGTTTCGCCAGCTGTGAACGGTACATTTAAACCCGCCATTCAAAATGTTGCCAAGACTTACGTTGAAGTGAGACCCGAATTGAACCAGGCATGTCGAGCGGATTGGTAGGCGGATCCTGACCTTTGGAATGCAGTCGTTGTTCAGGGGATCTGGGGACCATGTGGGAGCCAGGAACGACAAAGAGACAAGAATCTTTGTATAACGCGCTGCGGTTGGGATTATTCACAGACCGATTTCAGGGAGAAAATTATGTACGTGTTCCATTGGATCTGGTCACGGATATCAGATGCTGTTATTGTAGTAGACGAGATCACAGTACGCCATTCGGTTTCCAAGCATCGAGGGCGTGTCGCTCCTCTTCTTCGGAAGTATCTCCAGGGATATCATCCCGATGCCATCTCAGGGCGAAATTGTGGGCCACTGGGTTAATAAGGAGGTTGAAAAGCTCTGCAACATATTATAACTCGGCCACGCGAGTTGAGGGCCTCAAACCTACCCATCTGGAGCTGCTCTTCCTCACAACCAAGGAGCGTCTTGACGGCGTTTATCAACGCCGTGGAGGTGTACCATTCAGAGAAAGCAGGCTGGCCAAGATCGGGGTGCATGACGTGCTGGACACCCCAGGAGTCGGGATCTCCGTCGCCGTAGGGTGGAAACTGCTTTCCCACTGTACGCCGATACGGCCATTCGCCTTTCCGTGTGCGAGAAATCACATCCGCACAGGCGCGTTCCAATCGAGGAAATTCTTCTGCAGTAATGAGTCCGGGAACTATGACGAACCCGTCCTCTTCAAAGCTCGTCTTCAGAGGCGTTCCCATCGAATTTGACGATGATGGTGGGAGCAGAAAGAGATGATCGGCACCCGAGTGGCTGTGTAATATGTTGGGACCTGCGGCCCGCACCGGCCCATATAAAGCCAGATAAAAGTGCTTTAGAAAGATGAGTGGGGAGCGAGCTCAGATTGATTGTAGCGTTTCTCTTTGAGAGACTGGGCCCGACTTGATCGGCGGCTCCTGCGGGCAAGTGGGATGATAAATAAATTTACCTCCCTGTTATTGCCTACATCGCCACAGTCTCGCAGAGAGCAGAGACTCTAGCACGGACAAACCACTCCTAGGTCGCATGTTGCGTCGCCTGATTGAGGATTCACAGACATTTCTGGCCTTGATTATTTTCAATATCTTGTCTTACCACCACCACTACGACTCCTCTATATTCAAACACTTCCCGGTTGGGACTGAGCCAGATACCCTGGGTTTTGTGATAGTTTTTACAATATCACCGTGCCTCTTTTGCCTATTTTCTCGTTGACGGCGGACGCGTTCGTGATTTGATCGCAACTACGAGTCTCGTGACCGTGATCCCGCTTGTGTTCTCCCATGTTCCCCGATTTCCTGCCTCGACTACCACGGGGCGCTCGTCCGCTAGTTCTCGGAATCGTACTCGAAATTTCACTCTCAATCTCATCGTCCGCCGTTGTCCAGTACTTTGAGCGCCGGCGACGGCGTATTGCCCTCTCGCAATCCCAAGCTTCTGAGATCGAAAGCCGACCAATTGAGCTACGGAGCGATGAAATACTGAATGGAATAGTCGGTGTAATTGGTTAATTGTGCTCTCCAAGTGTTTCTCGATGTCCTTGACGCGTTGTGTAGGAAATACGCCCCTTGTACGCATCCCGTCCCTGTCTGACGCGCTTGGTGTCGAGATCCTCGCAAAAGCGGAGGCAGGTCCTGTTCCTCACCCAGGAATTATGGTCTAACTTCAAATTCAGTACCTCAATCCGGGTGGCAGCGTAAAAGACCGCGTCGCCGTGCGCAGTGGGCCAAATGCTTTATTCACCGCCAGATTCACCTGAAAAATCTTCGTACTTCAGTGATTGACGATGCAGAGCGCCAGGGTCTCCTCCACCCTCTTACTGGCTAGCGCATCTTCGAGGGGATTTCGGGCTCAACAGGGTTCTCGCTTGCTATGGTCGGGCGCGCAAGAGGATACGATGCGAGTGGGTGCCTCTGACTTCCAAGTCCGGCATCTCTGGCTGAATTGAGGGTCAGCTATTATAACGCCGGACGACATGGCTGCCGAGAAATTACACGCTCTGCGCTCACTTGGTGCCGATGTAGAACAAGCGCGTCCTGCGAGTATCGTTGACAAGAAGCAGGTTAGCCTTCGTAGCCTACTTTCCCTCCTCGACCTGCGCTAATCATTCCCTTAGTTCGTCGTAAGCTCTTCCCATTCTGCCAAGATCGTCCGACCAACACATTAGATAGAACATCGCGCGTCAACGGGCACTCGACTTCTCTTCTGCCTCCTCGCCGTCCCTGCTCTCTGCCTCCGAGGACTCGATCGCTGTCTTGACGGACTCAGCCGCCCGGGGGTTCTTCGCGGACCAGTTCGAAAACAAGAGTAACTACGACGCGCACTTTGACGGAACGGGCCCGGAGTTGTGGCGCCAGATGAATGGGAACGTCAAAGCGTTTGTGAGCGGAGCGGGTCAGTCTTCTATTTTTTGAGTTTGCACGGTCTTGAGGCTCTTTTTTATATATAAAAATGTTCCACAGGCACCGGTGGGACGATCGCAGGCGTGGGCCGCTTCCTCAAATCGATGGAGCAAGACATAATAATTTGCCTCGCCGATCCTCAAGGAAGCGGGCTCTACATCAAGGTCGCGCTCGTCTATCCCCAATGTACTATAATCGCTCATCCCTCCCGCTAGGTCAAGCACGGCGTCATGTTCGACCAGCGCGAGAAAGAGGGGACGAAGCGGCGTCATCAGGTCGATACCGTCGTTGAGGGCATGTGTTGATTCCTTCCTTCCCTACCCAAAGCGCTCATAGGACATGTGGTGGACAGCGGGATCAACAGGCTCACACAGAACATCGAGCTTGCGCTGCCCCTCATCGACGACGCGGTGCGGTGCCCGTGTGCTTTAGGCCGAGCACCGCACGACGCAATGACAGTCGTCGTATGTCGTAGCCTTTTCGCATTCCATTAGGTTAATACTAATATCAGAGTAGGTCTGTACAGACGCGGCCCCGTTAAGAATGGTGAATCACCCACGTATGACCCCATTCACATGAATTACGGGTCGAACGAAGAGGCTGCATCATCGAGGGCATACTTTCAGCGTCTCGAGTAACGACGGTATTGAATGCTCTCTATGTTATCAGCATGGCCTCATTATACGTTGGGCAGCCCTGGAGGATTTGAGGGAAAGGCGGACGATCGCTACTCCCGCGCTCCTCGCTCCTCGCTCGACGTGCTGTTACTGTTCTAGTTATTAAAATACTCTAATAGCATTGTTGTGCGCGTCTACGTATGCAAGCATTATCTTTCATCTACTCATAAAACTACCCACCGCCACTACCACTCCACCGTTCAAAGGCGGAACTACTCGAAGTGGAAGAGGGACGAGCAACTACGAGTGTCACCATGAATTGAGCACCCGACTGGCCATTTCGAACCCAAGGAAGGTCGCGCCGTTGGCGAAGGGGGACCTATGTGGCGCGCGCCAGTCAGCAATGTATTTACCCAGCGAGGAGGCGAGGGAGGAGGCAGGGATTCGAGGAGGAAAAGGAGGAGACCAAGCACCCACCGAATCAACGTCGGCGTGAGCCCGCGCGTGAACGCCGCGACGCCCTCCGTGCGCCACACGGTGCGCACACAGTCGATTGCGGACTTATATTTTTGGCCGGTCGCGGGTGTGAAGCCGTCCGTCTGCATGCGGGATTTTATCATGTCGATTGGGTAGATGATCGCCCACAGCTTCGCATACCAATTAGCATACGCTTTGAAACGAAATGAAAGCGACGACTAACCGCATACCCCGCCGCCGCCCCAAAAAGCACCGCCTTCGCGGGACTCAGCTCCTCCCTTTTCATCCCGGGGTGCAGCCGCAGCTCGCGCTGCACGAGTTTCTCGTACGCGAGGAAGTACACACCGTACCCCGCGGCCTCGCGCACAAAGGTGACGTTTTGGCCCTTGAAGACGCCCGCGAGGCCGTGTGCGGCGTGGATCTTCCTGATCGCGGAAAGGGGGCCGGCGTAGGGCGCGGGCGGGGGGGAGGTGGGGGATTGGGTTTGCAGGCCTGCGTCGCGTTGCGTTAAAATAAAATTTAAAAGAAGGGACAGGAAAGTGGGAGGAAGGCACGAACGAATGCGAATGTGCTCCACGGGCCCCGAGACGAAGCCGTTTGCAAGCCCCGCGAGGACGCCGGCGGCGAATATTTGCGCGCCGGTGAGGGTCGCGCCGCCCGTGCCGCCGGTGCCGTTTGCGAGGTTGCGGGCGGCAAAGATCCGTTTGGTGTACTCGAGCGCGCCGAATTGGATGGAGACGCAGACGCCGATGCCCAGGAGGGGTGTCAGGGTGCCCTGTCGTCCATATATATGTTATACATAGCCCGGGACGCGCGATAAGCCAGGTGGGACGCGCCTTGTAAAATGCAAGCGGGCCCTCGTTTCGGAGGATGCCCGTCGCACAATGCACCATGCCCGAGTAGGTCCCTTTCGCCGAGGTTTGCATCCGCTTTCAATTGTGCGCGTTCATCATCCTAGTACCGCCGTACCAAAAAATTGATTCCACCCACAACTTTGACAATATCGAATGGCTGCCCGACGAGTACCTATCACCAAACGGCCATTAGCGATAGGAACACAAGGAATGCACGGGAAGGGAGGACCTGGGCGATGCCCCCCGCGGTGCCCGCCGTGAGGTCCTTGACGGTCTTGGACATGGTGGTCAAGAGATAAGCTCTGTGACTCGGCGGCGCGTAGCAAGTCGCATAGACCCCTCAAAAAATTATCCGAGATTAACGCATCAGGCGATAAGGCCGAGCGAGGTCCGAAGAGCCGACGAAGTGTTGAGGGCTAGAAATGAATTCTACGGCAATTGAAGGGGAGGAAGCGGGGTGAGAACAGGACAACATGAACATACATGTGCGGGAAGAGAGCACAAAAATACGCCGAAGAAAAAATATTGTGGATCGATCGCGTTCAAGTTATTGAGCTCTTTGACTCTTGCAGTGAAGAGGCAGTGGTTCCAAATATGCGGAGCGGGGAGGAGTAACCATTCGATGCTTGCGCTGACGGTACAGTTCAGTAATGCCTCGTCCATCGAGCGTGTAGGTATCAAGGACGCAAACTGACCCGCGTTGCGGCGTTCTGGAGCGAATTTCTGCCGTAGAGCGCTGATATATGTCCATTTAATGCAAAAATAGTGAGCGCACCGACGCAGCGAAGACTAGGTCGATTGGGACGCGACGCGACGAGGGCGAAACGCGAAAGGTCACGGTCACGGTCACTCAGCGTGATGCTGAGATAAGCCCGCAAAACTCTCCTCAGCTTCCGCCAATTCAGTCCTCTCAGTTTGCGTTGCATACTAGGGCTTTGGTTGCAAACTTTCACCTAGGTCCTCCTCCGAGCGGCATTTCTTTCGCAACCTCTGCAACGGTGTTGCAATTGCAACAAGCTAGATTTCCTACCCCCCCTTTTCCAAGCTCAAACCACGGCCCACGGGTTCAAGTTGGGGTTGTACTTTGGCCTACTACCACCGGAAACAACCTTAGACACTGTGAACTGCCAGTTAAAAGCAGAGAAATCAACGCTGGAACTTATTGACAACTCCAATTAACTTAACTTTTATCATGGCCGAGGCTGAAGGACAACAAGAGGAGGGAGACTGGGATGGAGACTACGAAGAAGACGAAGAGGACGAGGAGGATCTCGCCGCCGAGGCCGCAGAAGTCGCCCGCCGGCTCGAGGCGCAGCTATGGGCCGACATCAAAGCCAACGGCGGCCCAGAGCCAGAGTCCACCCCCGCCGCCCCTGGCCCTCCCATCGAAAGACCCCCAAATCCCAAAGAAATAGCCGCCGTCCAAACCGTCCGCGCCATCCTCGCCTCCCTCGAACACGACTCCCTCGCCCACTCCACCCTCGCCGCCTCCAAAATCCCCGAATTTGCAGGCGACAGCCTCCTCGACATCCTGAACAACATGGCCGCCTCGGGTACCATCCCCCCCGGCGTCGCCCTCCCCATCAGCCGCTTCCTCGTGTCCCTCGCCAAATCCGACGTGCTGTTCGCGGCGCTGCGGCACTCGAGCGCCCCGGCGCAGACGCTCAAGCGCAAGCGCGAGGAGGCGGACGAGGGCGAACGTGCGCGGAAGCGCGTGTTCATCGGGAACCACCCGCTGTACGTCGAGGTCGCGGAGGCCGTGCGCGTCGTCGAGCAGACACTCAGCCCGCTGCAGACGCCTCTTGGGCCGACACTCATTGCGTCGATCGAGCCGCAGCTCCATCGCGTATTTCTGTTTGCCGTCAGCGCCGCTACGGCGCCGGGGAACCCCCACGCGACTCCGCTGCAGGAGATTAGCGGGCTCGTGCAGGTGCTGGGCGTCCTCAGCGGGATTCAAATCGGCGGTGCCCAGCCGAACACCACCGCCAATGCCGAGACCGATGCCACGGCAGCGGTGCACCCGTGTCTCGTCGCCGGCTGCGGCAAGGTCTTCGCGCGCCCTTCCAACCTGCTCGCGCATCAGCCTTCGCACGATTCGCCCCCGTCCAAGTCAGCGAAAGCAGAAGAGGGCGAACTCGACGTGGACGTCCTCACCGCCGTGCAAACCGTCGTCCTCATTTTACACCCGCTTCTCCAGACGCACGTCGCGCGCGCGCTCTCGGCGTCGTCTGCTGTGAATGGGAGTGGTGCGAGTGGGGGTGCGGGGACGAACGGGCAGGCGACGCTCGCCAGTGTAATCGCGGCGGCGCAGGCACAGGCGCAGGGGGCCGCCGTTGTATCGCCTCCGCCCCCTGTTGCTGCGGTTGCTGCCCCTACCACCGCGGCGCAGGCGCAGTTGGACGCGGAGGGAGACGTGGATGCCGATGGGGAGGCGGATGGGGAGGACGACGGGGAGGCGGGTGGGCAGGCGTAGGCAGACTGCTCATGCAGTCCAAACTTATTTTTATTGACATTAATGCTTCGTGCTACGACGGACGGTGTGTCATGGGCAAGTCCTTTATCTTCTTGTCGATGTCTATGGTTGGCTAACAACGCACCCCGCAGATATCTTCAGAAGTAGCCGGCCCCGCCGGCCAGTCAAGATCCGCGAACGCACTAAAAACTGGAAACTGTACGTACATGCATACCAGCACCGGCACAAGCACCACCCGTCCCTACCACCAGACCGCGGTCCCCACTGCATCCACAGACGCAGGGGTCGCCAACGAACCAATGTTGACGTCAAACCCGACCCCGCCGTCGGTCTTCCGGTAAAGACGCCGCGAGTACATCCAAAACTGGCCATGGAAAGTGTAGACATACATATCAGCACCCCCACGATCCCTAGGTCCACATGTTGTATGTCGCAGAAATTCCACCGACCGGCATTTGCCATCCTCTCCTGCGGCCGTCGACATCGAAGGCTTGGCGGCCCTTGAGCAGTTTTCAGACCGTCCTCCCGCGAGTCGGAGCCGATTTAAACGAAAAAGGAAAATTCTCCTACGTCGTCGCAGCAGCAACTTCTGCTCAATGACCATCAATGACCATCTTGTCTCGTTCCAACCACCGCGCTCCCGCGCTGCTTGAGCTCGCGGCATCGGTGTCGCATCGGTGCAACCTGCGTCAATCACCCGCCGCCACGAGGGGTCGCTGCGACCAGTTCCCAGCCTTCGATACTTTCAGCGCTCGGTCCCGAAGGGGAAGTTGCACAAATATTAGCTTAATTCATCCCAAGTGTCGCGCGGAAGTCGGAACGGATTAAAAAAAGAGAGAATCTGCGCAGCGGGTTCTTCGATTCCAGCATCCAGTTCTTCTTCCCCTAACCTCCACACACCATGCTACTTGTGCCCTATCGGTGCAACTCGCGCCATTCACCCGCCACCACGGTGCCACCATCGTACCCTGCACGTCAATACGTCGGTGTGATGGTGTCGAGAGGAATAAATAACTACTGGTTGCCCCAGCTTCTCATATTCTCGTCTTTCGCATTGGCCCAGGCCCCTGTATGGCGACGAAGAGAGGAAGGGGCTATGTTATCGCGACGACAAAAGGACGCCACAATGTCTTGACTAATGCCAACGCTTTTGTGAATGTGGACTACACCCTCCTCTACAACACCGACCAATCACTTCAAATTTCTGTTAGATTGTAAATTTATCTACACGGAACATAACCAGTCCCCAACTCCAGTAACTTCGTCTTTACCCTTGTGCGGCTACAGCAGTCAGACGACGTGATATTATTGTCCTCGCGCAACTCTCGACCAATCCCGTTGATCAGCCGCCCGTCGCCACTGCTCACACCCCCTAATCTTCATCTCCATCTCCCTCTTTCCCTCAAGTTTGTCTTCATCTTCATTTCGGGCGGACCCAGACCCTTGTACTACGAACTGTCAGCCGACATTCGCAAACGAACAACTCACCCAGGCTCGCCGAGCGCCCAGAGGTACCCGGAGTAGTTGCTGATGCACGACCCGTTGACTACCCACTTTCGTCGCAGACGTGGCTGCCAGCGCTAACGGCGTGCTGGATCGGACGAACGGACGATTTCGGGATCACTCAGATGAACGGCGCGCGCGACGAGACTAGGCGGAAACGCCTAGCCCACCTAACCCGTACACCTGCCCCTGGACGCTGAAGACCACCTTTTGAGCCGGCGTAACCTCGCTCGAATTCTATCCTAAAAATTATGTAAAACTACAAGTCGTTCTGTAAGTTGTTGTCCTTGCGCCTCGAACCCTCCGCCGACTAAACCACTGCGCCCGCCCCAGATATTATACAATGTAATCCCCGCATCCCCAACCAACCCAGCCCGCCCACTCTGTCAAAGACGCGTCGTTAAGAATAAAGAAGACCGGACGGGGTGCGATCTGATAGGGAGCAAGCTTCAATTTCGATTTCGACACGACGCTTCGCGGGTGTCGTATCGTTCGGGATGTACATACCAGCGAGCAGAAAAAAGCCAGCCACCGAACCCAAGGGTAAGGGCTACAGCTTGGGCCGCCCCGGGGCCCCCGCCTCGTATTGTCGCCTCATCGCATTGTCCTTCGCATACCAGCGGTCCTTCTCCGCTTGCGACGCGCGCGCCCAGGACAGTGCTATCGCGTCCGCTATTGAGGATTGCGATTGTGCTTGTGCTTGGGGCGGTGATCTCGGACGACGCGTCTTTGTTGGTGTAGATGGTTTCTTGGATGGTGGTGAAGACATCTGGTCAAGGAAGAGTAAGACCGACATACGCAGCGCGAACAAAGAGGAGAGGGCGAACTGGAGGAGCGAACGCAAGAGCGCGGTTAATTTCACGAAATGGTTTCGAAAGAAGGACGCGCCGAATCATTTATATACCGCACGCCACACCTCCGAGGCGAGGATTGATTTGGTACAGAGAGCTTTGGTGTTTATGTGCATGCGGTACAATTGTGGGAAGAAGCCGCCAAATGCGGACAAGGGCATGGCCCAAATAGGAAACCTCAAAGCGGTTAACGCGCTGGGAGTGGGCGCGATACGCGTGCCGGAGGTAACATCACGATGTCCAGCCTTTATTTTCTAATAAAGCGCGGTCAAAGCACTACTTGCGCTTTGACCGCAAGTAATATTATATTTTTTCATGACGCGCGGCGTGTCGCTGTTGCGCTTGTGGGTTTATGAAGTACTTTCCGGTCAGGATATGCTATGAAAACGCGGACAAAGCGTTTTATTTTATCATTCCCACCGCCACTGGCAGGTAAATCGATAACTCCGGGAAAACACGACGAGACGGCATGGTGAATGGATATGACGGTTTCCACCGCTCTCCGCAGAATCAATCCAAATTGAGGAAGCAAGTCGTCCCAGGCAGCACGATATGGCTCCCAGGCCCCAGGTCACCGGTGGAGGCGGCCCCTTAGATTGCGAGGGGAGTGGGCTTCCTCGAAGTAACTGAAAGCAAGAATAACTAGGATTTTGATCGGGAAGGTGCGCTTCGAGCTCGTCTGGCAGTAAGGGTCCGAAGGCGGAACGACCAAAGCGTCCGACAGGACTGGCGGTACGTCGAAACCCGCCGTCAGAGTCACCTCAAATGAAGCATGGTGGCTGAGATTTAATTGATAGAAGCACACCTTGAACCCGCGAGCCCTTGCCCAACCCTCGAGTCACTTCGACAGCACTGGCAGCAGCTTTGAGAACCAAGTGGTCGTGAAGAGTAGATATCTGACAACGTGGCCGGGCCCCGACACCGAGTAGCGAGCGCATTGCAGTATTCGAGCCATTTGGGGGAACGCTCGAGTCAATTGCAGAAAACGTTGTGGATGTCTTGGTAATTCTGAATGAGTCCCCGTGACTCACCGCACCCCAGGGGGGAATAGAAATCTCCACAGTTCATACCACGATGAGGAAGGATTGGTCGTTACAAATTACAGAGGGGAGTTTGTCGTCGGCGAAAATCGCGTTACCGAATGTACAGTCCGGAACCACACCGGCCGGAATGAAGTGGTTTCAAGTAGTCTGCATGAGACAGCAAAGATTTTTTGTCAGAGATCTGGGTGTGGAATTTACAACATGCTGGCTTACCGGGAGGCCAGCCATGAGCATGACTCGCCGCGACTGGTTCTGATATCTATGTAAGACATGGTGCGGACCAGTGGTGGGTTAAAAACTCACCGAGAGGATCATTATATGCTTATAAAAGCCCCTAGCGTCGTCCGCAAACCTATGGGCCTTGTGGATATTCTTGGGGTTGATACAAAGCGGATACTCTTGCGTCGATTTCACGTCCACCAACTGGTTAGTCAATCTGCATATATCAGCGTCAGTGTGTTCCCCACAATGTCGAGCTCGTAATCGAAGGGGCTAACCGGATATGAGTCTGGCGTATCGAGTCTATCTGAGTGTCGTCAAGCCGCTCGACGCACTTCTGGAACTCCTCCCCGGCCTTGTTGATCCAATAGCGGCCGTCATTTATCTTCCCCGTGAGTGAGTTGTCCATGGACAACGGGGCCATGTTCATGTCCGCATCGTCGTCTGTAGCCGCAGAAACAGCTGCATGTGTGGACGAGCCCGTGGGGTCGTTGACGGAAGCCATCCGGCGTATGAAGCCGTCAAGCGTCAACATGAAGGTTGGAATCGAAGAAGAGCTGGAAGAGCTGGAAGTAAGAACATTAAAAGACACGGCGTGAGCCAAAAGTTACAGAACAGGCAATCGAGACGCCGACACAGGACATCCAGAAAACAGGGAAATGAGCGCGGGTCTGTTTTGCAAACTTGAGGCTCCTTGTCTTCGGCCGGGCCAGGTTGACGGATCTAGTAATACCGGCGTTATTGTGGGTCCTCCAAGGCCCGAGCGCAGGCGGAGGTCGGCCATCTGTCCAATATCTGATCCTGGAAACAATTGCAAGTCTCCGCCGTCCGGTGATGAACATTGTATTTCAATTCAGTGGCCTTCACTTTTGTTCGACAATTCACTTCGTGTTGGCTATACATTCCCGAAACAAGCGCTGGTCGATCGAGTCATTCAAGAGAACGATTTGAGGAGGCAAGAGACTAGTACCCGTTGAAAACTTTAGCACGGGAAGTTTCCGTGCTAAACGTTCCTTATTATGGTTATTATGGAAGTCCGTCAGGGAAGAGGCTGGGACGCCGCCACAATCAGTCGGATGCCACAAAGCCAGAAGCAGCGAAAAATAGAAGTGCTTTGTTTCTGCAAGCGCAAGAAAGAGAAGTTTTCAAACTTCGACAGCTTGAACTGCCGCGACAAGCACAAACAGTGATCCAGAAAGGGAAATTGAGGTTTGAGGGAAGAGCTGAGAACGAGGGCATAGATGTCGAGTCCACATGTGGCGGTTCAGAAGAGGCTAAGCACCTGTTGCTCTTGTTGGGTGCGTTGGTGGGGTAAGATGTGATAGGAATTCAAGACATTCACCGGGCTTGAAAGATGAGGGATGTCCGCGGAACGTCGCCAAGATCATGTATACCGTGTCCCCCGGTCAATTTACGACATCCTGTTTGAACCCCGTACTTGTTCATGTTGACCCCGTTGGTTGAGAAATAATCTCTGGAACGCAGAATTTGGAAGGGACTTCCAAGCTGGAAGCAATAATGGGCCTATCGTGATGAGGAGTGGATGGTTACGGACGGCGGAGTCGGTTCTGTTTGTGGGTCCAAAGCGTCTTCGATTGTCACTCATCAAGATTTGTGCGGCAGGTACGGTGCGAAAACATTCGATTCGGTGCACACAACGGACAGAACCATATCAGCTGGCAGACGTGGAGAACGGATAGCGGATCGTAGCCATGTCGTTGGCCCTGTGGGGAATTCAATACCGGTATGTAATTCATGCGAATTGCTCAACATACGTGGGTAATCCACCCTTCCTAACGTGACCGCACCGAAATATACCCACCTCTAACATTGGTATCAGCCCAATGGAGTGCGAGAAGCGTATGGCATCATACAGCGTTTTCTCACCGCTTCCTTGTTTGGCCGGGCGTACAGCACACGGCTATTTGCTCGACAGCATCTCTTCAATGAGGCTGAGATCAATAGGGATCTCCTCCGCGCGCAGATAGTCGTCGTTCCTACATAGATCGTATTGTAGTCAGATCTACGACGCGAGATACGCGAGAGACTCACCAGAACTATGATTGTGAGTTCCTCATCAATATTGGGCTATAAGGGAACGAAAGATCGCACCTTGGAGTAGTGTCTTGCTCCAGAGTCGCACCTGTTTAAAAGGAAACTCAGTGTACTGTGAGAAGCAGTCAAACATATACGTACAGCACCGTGACGACCCTCTCCCCACCTCGCCAGCCCATCTTCTTCACGAGCCTCACACATGCAACGAGGTTGCACGCGCTGCTCGAGCCGACGAAGAGCCCGTCGTGCTTGACGAGGTAACGAGCCATAGCAACTGCTTCGGTGTCGGTGACACTGTTGGCCATCAAGTCAATCATGGTACAAGGACGAGAGGTGGGTGGAGGCGCACCGCACCGCGTCGTCGATGAGGGGCAGCGCGAGCTCGATGTTTTGTGTGAGCCTGTTGATCCCGCTGTCCACCACATGTCCTATGAGCGCTTTGGGTAGGGAAGGAAGGAGTCAACACACATGCCCTCAACGACGGTATCGACCTGATGACGCCGCTTCGTCCCCTCTTTCTCACGCTGGTCGAACATGACGCCGTGCTTGACCTAGCGGGAGGGATGAGCGATTATAGTACATTGGGGATAGACGAGCGCGACCTTATTGTAGAGCCCGCTTCCTTGAGGATCGGCGAGGCAAATTATTATGTCTTGCTCCATCGATTTGAGGAAGCGGCCCACGCCTGCGATCGTCCCACCGGTGCCTGCGGAACATTTTTGTATATAAAAAAGAGCCTCAAGACCGTGCAAACTCAAAAAATAGAAGACTGACCCGCTCCGCTCACAAACGCTTTGACGTTCCTATTCGTCTGGCGCCACAACTCCGGGCCCGTTCCGTCAAAGTGCGCGTCGTAGTTACTCTTGTTTTCGAACTGGTCCGCGAAGAACCCCCGGGCGGCTGAGTCCGTCAAGACAGCGATCGAGTCCTCGGAGGCAGAGAGCAGGGACGGCGAGGAGGCAGAAGAGAAGTCGAGTGCCCGTTGACGCGCGATGTTCTATCTAATGTGTTGGTCGGACGATCTTGGCAGAATGGGAAGAGCTTACGACGAACTAAGGAATGATTAGCGCAGGTCGAGGATGGAAAGTAGGTTACGAAGGCTAACCTGCTTCTTGTCAACGATGCTCGCAGGACGCACTTGTTCTACATCGGCACCAAGTGAGCGCAGAGCGTGTAATTTCTCGGCAGCCATGTCGTCCGGCGTTATAATAGCTGACCCACAATTCAGCTAGAGATGCCGGACTTGGAAGTCAGAGGCACCCACTCGCATCGTATCCTCTTGCGCGCGCGACCATAGCAAGCGAGATGCCCGTTGAGCCCGAAGTCCCCTCGAAGATGCGCGAGCCAGTACGAGGGTGGAGGAGACCCTGGCGCTCTGCATCGTCAATCACTGAAGTACGAATTTTTTTTAGGTGAATCTGGCGGTGAATAAAGCATTTGGCCCACTGCGCACGGCGACGCGGTCTTTTACGCTGCCACCCGGATTGAGGTACTGAATTTGAAGTTATACCATAATTCCTGGGTGAGGAACAGGACCTGCCTCTGCTTTTGCGAGGATCTCGACACCAAGCGCGTCAGACAGGGACGGGATGCGTACGAGGGGCGTATTTCCTACACAACGCGTCAAGTACATCAAGAAACACTTGGAGAGCACAATTAACCAATTACACCGACTATTCCATTCAGTATTTCATCGCTCCGTAGCTCAATTGGTCGGCTTTCGATCTCAGAAGCTTGGGATTGCGAGAGGGCAATACGCCGTCGCCGGCGCTCAAAGTACTGGACAACGGCGGACGATGAGATTGAGAGTGAAATTCCGAGCACGATTCCGAGAACTAGCGGACGAGCGCCCCGTGGTAGTCGAGGCAGGAAATCGAGGAACATGGGAGAACACAAGCGGGATCACGGTCACGAGACTCGTAGTTGCGATCAAATCACGAACGCGCTCGGATGCGAACAAGCGCGGTCTATTATAAGAGCTGTCTGTAGGAAGGGAAGCCGCCGGTTTTGACAACGCGAGAGCGCGGTTTCCAAAATCCCAACTGACTACTTACAGATGGCCGCAAATTGCTCAACAACCTCATCAATGGTAGGGCATTTTGCGGGATCCTGATTCCTCAGCAACCATAGCGAGACTTCTCATAAAGTCGAAACCATACATTTTCTTGGTACCCACTGAACGTTTCGGTTGCCCTGACAAATGTGTGAGCAGGGCCTTTCCGGTCAGGTTAAGACAAGCACCTCGATAAAATCCCTCAAAATCATGTTTCCCAGGTAGCAAACATCGGTAGAAGGCTCAGGGGTGCCGTCGTCTTCAGTCAACCGAAATTCGGGTACAATCTTATCACCGCCTTGAATGGCGTCCTCTAGCGGGGGCGGTGATCTCGACTCGTGCCCACGCGATGCCAAAATCAATGAGAAAGTATTTTGGAGGCTTTTGAGCGTGCATATAAATTTTTGCTTTCCCTGAGAGGTTGCGGATATGGAAGAAATGATAGCGGTCCGGAAACATCCTCGAGCCCTCCATCATTATACTTTGTCCAGTGCATTCCCTATGCCACAGTTATCGGTGGAGAGGTCAAGAAATAACTCGGGGACAAACCGATGACCAACATCAGCAGTGGAGAATTGAGTGAAATCAAAGTGAAATAGTACAGAGTATCAGATTAATTTCCCAGTCGGCGAGCTTCTCAAGAGCTTCTTCCTTTGTGGACAAGGGAACTGAGTGTTCATGCTGGACTCTCAGCCCACGTGTGAATCACCAACGAATCACGATCCACACCGAGGAGGTAAGGTGACTTATGCCGTGAGCATCGAATGTCCGATCCAAAGTCTGGCAAAGTGGCGACGGAAGTGACTGGCCGGCCCACATGTCGGATCCTTATGTGTACGGATACAACACTCTCCATCGCGCCTGCCGGGTGAAGAAAAACACGAATTGCCTTGAAATATTTGATTTCAACCTCCAGGCCTTGATTTTCGGACCTGGCCGGCCTTGTGCCGTCCTAAATGTGTGATCCGCTATGCGGACGGAACGGCTCAAAAATGGGCCGCCTGCTGACGGATTTACCGGCCGAGGCTATACGGAAACGGCCAAAATCAAGTTTTTCGGATCGGACATACCACGGCATAATCGCGTTACCTCACCGAGGTCGGCTGGATACCATGCCGTCTTGCCGAACGTCGGACTTTGCCGGCCTGCCGAAAAAGGACGGATACAGAAATGTCGACAGCTGCGCAACCGCCGCAACTCCAACCTTGCTTCCTGCTTCCATCCTCAATAAGCTCTTCCCTTAGTGCCTAGACGACCCGACTCCTATCTCGTTCAAATGAGCTCTCATCGACTGAGCCAAGCCTCTGAAATCAAGCCGCTATCCACCACCGGGACGACCTCCAAAATTATCAGGAAGCATATCTCGGATGCGACGCGGTACCAAGACTTTTGGTTCCACGATGGCTCGATAGTCATTATCGTAGGCGCGCTAATGTTCAGGGTGCACCAAACCGTCCTGTCGACTCACTCTGAAGTATTTTCCGGCCTATTTACCATACCGCAACCGCCACCGGGTACAAAAGGCCAGGAGATGATAGAGGGCTGCCACGTAGTGCAGCTGCACGACGACCCTGACGACTTTGTCAGCCTGCTCAAGGGAATATACAATCCATCGTATGTATTTTGCATCTTCGTAGCTCTAACTCACACCTTAGCAGACATTTCGACACCATCCCCGACGAACTTGGTGACCTCCTCTCCTGGCTCTCCGGCATGCTCCGCCTCAGCACCAAATACATGGTTGTCTCTCTCCGCACGCGCTGCGCCACGCTCCTGCGCGCGAAGTTCCCCGCCACCTTCCTCGAATACACCGCCATGATCTCCGCGCCGAACAGACGACACTACAAATCCGACGACCTCATGCGCGCCGTGCGCCTCGCGCAGGAATGCAACCTGCGCGAGCTGCTGCCATATGCGTACTACTGCGTGGCGCGCATGGGCCTCACGCGCATCGTCGCGGACCATCCCGCGACGGACATCTCGTGGCGTGAAAAGGCCGTGTGTCTCGTGGGCCGCGAGCGCCTCCGGTGGGCGGAGATGTCCTTATCGCATTGTTTCTTGTTTGCGTTTAGACAGGCGCCAAACTGCTTGACGCCGCCGCAGTGCGCAATTGCGCGCGGGCCGCAGAAAGAGTGGCGTGCGCTCGAGGCGGCCAGGGCGCCGAATCCGCTCAAGGCGTATGTGAAGTGGGCGGCGATGAATGTGTGCAGTGAGTGTGTGACGCAGTCCCAGGCGCAACACCAAGCGGGGAGAGAGGAGGTGTGGCAGCATTTACCGGTGATATTTGAGCTGGGGGCTTGGGACGAGTTGAGTGAGCTGCGGGACGCGGTGTAAAAGCTGTAGGTACGTTTTAGAGTGATGTCAGGCCGATAGGGCCTGGCTTCAATTTTGTATTGCTGAATCTCCGTGTACTTCGTAGCTCATACTTAATCTGAATGCCTGAAAAGACTCAAAGAAAAGAAATTGGTTCCATGCCAAGCCATTCGCAACTCGCGATCTCAGCAACGCAGCATCCAGAAGATTACTATCACTCGGATCCCCACTCAACCCGCTGCGCCCTCGCAACCCGCCAAAGTTTACCAGGGCCTTTTCATTCACCAGAAGGGCCAAGCACTGCGCCTGGACTGCCTTACAATGAATGACAAGCGCTAATATGAGACCCGTCGCGGTAGCGCTCGGGACGTCGAGTCGTCGACGCCGTTGCATCACCATGATCCATCAACCCATGGACTACAAAAGCGCAAGCCAAGCGTTTCACACCTTTCACTTCACTTTCTCCCCTCTTCTTCGCCCGGCGCACTTTTACGCTTCTTGCTTTGCCTTTATTCCTGTTCTTCAAACCTCCTATTACCGACCATAATGCGTTTCTCACTCACCATCGCAACGGGCCTCCTCATCGCCGGAGTTAATGTGGCGTTTGCGGCACCTCAATCCTCCAGCGGGGGACTCTCAGACCAGCAGCAGTGCACGCTTAACTGCTCTACGAGTGCAGTGACTGCGAGCGGTTGTGATATGTGCGCCACTCAAATCGATACACGACCCCGCTAATCCGCTAATCGTGATGCAGCAACAACACGACCTGTGTTTGCATGTCCTCCGTCTACACCACGAGCCTCACGACATGCGCGACGAGCACATGCAAGCTCAGCGCGTCCGATGTCCAGGGACTCATCGCGTCTGGCTGCCCCAATGGATGTGCGTCAACTTTCTTTTTAAATTTTGCGTCCACTTTCTTTCTCCGAGGCTTTCCTTCCTTAATTCTTTTCAACTTACAAACTCAATCGCATCTGGCTGATGCTTCTCTCTCCACAGCCGCACCAGCAAACACAAGCAAGCCGAGTGGCGCGGAGCTCAATGCCGCCCGCCTGGGGGCCGCCGCTGCATCGGTCGTAGGCCTCATCTCGTACGCGCTCCTGATGTAACGATTAGGTTTACTCGCTGGAATAATTTACCCTCTTTAATCTTTGCGAACGGCTGAATTCCTTCTCTTTTCGATCGAGGCTAATGAATGATGATGGGGGAGTCGCCTCGACCACCACCAGCAAGAACCACCCATGGAGCTTATCCTTGTCGTCTGTGTTTCACTTGCCGTCAACATATTGGACGATTTGTCGAAGTCGCACGACGCTACAGTCCAGCAAGGCGCCAAGATTTTTTTACGGGGCCGTAAACCTGACCAAGTGATATGTGCCCAATTCTTGTGAAGTCAGGCCGCGAGGGCCGCCGGTACCGATGCCATTTCCCGCTATTCTCGCTATCGCTGTGTCGTCGTTGCTAATTTTTCGAGTTTTTCTGAGCGGCCTCTGGCTCCTCTCGTCGCCTTGCCAACCGGCCGAAGAACTCACGTCTCCTAACAACTGGCCCACTCCAGGCTGCTCGACGATGTGTCCCCTTCGTCAACCACGACAACTCTCCTCACCCGGGCGACCGATTCTCCCAATTCGCCGGCCCTCGCTCTCCAACTTTCAAGGCACCCCCCCTTGGATCGCCTTAAAGCATGGACCAAAACACGAGTAAGCTACTTTATCACACTTGTTTCATCTCACCAATCACTTTCTGTCGCCCTAATCGTTCTCTGCGTATTCGTTGTGTTGTTCTTTCTCGGCCTCACCATTCAGAGATACTGACCGCATTCAAATTGGCGAGTCGTCCGCATGGTTGATCGTCTCGTCACGGGACAAGAGGTCAGTGTATTCCCTGTATATAGTTCTGGAGAACGTCGTCAGATTTGTATTACAGCGGGAAAAGGGGGACGTACCAGTATCTGAGTCGCACCAACCCCGCCTCGAGTGCCCGTATTCTTTGTGCTGGCAGGGTATAGATCTGGGGAACGGCGTCATACGACGGCGAAAGACAAAGGGAAGAGGACTCACGAGTATCAAAAATCGCCACTAAGCACCCTGCCTCGAGCGCCCAAAGTCTTTTCTCTGATTACTTACTTGTTCGCAGCACACAGAGACCGTATAAGGGAGCTCCGAGCAACACAATGATGAGAGAAAAGGGGGAACGTACCACGCTACTGTAGACAATATATGCCAGAGGCGGTCTGAGTGGCGGTCCAATCAGACACCGGAGAAAATGTGAGTGGAAGTGAAGCAGCAGATGCTTAAACTGAGCTCGTCTCGAGTGAAGAGTGATAAAGCCGGTAGGACGATCCAGCTGCACACTCCCACAAGATCAGTACTTCAGCCTAAGTATCGTGGAGAGCCTCGAGCGATACGCAAAGGAGAGGCCGACGGAGTTAGCATTGCGCGATAGCGAAGAGTTCGTAGCTTGGTGAATCCGCTGTTGAAGAGCGGCAGATCCAAGGACCTTTGATTATCGAGGCTAGGTCGGATACCGATTTGGGGGTCTAGGATAAAGTGCCGCTTGACACCGCTTTACCGCTTCTCGGACCGCTGACTGCCGCTTACCACCGCTGAGCCACCGCTTCGGAAATACCGATACTTCGCTAAACTGCTTCAAATCGCTACACCAACACCCTAGCAAGCTCCCAGCTGCCATCTCACGCTTTCATCACTCTCTTTATAAGATTACGCCTGTCCGTCTGAAGCTTTTTAAGGTCCGCTGATGGCACCACCATTTCACCGCGGCATCTCTGATCACACAGCCGGATGAGTCCAGCTCGCCTATGCCGAGCCTGGCCGCGGCTGATCCCACATCGGCACAACTCAACAGCTTTTATTTTCAGACCTTAACAGCTTTTACAGCTCTTATGCTTCTTTTGATCTTGAACCGAAGTGGTGGGGCGCGGAGCGCCCCGCCACGCTCTTGTGTTCATTTATTATTAAATATGAGCCATTCGATTCGACTGACTCAATTCCAGCTAAAAGCTGACTTCGAGCTGCTGTGAAGGAGCCCTCACGGTGTCCAATGGAGGACATCGAGTTGGATCAAATACCACCTGGTATCGGAAGACTCGGAGCACTGCAAGGGTTCTTCAAGTTCCTAATAGAATCTCAGCAGAGTTCTCAAATAATAGTCAACCCCGGGAGTTCTATAACGCGAGGTACGAGCACATTTTTTATAGAGTGTCTGTATAGAGAGACTAGGAGTAAGGCACAGTGTGTTGAGCCGCGTCGCAAGCCAAACTAACAGGTAAATTGAACCCGAGAGATGAAATTAAGAATGTCGGATTTTCTGGCTTCTATCGACATGTTCGTGCTCCCCATATCAGTATCTTTCTCATATTGTGACCAGACAAAAGTTCGAGTGTGAGTACACACTTTTTCTCGATTAAACTGAATGCGCGAGATTCTCTCTCAATGGTTGCCACACGGGGTGTTTTCGAGTGAGGTCTCGAGCATAATATGTGAAATGCAACTGCTCGCACCACGACTCAATTTGGCAGGCAACCGTGCTTGTCCGTCTGAGCTACGTGTGTTGAATCATCATTGTGCTGGGCTGGGCATTATTAACCTCACTTCATGGGAATCAACGGCCTGACCTCGAACTTCATGTCGTGCACGTTGCGCTCAAATGACATCCCTTCTTCCGATGTGATGATTGTTGGTTTCCGTACTGGTGTGTCTCGTTTTTGGGGGCGGGAGATAAACTCTTCAATGCCCCTGATTTTCCGCGTGCACTGTTGATCGTGAGTTGACGGATGCTCGTGTTCAGAACTTAGGCCCCTTTCAATATCTGTGGATTTACTGTCCACAGTCCAGGTAACTTCAAGTTCGGTGGTCCTCCAGGAGTTTCTTGGTTCTTGGCAATGGGACAAGTCTATGATTTAAATCGACAGCTTTCAACTTCGGGCTTCTCGGGCGTGTTCAATATCTGTTGCGTGAAGGAAATTTGACTCCTTTAACCCTCTGTGGAATTGGATCTCCAGTTACTGCAGTCCCTCCAGCGCTGCAAGTACTGTACGTCCTTTGAGAATGGGCCATTCAATGCCAGCCTTGATACATACAGAGAAACAGCAGATAAACTCTCTTTTGTGTCCCCCGTTGTCGACGTGGTCACGCAGAGCTACTGTTCCCAAGTTTGAAAAACCGGAATTCGAGACAGCTGCAGAGCTTTGGTTACTGAATTGCTTGCTTGAACACCTTGCAATAGCCTTGCATATTAGATATTGGGTCGAACAAGTGCAGTGCTTGCGAGCTTGCAAACAAATGTGTGAGCTCGTTTGCTGGGCACTTGTGCAGTGCATAAATGTCAAAGCCCGGTGTGGTCTACAGAACATATGTGAGGAAAGTTGGAATTTCTTGGCCGCTAACAATGAACGAAGTAGACGAGAAGATTAACAGACTAACTATTGTTATTGTTAGCTTCATGTTTAGAGTTACTTACACAATGGGTGCGAGGTTTGGTTTCTTTCTTGATTCAGTTGGAGGCTTTCAAGTTGAGCAAGTTTAGTCTGTTTAGAGGTTTAGAGGAGTTTGAGTCTTTTGGCAGGACTCAAATCGAATGTCAACAGTACTTAATTCGTATACATAGCTTCAAGCCTGTTAGTTCCAATAATGTCTATGTTTGTGGCCACTTAAAAGGTTTCATTCGAGGCTGCGAATGACAAGACTGAAATCAAGTCGGAGCCTAATCACCGCTGCAGTGGCAGTGCTATCACCGCTGTTGAATTTGGGTGGCAGTGCTATCACCGCTGTTGCCGCTGGGTGGCGGTGCTATCACCGCTTGACTTGCGCTCGACTGCCGCTGACTTGCGCTCGACTGCCGCTCTAGCTGCCGCCGAGGGTGCCGTCAAGTGATGATGATGAATGCTTATTTTTCATCTTCCTGCTGATTTCCTGAGCGGTGCTACCTCAGCTCGCGAATATTGAACCAACCCCTCGATATTTCTGTCAAATATTGTCTCGAAAAATGAAATACCTTCAAAATATTAAATGAGACAGATAAACTACTTACAATGCCTCAGTGCAACTAAACTACTACTACTGGCGGGAGACTATTCGCGCCTATTTGGTACTGGCGAGAGGCTATCGGGGCGGCGGCACATCAAATCACCGCAGAGTACCGCTTTCGGCCGAAAAGCGGTCTTTTCTCTTGGCCCCGATTTGGGCTCTGGAAAAAAATTGTCCGAATTTTGCAAGTGCTTGGGCGTAAACTTTTTGTCCGAATTTTGCCTCTAGTGGTCGCTCAGTCAAGATTTTGTCCGAATTTTGCTTCTAACCCTAATTTTCGCAAAAAAAAACCCGCAGTGGCTCAAAAAGGCGCAAAAAATTACATTACTCCTCCTCCTCCTCTATCTCTAAGAGATTGACATTTGACTTCCCTTTACGTCGAACTGTGTTGAGACTTGTTACGGCCTTTCCTAATTTCTCCTTCTCTGCATGCAACTCCTAGAAAATCTTCTGAGTCCTAGGACCAATCTCTACATGATCTCGGTAAGCGATGCTGCCTCGCTATGGGGCGGAATGTTTTCTTATTTTTTTCCTTGTGCAATTCATTCACCGGGAACCCACTCGGTATCGTTGTCAGAATCAACTGGGATGGGTGAATTGGAATCCATAGTGATAGAATTTCGGGACATGCAGAGGATAGCGAAGGTTCAGAAAGACAATGTTCAGTTATGATTTCCTGAGGTCCATTGTCTACAAAGCATATCTATGTTGGGCCTTGGTGGCTTTGAGACCAAATACGGTAACGCGATACAACATCCAAATTTTCATTCGACCTCAATCTGGTGTCCGAATTTGACTTCAACCTCTAGGCTCCGACGGCGAGTTTTGTCCGAATTTTGCCCCAACATTGGAACTCCGATTTCAAAATTTTGTCCAAACTGGAGATCTGACCTAGGCGCGATAATCAAAGGTCCTCAGATCCATACGCAGACCATGGCGAGGACCTTGGTGATGTTGCTCCTGTCCACGAGATACTTCGTCGCCTTGAACAAGAAGGTTCAACTGTGACACCACAGCCGGCATGAGAGAGAACAATTATGGGGAAGGACCGTATAGCAAAACGCATTCGAAGAAAGGAGGACGGCTGGCGCTGACACGGTGTTGAAGAAGTAGTACCTGCATAAACCGAGTTGCTTTCCCGATCTATCGAATTCACTTTCCAAAGCCAGGCCAATATTCCAGGCGGCTTCCGTTTCTCTGTATCACTGGTGGTATCGTTGCCGCCGGGAGGTGGGGTGGTCCTGTGCTCCAGATGCCGACGTCGAATCATTGTTGGGTCAAAGAGTAGCGGATCGGGTGTAGGAGGACTCCTGGAGGATTGCAAGAGTAGGAGGACTCCTGGAGGATTGCAAGAGTATGAAAAGACGGCGGTCATGTACGGGCCGTAGAGCCATCCCAGCGACAGACTGCATCGAGTTGAAACGACAATAGACAAGACGGACGGTGCATGTTGCCTTAAGGGCGACATTGTGCCGACGACGCTGGAATCGAGAATAAGACCGGTGAATTCGGACCTGGGTAACGGTCGCTCGAAATTGCAGAGGTCATGGTGGTTCTAAGTCAAGAGTGGGATTGCCACCAAACGCGAAGCATGCATAAACAAACGCGGTCATGTGACGCGCGTGAGCTGTCGCATCATTTGTTGACTCACCAGATCCTCTGTTCGCAGCACTTTGTGAGCTCGGTGGTGTCCCAACGGCTGCTGCTATCCCCGGGTCCCTTTCGTCTCACGGCGCGGATATGAAGAATTTGGTGGCATGCCAATTGGTATGTATTTGGAGGCAACTGAACAGCCTATTTCCTAAACTGCGAAGGCAGATTGTTGAGCCTGCAGTAAATGAATTCGACTACCCCTAAGATCTTCAGATTCTTTCACATTGACCACGTTTTATCCGACCCAGCACGTATTATTATTCTCCCCCCGGGCCATTTTTCGATTCGGTATGTAACGCCTATTCCCGATTCCAAAAGCCAGGATAGTTCCGCCCCGATTCCCTCGGCTCTTGTGCATTCTCTATCTCCATAAAACATATAAATTGTGGACCGCTCTGGGATGTTCCTGACGCTGCTCCGGGGTCTTCAACAACTAAACCTTTTCAAACCTCTTACGTTGACCATCTCCCCTATTCCTTGAAAAAAAAAAATCACAGCTTGACCCCTCTTCTGCTGTCACACTGGCCCTCCGCATGTTTACAGGAACCGAGTATACGCATGTACACCCGGCCCCACAGTAGCACCACGCCACAGATCTTCGACACTGCCAGGAGGCGCATTATTGCCGGACGTAGGACTCGGTGCCCTGCATTCAGAAATTGTTCTCGTTTCGCCAGATAACCTGAAACCTCCTCGGTTCTGCGTATGTAACTAATAACTTATCCTAATACATAGTGAACACAAGTTCTCCGCGCACGCGTCGCAGGCAGCGCCTCCTGAATTAAAGTTCACTCGGCCTTCCCGTGGGCGTCATTCGATCTGCCAATTTTTGGACGGCATGCTTCTGTCCCCTCTGTACAGCTGACAGAAAACATATCTTAACTGCCCGTCCAGGCTTTCGCTTGCCCGCTGCAGCCGATCTGTATCATGTCGAACATAACCGTCGAAATTATTCTGCATCTGGCCATCTTTTCTGAACCCAAAGCACCGGCTCCCTTGGACAGACGGTGGAGAAAGAGCTCGCAAACATGACCTGTGGGCGTCGGCGGAGTACAACTTATCCTCAGGCTTGCACTTTCAACATATAAATTTCCCAAATTTTTCCTATCGAATTGTTGCTGTATCCTTCCTTCGTTCGCGTCCTTGCATTTGATTTCCGACGTTGACAGTGTTGAACATCTTCCCGCAGAAGAAAAAACGACGCTGCTGAATCGGCGTAGATGGTCGCCCCTTCGCTTATTATTCGTTTCACCAAATGAATCAACGTTGAAAAATCGGCTTCCAAACTCGCCAACATAGGTTGGTTGAACTTTGACTCGGAGTCTTCAACAATTGAATTGTTCAAAGTATATTCTCAACCCAGGAAAATCAGCTCCTTTCACAGCTAAACGAAAACCGAGACGCAAATCGTTTCGAGCTGAAGTTCGGCTAGATTCCGGTTCGACGACGCTCTTCGTTTCACGCTCAGCTCGCGCGCGAGTTCCTCCTCCAAGAGTGTCAATTATCTTGTGTTTGATTCGTAGCGGTCCATTAATATTGCCTCACTCTGCAATTACAAGGGCCGAGGAAGAGAATTGAGGTACTTGAACTTTGCTTAAACCAAAGTTGAACGCCGATGACGCGTTAGATTGTGCTTGGCCCGAACTTGAACTCGAAAAAAAATTGCGTCCTTCGTTTTTCTTTTAGCTGTAAATTCGCACCTCAAGTAGCTTGTATCGAAGCTTCAAGTAAGAGTTGCAGAGTTGCGATTTTCTTCAAAATGCTCAGGCTGCTCAGCGGACCGAGGCGCCAAGCGGGCCGCATCATCCGGTATGTGCCTGTTTATCATGGCCTTTGATCTCGCCCTTTTCTCCTTGACTCCTGCGTTATCGCGATGTTGCGGATTCTAGATCGCGTTCATGACCTTGCCTTTCCGTTCACTTGGTACATTTCGATTCTGTCGGGCGAATCTCACCTCATTCCTGGACGATCAGTTTGTGGACAGTGGCGTCCCCCACTCAGATCTGGAAACCTCTCCCAAATCTGCCACTGGAGATATGGCTGGAAATTTTCCAATGGTCTACCTACATGTACAGGTCAACGACGATTGAGCCACTCTCACCTTTGACTGTGACGCACACGCCAACCGATGTGATGGGCGCTAATACGCCAATCCTTTCGACGCGAACGAAATGCGCCCTTGTGCGCGTTTGTCGCTCTTGGCGGCACATCTCCTTGCAGATCCTCTATCAACATATCGTTATTCGAAGCCCGTCGCGAGCTGCGTTAATTTTGCAAGTCCTACGCGATTCTCACAGCGACAACTCTAATTATGGGCATTGGACGCGACACATTGAACTCTTCACCCACGCCAGAGGCTCGACTGATATTAGGTTCCTCCAGACTATATTTAGGATCTTCCAGTACTGCCCACGACTTCGAATGCTTAGTGCCACTTGGAGGATTGTCGTGCCAAAAGAATTCCTCGACGCTGTGTCGAGACTTTATGGACCCGCACTGCAAGGGTTATACTGGGACGAGCAGAAGCACGCATTGGAAAAAACCCACGCGTCGCTCAACTTCCTCGCCTCCTTTCATTCTCTCCGCACCCTAGACTTGCGGAATTTTGTGGGCGACAGCCTTCCGAGTCGGACAGGGTCACCACCTCCCACTCTTCCTTGCTTGAATCATATCATCCTCTCGAATCAGGGTCTCAACATCTCAGTTGCGGCGTCACTCAAGCTCCCAGCGCTGCATACCCTGACGCTTCAGAGCCTCATTGGTCACCCGGTCCGGCTCGACCTCATCACGAAACTGCTTGATGCACACGGCCCATCCCTCATCAATGTCCATCTACCCTCTCCCAGTAGCGGCTCCGACAATGAGCCATCCCAACCCCGAGCCCCCGCGCAGCACATCCCACCGTCGTTATTCCTTCGTCCAGGCGTTTGCCCCAATCTCGACACCTTTACATTTGGCGCCAACTCCCCTGCCATCACCTTTGAGTCCGATGAGCCCCATGCGCATCCCTCCCTACGACGCATTGCGCTGCATTCCGTACGTGCTGACGCGTTGTATCCATCCAGAGGTCCAAACGAGACGCAAACTCATTTGCGGTCCTTCACCCGCGCCGCGTATCCGCATCTAGAGATGGTGCGCACGGCTGGGTTCCTCGTGGACGCCGATGTGGACAGTTTGGTGAAGGATGTTTTCATCTACTGGGGCGAGCGTTTCGAGCGCGATGGTGTGGACTTTCAGGATGGGGAAGGGGTGGTGTGGATGTATGGAGATGATGTGGACGAGACTGCAGGTCCTGTCAAGTCTGCGACATGTGTTATTCCGTAGAGCTGAGGTGCGTTCCAACATTACTTCCCCGATCGACCCTCTACTTTATTATCGCCGAGCAGCGCGCTGCACTTTAGCTACTTATACCATCATTAGTTTATCTTATCTTATCACCACCCATCATTTGATCGAAAATTTCACTCACTTATGGTCTTTCTTCTCAAGAATACTCAGTAATTTCAAAGTCGTTGTTGCTGACGGATCCCAGAGCGCTAAACAGGCCCTTCAAACAACCTCAGCTCAACTCCGACACAGCAGTGCGCCCGAGCACTCCGCGCTAGACGTGCTTTTTCAACACTGTTCAAGTGAGGCGGCACCATCGCGAGAACCGCCTCTCAGGCTCCTGCTTAACTTTACTCACCGGTGCTCGCTTGCATGTAGCTCGCTCTATTTCACCGCTCAATTTGGTGAGGTCATACATTTCCCAAGGGCTTTTTCGCATTTTTCCCACTTCTCCGTTGAACATAGCTGGGAATTTTGTACTAGCCTTTCAATTTTTGAGCGACATATACCTCGGTTTGATGTACGAACACCACGATCACGGTTACCGGCACCTCCTTTCCGTTGCCCAGCCCTGAACCCAAACTAAATGAATGGGAGAGCGAACCTTCTGACCTTATCGCCATAGGTGTCCGCCGCATTCTATCTGTCGAAAATTGTCTACCACTGTCAGTACCAGGCACTGGCAGGTGCGGGCGCCAACCAACAATACGCCATCTAAGAGAAACGCACAAGTAACTTTCCCATCTTCCTTCCCCGGTACTGTGGTTCCGACCCGTGCACGAGAATAATCGCAGTTCTTCTGGTACTTCTTATTTCGCCGGTCGATTGTTTAATTAAGTCAGTTGTGGATCTATGGAATATGACGTGCACGGTCAGTGATTCTACGGGACACTTCAAGGGACTCGTGATTTGGAAGTCGCAGAGATGACTGATAAAATTTCCTTTGCTTTCCGTCAAGCTAGAATTTGGTACGCATTCTTGTTCAATTCCCGGTACTATCTGCATTTTCAACTATGTGGATCCCAACGCGAAGGCAAATGAGTCCTGCGGTATTAAGGATTAATTTCTACTGAACCATGCACGCACTTACATCTGTTGACCGACGTCCCGAGCTCAGCGGAAGCCACAACTACCGTCATCCCTTGGATCCATATTGGCAGGGAGATACGCTTTCATTACGCGCTGCTGTCATTAGCAAAGATTGTGCTGGAATATAGAATTTCGAAGTAGGGAGGTAGGGAATATTCCGCCGCGGTGCCGTTAGGAAACAGTTAGGTGATTACGCTGTCCAAACCTCTCGGCGATCTTGTTAAATGCATCACAGGGTCAGAATGACAGTCCCTGTCAGGACAAGACCTCATACCACATTTGGATCTACTAGCCGCCCTGACTTTCGCGCAGGAGGTGGAGAAGTCTATTAACCTTCACATGCCGCCGGCCGTAATTATTGCTATCGTTATCAGGGCTCCCGTACGTTCAAGGATTGGAGGTGAACAGGCGACTTGGTTTGGGGTCTTGTCAGCTGCGACATAGGTTATCTGACTTATTTAATATACAACGGGGTTGTCAGAATATATGACATTCACCATCTGTCCACCCAACATGCGGCTTCTTTGTCGTTAAACAATAACGTGCTACCCGACGCACCCCGCCGCCGACGCCGCGGCGGTCAGGGGATTTATTGTGAACGGTCATGAGCCTTGCAATGTCGGGCTCACGACTATTGATAGCTGTTGGTGTCCAGCCGGCCTTAGCATTCCGCGGTAAACGGTGAGACGGCAAGAAGAACGACAAAAAATCATTCAAGGGCCTGCCCTGAATAGTTTCAACGCCCTTTCGTCGACAGGGTGCCGTCGAGGCGGAGTTACAGTCTCGAGGTATTCTAACGGCGCGAGGAATCCAGAGTCGGGTTCAGGAAGACTTCGACCGCGTGTATGGCCTTTCATCGAGCCAGTCTCAGCGTGACGGCGTGAGTCTGTGCCGTCAGAAAGTGGTCCATTCCACGTCAGTGAACGGGGGGTGTACCGAGGCGATGGCGTAGATCTTGAGGACCGGGATGAGACGGAGCCAGGATCGTATGCAACATATTGCAGGTGTGAAAATTCCCCGCTGTCTGCGCTGTCGTCTGGGTTGAATATATGATCTGGCCTTCCTTTAACAGAACGGGCGCTTTTGTATTTGCCATGAGGGACGTTCAATGCTGCGACGGAAAGATTAGCTACTAGTTGGAAGAATTCTGGAAATCATACAGGCCAACGTGGGGTAATCGTCGATAGAACTAAGTCTGTCGACAGATTCTTCGGTAAAATATGCAACTTGAGCTATCGTTAGATGAATTTATCATGAGAAAAACATACACTTACTGAGATGCCATTTGCGTTGTCCGCGCGGAGTATCAACGAACGCAGTGTAGGTTTGTTTGATGAGCAGTTCTTGAGTGGCGTGCTGACGATGCGATGGACTTCACAAAAATAAGCCTCTGTTAATTGGAAGAAGCAGCACCTAGAGGAAATCGCACGCACTAGATTCCTCCCGGAAAAACGTAGTGCGAAGCCGGCTTCTCATGATAAAACAAGAAACCCTATTACAATCCGACCATCAGTAAGTTGCATCGTTGTCGCAAAGAATATTTCTTACCTCGCGAACTCGAGATGGGCCCCATCGGATACCTGCGCGTAACCTCTCAGCGTGGTTGGTCGGACTCGTGGGCGTGCTTATTACCGTCAGTCCATCTTTCAATACCAACCTAAGGATAGTCAGCATCGCAAGGAGGAACACCGAGTACAACTCACCCCTGTAATCTCAGCGTGCGCACCACGTTCCTCCCAGACATAAACGGATCCCGGTACAATCAAGCCTCTCTCCTCGCTATCAAGTCTTCTCGTGACCATAGGCAGGAGGTTGAGGAGAACGGCGTGGAAGACGATGCGGACGTCTGATGGCGACCTGATTCGGAGGTTTGAACAAGTTGCGCTCTGCATCGTGCAGCAGTCGAGGGTCTAGGGGGGAGCGTGGATGAGCGGCAATGAGGGCGCACTGGTGTGGGTACGGAAAAGGATGGAGTTGACGGACCTCGTTTTTGACTTCCTTTAATGTTTGACATTTCAACAGCGGTTCCTGTTTGCGGGAACGAATGGAGCTGTTGTGAAGCACTGCCGCATTAACCGCACAATAAGTTTGGACGACTGGTCCAAATAAAGTTTTAGGAACGGGGTCTTCTTCGGAAGAAACCAAAGGAGATTATTGTCGTTGGGTGAGAGCGTTCCAAACAGGTCGATTTGATTCAAGACGTATGTGGACGCGGTGTCAGATGTCTGGTGATAATCGGGCCGTTGTTTCTTTGTGGCTTAGTGCTCCGGAATTATCGGTAATGCTTTGCAGCATATAGGACAGATTTTGACCAAGCGACTGGGCGATCCTTGGAGAACGTCCACATCGCGAGCCACGAGGTTTCTGTTGTAACCTGTTTGATTCGCACCAGAGTTTAAACCTCAGTCTTTCGCGCGTGGATAACCTGTCAAAAAAACAAAATTGGACGTCGCATAACGACTGTCGACTTGCAGAAATAGACCGGGTGGTCTGATTAAGGCCCAGGATGCTCGGAGAGGTCAAAAAGAGATTAATTCCTCAAGACAAAGGGTCGACCCTATTTCCTCGAGGAGATTCACGGGATCTCTTGAAGGCGTTTACTTACGAAACGGGATAAGCTTGCATCTTTAGGCGATCCGTTCTGCCGTTGTATTGTAGTCTGGCGTATTTACACCTGCCCTGACACCACGAGAGAAAATAGCGATCTTGACACAGTCACCGTGGTCGCCAAGGATAAATCAATTCTTCATGCAATCTTGTGGGTCCCCGTGGACAGCACCCGAGTTATCAACATGGTTCATATGCTTAGCCTCGAAGTCTTGTTCCATTTATCACAGACAGGGATGCTTTGACAGGTTTGATTCGGTAAAACAGAGGAAATCCGATGAAGTATCTGTCATGAGCAGTGTAAGTTCGGAGCAGGTTATCAGACGCCATACCTACCTTTCGCGAGATTGGTGTGCCGATGTCACCTCCACACAATCAAAACATACAGGAGCCCCACGTCGCGTCGTCGCCTGCAGAGTGAGATTAACATTGTAGGACATAGGAATTAACCCTCGGCAACGACATAACCTGCATAACCTGCATGGTTGAGGGGCTTAAACGCGACCAAATGAAACGAAGATGCCAGGCGGCGCTACCGTACTCAGATGAGGATTCAACTGGGATGGGGACTTCCGTTAACTTTGTGGCAGGCTGATCGGCATCGCATCGTGATGGTACCCCATGAGGGATATATTGATCTACGCCTTCACTCTTCTCCATCTCACAATCACTCCGAATGTCAGTCCATTCAAGGCTTGTGGCTTGCTTGTGGCGGCTCGTAATCCAACTCAAACCCCGCAACAACCGCATCTTTTACTCCGACATGCGCCTGACTATTTGAACCTACTTTACCGCCGAACCCCTTTATTTCTAAGTTCTTCGACCCTGCTTCCTCACAAAGTAACAGCAAAAATGGAATTTTAAACACTGCACTTGGCCTTCCCTTTGTCTCTGTTTCGAGGCCAATACAAGCCAATACGCAACCCTGGCAACGCTACTCGGTGCATATAGCAGCCGATGTCAGGGTAAGACCCAAAATTTTTCTGTAACAAGGAATGCCCTGCCACTGCTACATCTTATCTTTTATTTAATTTAGTCCATTTAACTTTCCCCACTCGACGCCGTTAAGGTGGCTTTCGCACAGCCCACAACCTCGAGGTTCCCTAGTCGCACTAACGCGCAGTACGCGGAGTACCTAACAGGTATCCGTCTACAATAACTCAGTTAAGCACTGACTGATGGGATGCTATGTGGTAGATGCCCAGAGCTTCACTAACGCAAGTTCCTCAGCTGATTCAGCAGGTCAAGCGCCTTCACCTCATGTTCGTTCCACACACGACACCTATGATTGTTCGCTCGCAATTTCCACCATTCTCGGACGCTTACGCCGCCGGCATCGACCAAGTTCCTCCCGGCGCGATCTTCCGACTGCTCTTGACCAACGCAGCGCACAGACCGGATTTACACGGTCGCCGTGTCTATTACTCGCGGGGAAATGATCACCTTGCAAGTAACCTCTGTGTTTAGCCTTTTCAGGTGCCGTGCGTCACCGAATTTTATGCCGTTAGTTGCGAACAATGTGCTTGGGGTCGGGGGGGCGCAAGGTACACCAAGGATGCCGGTACCGAGTCCGAATTCTGCGGCATTCAGCGATAACCTTTGGTGGTCTGCGTCATGCCTCAGCGTGATTACCTGGTGTTGATACTCAGATTTGGGCGTAGTACGAGGTATAATTACACGGCACAGTCCCGCTTACAGGGCGGCTGGAGTACGAGTATACAAATGAAGCACATCGACACTATGGTTCCTGGCAAGCCGCAATCGTACTCACAACAAGGGCAAGGAACCGGCCCTGGGCGAAATTTTGGGACAATGCAATTAAATAATATAAAGGGAGAGACGTGCTTGGAGTACATGGCCTCTGGTTGTATACATTGTGCGATAGGTATCAGTTTTCTATATGCCACTGTAATAGGAGAATAACATGCTGCGTGCGTGGGTAGGATGGAGGGTGGGCGGAGTGCAGGTCGTTGGGGTCGTGATGGACGTCGAGGAGTAGATTATAACGAGTACCGCTCACTTCTTATGTTTCCGCCGCTTCCCTCCTCCGATTACTGCACCAGACGCCTTGACCAGCCGTTGTAGCTCCCCGCTCGCCACCATGGTGCGTATCTGCGCGAGTGAGCCGACGGGTTGGCCGCCGATGAGAAGTACAGGCAGCTCAGGGGACTCCGTCAGGCGTGCGAGCATCGGCGCGAGGACCTCGACATCGTCACGAATGTCAACGTCCATAATAAATGGCGGCGGTCGCAGGTTCATGTCGGACAGGATAGCTTTGAGCTCGCGTGTCGCGGGTGAGTAAAGCTGAGAGTGACAGCGGTAAATTTTCAGATTTTGTTGTTCTTATTCTATTTTAGTGACAACACATACCTTTCCGTACAATAAGACGGGATTGCGGGCCCAGACATCCTCGACGACGCGCTCGACTTCCTCCATTGCGTGCGGGCTCCGAGTGTCAAAATCCAGTACCAGCTCTGGGTCAATGGGGCGGGAAGGATCCACGGCTGATGGGATCACATTTTGCGGGAGACTGGCGAGGAAGCTGGAGACAGCGGCGAGCTCCTGCGCAGGCGTGAGGGTTATTTGTCGTCGCCCCGCGGACAGTTTCCTGTGTTTCCTCGCCGCCGCAGCACGCGAATCCCGATTCGTTTCGAGGGCGAGGACCATTTGGTCTGTAGCCGGGGTATTCCCCTTGTCGTGTAGCAGGTACGCGGGGGATATTGATATCGGATATTGGCTGCAGTAGAAGAACGCAGAGACTGATATGAGGGCGAGGATGGCGAGGAGGGTGGTGCGGTTTCTATTCCTCTTCGGGTTCAGTCCCGAAATAACGGCAAAAGGCAGCGATAATGACTGCGTCGATCTGTGGTTGCCGCGAAGGGGGGTGCGGCTTGACATGGTAGGGATGGCCATAGCGGGCAAAAGAGTGTAAAGTATGCGTCGAATGAGTGTGGTGAAAAAAAGAGTGAGACGGAGATAAAAGTCCGGAATTCGAAACAACGACGTAAACAAGAACAAAGCTCCGGGCGTGGGTCCATTTCCAACTTCCATGTTACCTTTCTGCCAAGTGCTTGAGTATTCCTGGTCCCTTTGCCATCGAGTCTTCACCGGTTCACCAGCCCTCAGATCTCTGTCTTCCCGACCGTGGTGGAAGCTAATTATTAATTGACAGGATCCGTCAAAAGCGCCGTTAAAACGCAAATCAGCATTAATTCGTATTCGGATGTCGCCTGTGGCCCTGCTTCCTGTGCTATCGAAGTCGCGGAAAGCCAACTGAATTTTGGGCTTTGGTAAGGTAAGGCAAGATATATTCCGGCGCGGTCCCATGAATCGCATTCCGCTTGAAATTTACACGTTGATTTGCGAAACGAGAACGTTTCATCTACTCGCGCCAAGTTCTAAAGGGTTCAAACATGCTTGAATTGTCAATGGAGGGTAATAAACACGTCAACGACACTCAATTACATATACAACGGCCTGCGCATGCGAGATTGAAAACGCGACCGATGGTTGACATTCTGCCCAACGACTGGCCAAGGCCGGCCCCAATTTCAACTGGTTCCAATCGCGCGCCACGACGCATTACTCGCTGTCCTCCGTTTGCAAAGCCGCCTATCAACCCCAGTCCCTATTTTCCTCAGAATACAACATCAACTTGAACGGGGCTAAATCGGTACGTCTTTCTCGCCGATCTGGCAGAGATCTGTGAGATTCTCTACCTAATAAGCATTCTGTTCTATTCCAACTGGCAGCTTCAGGCAGCTTCCGAGTCCACAAATAAATTGAACCTGCGGCGGGTTAACGCCATTGACCAGACGCGATGATTATCGACTATATAATTAGCGTTGTAGGCTCGCAAACAAGTCGAGTTGTAGAAATCCTCTTTCAGTGTTGACAGACTCGCGTCAACGGGTGCTTGAGGAGGTAGCTGTCATCTCACTTGCCTGTGCTCTACCATACCATACAGCTGCCAACGCGGAGTAATACTGTGTCGACTGTATAATCAGCGACGTAGCTCACAAGCAGTTGAGTTGTAGAAACACTCATTTTTGTACCGATAGACTCGAGCCATGCGTTGCCTCGGAGCAACTTCAATGTCATCTCACTTGCCTGTGCTCTACCACAGCTGCCAACGCCGAGGAATGACGCTGGTTTCGCCCTTTGGCATCGACATGTCTGCCAATTGCAAGCACGGGGCTCAACTCTATGTGAAGTACAGACATACATGCTTCATGCGTCATACGGCGGGAGCCCCCACTGTTCTGGCACAAAATCCTCGAGGGATTTTAGCGTCTGGTCGGCCTTCTCCTCGCCCAAGTATTCTACGTCGAGGAGGTTGGCATCGGGTACCCAGACGACTAACATGCGAAATTAGAACAAGCTCGAGATGGCCGTAAAGAAGAGAACACACCAGACATCCCAGCGCGCTTGCCCGCTTGCATCCCAGGCAAAGCATCTTCGAACACCAACCCTTTGCGACGCTCAGCGAGATGAGTGTCAGTGACACTGGCGGCATCCGCGGGACCGACGTCGCGCCCCAGAGCTTCTCTTGCCGCAACGAGGAAAATATCAGGCTCGGGCTTTCCGCGGATCGCTCCCTGCTGATCGTCCCCGCAAACAATTTTACCCTCGAAGCAGTCGAATAGCTCGCTGAGATGGCCGGTTTTGAGCTCAAAGTTGCGACGGCGGGAGGAGGTGGCGACGGCAATGGGGATGTTGTGCACTTTGAGGTGGAAGATGAGTTTCTTGGCGCCGGGGAGGAGCGGGACGGTCGGCCAGAGGGTGTCCTGAAGGGCATTGCGTTGCTCAAGGTAGGAATGGACAGAAAGGGAGATGTCGGGAAAGAAGGACAGTAGATGGACGGCGGCCTCGCGTTCCGCTGACGCGTAACATCTCAAGATTTGAGTCACCCGAATCTCGGAGGGACTGACGCTTTCCCATGCAGCCTGCTTTCATCTCCCAAGTCATCTCCTTGCCAAAGGGAGCAAGAATGGTGTCTGCAGGTGTTGATCGAGAGCAAGATAAGCGGATGTAAATCCAACAAGAGTCTTTAATCACTGGTAACCTGGGTGTAGATAGCCTCCGAGTCGATTAATAGGCCTGCGGGTGCATCAGAAAGGAGATTTGAAGCACATTCTGCGCCCACCGTCCATGTCAAAGAGTAGATACTCGACAGCAGCAGGAGACATTCTATGGAAGGACGGTTCAGCCCGATGGTCGCGATTCAGATAAAAAGTTCGAGAACAGATCACGATTTCGGAGTCTCCTAATCCGGCGGCCAGGCGGTAGTGGTCTAATGGTTGATCTGGATCAGGAAATCCGGCGATTTCTTAACCCTAACCCTAGCCACTGCATCACCTCACCTCAAACCATAATGTGGGCAAACCTAGCGGTAGTTTTGTGTGGCCTCCAGGCTGCCCAGGCGGTCACTGTGTATCTATCCCCACCGCAAACTTCTCTGCGTTCAAATCTTGCACCGGAAGACGCAAGCGCTGCTCTGTCGCGTCACCTTGGACTGGAGATATTTGAAGCTTTCCGGGACACCTCTTCCTTGGGCTACAGCGAGGAATCTTTTGTCGGACAAGGTCCCAACAATGTCTTGCTACTGACTCTAGAGGCTGCCGATGCAAAAGGTTCGTTCGGGATCACTCCGTCGAGAATTATGATTTTAACATTGCATTGTTTCTAGCCATTCACATACCCTCATCTTTGCACCCTTCCTTCACGCTTGCGGCTCCTTCATCGTCTCCAATATCGTCCCTTTCCTCAGTAATTTCCACGTATCTTCACCGTGCACCGCACGCGTACACGTCCATTTACTCTGCCGACCCCTCTTCCCAAACCAGGAAGGCATGGTACATCGCAGAACTCGACTCTATCACGTCCTTCTTCGACAAGGCTCAGGGCGCTTCATTCGCCGCCGCCGAGCTCTCAGGACTCGCGACCATGCGCAGCACCCATGGTATCAACAGCGACGAGTACCGCTCGTCTGTGGTCGCCACCCGCAACCTCCTCGAACACGCCATAGAGAACAATATCCACATTGCCATGCTCACATTCTCACCGTCTCGCCCCGAGGCCAAGGCCAAGCGCGCAGAGCCTTCGCAGGCACCCTTCCCGCGGCCCCCGCCGCAGTCACCCATTGAGTCCGTCTCGACCTGCCACACGACGCTCGACGCGTGCACCAACGCTACTTCCTCGTGTTCGGGGCGGGGTGAGTGTGCCAGCGCGACCAAATCTGGCCGGACGTGCTTCGTGTGCAGCTGCGGGAAGACACAGACGGGTGAGGGTAACAAGGTGAAGACCGCGACCTGGGTCGGCGAGAGCTGCGAGCGGAAAGATATCAGCGGGTAAGCCGGGATCACATTCCCCTCCTTCAATAAACAACTCATCGGCTTCCTAGACCCTTCGTGCTCCTGACAGGCACGACTATCGTGCTCCTGCTCGTCATCGGCATGTCGGTAACGCTGCTGTACACTGTGGGCAACGTCGAGCTCCCGAGCGTGCTGATGGGCGGAGCCGTGAACGTGAGGAAGGACTAGTCGTGGAGACTGTGCAACAATTATTGTAACTACATCGCAAGCTGCGTACTACGTTAATGAGTCTGAAATGGACATCGTCTTGACCCCGGATGACCGATGTGCGCAATTACGCCTGATTCGCGCCTGTTCTTTGTTGCGGATCCCTTGTCGGCTTTCAATGGCTCTCCGAGTCATTGCTCTATCTTACGGTACTTTTATCATCTGTGATATGATACTGACGAATATTCTCCTCCTAGATTGTTCCTAGACGATTTGGAGCTCCTTGCGGCGCAGCTGGGTGCGCTAAGTTACGGCGCTGGCAGTCAACACAGATCGTCGGAACATCATCCGATTACACCTTGCAGTGATCGGATGTTCCGATCACCCCAGCATCGGGAGTTTTTTGGCGCAGTGAAGAGAACCACAGTCTCTTTCGCGCGAACCGCAGTACTGTCCCAATGTGATAGGCGCAGTAGAGAAACACTGGAGCTCTTCCCCGACGGTACGGCGGCCGAAAATTAATGATCCCAATGAACTCGGACCAGGATACTTAAGTCCTTTCTGTGCCTTGCGTTGTACGAGCACCGTTGACCTTTTTCTTTCCGTTTTGGTGATACTTATTTCGCAGAGAAACAGCCATCTGGGAACCCATCTAGGACAACCGTCCGACAACGGTCCCTGTTTGATTGCCGCCCCCCCACGCAAACACGCGCGCCTCTACAAGTGACCCGTAATCCAGTACACAATCACATTCGCATGGTCGATTCTTGTTGTGATTGTTAACAGCGTTTATAGAGGTCTGACGGCGCCAAAGACGTGATTCGGTCTCCCTCGCCCAAACTCCCACATGCCCCTCCCCTCATACTCGGCTTCTGCCCCATCGCCAGGGTATTCCACCGCTCCAGGTCTTGGCGAACATGTTCTGCAACATACGCCTCTCGCAAACCGTCACTCTCGCCCCACGGAAACATCAACGTTTATTCGGCATGAGCAGAGTATGACTGTGGTACTCAATGGCCAAAAAGAAAATACTCTCCGCCCGTCTTTTGGCCGGGAGGCGGCGCTCACTGGGACACTGTTGCTGGAGTCTCACGAAACCGCGATGATCGTTACGCTCAAGGTCCGCTCTTTATGAAACCCATAGATTTACAGATTTACGTCCGAAATAGTTCGAAGGCGTCCTTGAATCGCTCAGTCCTTCTCACGGTTATTCCAGTACAAAGGTGGTCGACCAAGTCTGCTCGTTATACGCTAGAAAGAACGCCGGTCCGCAGATGCATTGCCCTGCCGTTGTCCCCTTTTCATGCCGATTTCCTCGCACATTTAAAAGCAATGGTGTCCACCACCCCATCCCCCCATCTTGCGACATCAAGCTCCCCGGCGGCTTTGTAACTTGCACCTATTCTCTGACGTTCACCGTCCTACGTAGATTCGCGTCGTTTTTCGCCAGAGAACAAAGGTGAATACCCATGTACATCCCGAAACCAGACAATACTTGACTGGTCGTCCCAGTCTTTCTCTTGAATTAGAATTTCGACCTCGAACTCGCCCATCGCGGCCCCGAATTCCTGAACCTTCCCTATTTTCGACGATAAAAACATGCCCCGAGGAGTGGCTACAACTCCCCGTCGCCCTAACACCTGCCCACGATTCGCGCGCGCCTGATATTCACTGTGACGTACGCTTTCCCGCTCTTTCTCGCTAATGGGACCGACTTTTTCTTTGTTACCTCCCTTTTAGCTTTTCGTCCCCTCCGTCGGTGTCTTTGGAGTCTCGGAGGTCGTCCCATTCCACCTGCAGCTTTCTGGCCCAACACGGTCTCTTCGAAACCTGCTGGCGAACCTCGGACCCAGATCGCCCAGCCCTATTATCCGCGTGTATCTTCTGCGGCAGATTGCGGTCGAGATCAAGGGGCAAGGGCCCACGAAAATTAACACGATTCTCGCGGACGGATTGCTCAGGCCGCTCCCGCCTGCCGTCTTCGGCCTTCACGCCAGTATGCATACGTCTACATTGGAAGACGCACTCAATTGGGAAGGCGAAATACAGCTCCCAGACATCGCAACTCCTACATTCGAAGTCGGAACCTTAAGGGTTATGGTAAGTCCCACTGAATGCGGCTTCCATTCCTTTTGGCATATTTCTCATCGTCGACCAAAAGTATCTGATTGCGGTGGAATTAAGTCCGCCAGAAACTTCGTCGATAAAGCGAGCGCATTATGGTTACCCAATTAAACTCACAACCGACACTTGGATTGGCAGTGCTGAACAGGAAGATTAGACTTACTATTCAATTGTTGTATTCCTACTGTAATGGGTAAGTGTTTAGGTCTGCAACAATGGTTGAATCTCACAAGTGGGATTTTTAAATCAAACCGTAACATGGTGTTGAAATAGAGGTACAAAGTCAGGAACGTTGGGGTGTCTTCGACTGTTCTTCAGGTAAATGAACGACCAATTGGTCAAGGCTCAACAGCTTGTCGATTAAAATTTTGGGGGTTGAACCAAAGCCACGTGCATGTTCAACTTCGTACAACTCATTTTGAACCCGTCGATCCTGACCATTCGACCCATTTTCGGACGGCTTCTGACTCCTTTACCCATTCAAAGCCTAAAGGCGTTTACTGCCGTGATTATGCCCTCTGTCCGATTGCATTTCTCAAGCATTCTCGTGTGAGTTTAAGCTCGTCCAAATATATAAATGACTGGCCTGCGCAGCTATAATTCGCACATTCATTGCCTTTCTTGTCACTCCACGACCACCACGGCCTCCCTCTCCACTCCCCGTCTCACAGTTTCAATTCCGGTATCATCTATAAAGAGGGCATCCAGTTCAACTTCCCATCAATGACTTTACCACCGCCCTGGACTCTAAGATTCCTTTTGACCGAAATTCAAAGCCCAGAAATGGGCAGAAAGTGCGTCTGGTCGGGTGCCTTGCTTTTGATTATCGCTGACAATTTTTTCTTGAACCAGATGCGGCATCGTAGATCGAAGACCGCTGGATCCGCCAGCGGGTAATTTACTACTTATCATAGACTCGGCATCTTAAAACTTACATCTCCTCAAGTCGTTCAACTTCAAGCCTTCATTGTTACCGACCCTGGTACGGCTATCGAGCATACGATGGAAATACAGGACTACGAGTGGGCACCCTTAGAAATTCTTCGACGCAAGTTGATTATAATTTTGTAGAGATTTAAACTCGGCAGGATATCTTTGCGAGACGGAGTTGTTTATGCTCGACGACGCAGGGAATTCATTCGGTGCCTCTGCAACGAACTACGGTTAATTTCATCCAGACTCTGTCATCCGCTTGATAACGATTACATGCAGTGAACAGCACTCATGACCTGATTGGGTCGAAGGTCGTTGAATCCGCCATCATAAAGTATCACGGTAGACAATGCCTGGTATTTCCGTTTACCGTGAGTTCTTCTTTTTTTCTGAAAGTGAGCATGAATGAAATGAATGCAGGACCTATCTTCAAAGGCCACAGGGAATTTCTTCCTCGGGTAAGTTTCATCTTCTTTGGCCTTCCTTCGTTGTATTCACTGAGTGCAGATACAAGTTTTTTGATGTCCTACAACTCGGCGGGCAAGCGGTTGGGTCTGTTCAAGCCCAGTGCTGGGGTAACTCTTTTCGAGTTTACTCATCCAAGGATACCCCACCGATGAACCCTTCCACGGCTCTAACGAAGGTTGGCATTTCCTAGTTTTTTAATATTATGGTTGAAACTTCTTGCCAGAGTCTGGCTGATGCAGGTCTACGCGTGCACCAGCGCAGCCAGAGACGGGAGCGAGGAAAACGAAAACGCCCCTCGGATGATGATTCTGCTGCCTCCCAATCTTAGTTCAACCAATATTCGTCAACTTCCATGTAAATTCGTCGTAAGCGACCCCAGAAAAAACAGTTTACCGCATTTTATTCAGTCGTAATTCGGAGGATTAGCTTGTAAATTTGCTGTGTCTCGACGGCTCTCGGGCAGCTCGAGCAGCCGCGGGTCCTTGTGCAGCGGGCTCTTGGCCATCTTATCCTCTATCCACGCGAATTTCTGCAAGTCTTTAGTGAACGCACGAGTGGAACAAGGTGAATGGGGAACGGACATCCACCGACGCCGAAAAATTACCGTCATTGATACCCAAATCCGCAATCGGATCCAGTAACACGATCCCATCCGGGAAGCTCCTCTCAGCCTCCTCCACGCTCTTCTACAGCGCCCCAGTCGCTCTCCTGCCTTAAATCACTCCGCACGATCGTCCGCAGGGGCTGATACCCGTCATCAACAACATCGGCACGACGAGTGGTACGCCCTTCTCCCGGGCGACGCCCTCGGGCGCGGCGGTGACGACTTTCAGGTCTTCGGAGACGGCGCCGCCAGGGGCACAGTTGAGGAGAACGGAGAGGATGAAGCTTTCGTGCGGGGGGAAGTCTTCTGCGCCACACATAATGCAAAAAGTACCAGTACCAAGGCAGAAGATGTAGTAAAGGAGGGGAGCAGGCACCTGAGCCGACCTTTGGTTTGCTGTGGCTGAACACCGTTTCCATCGAAATCCGGGTTTTCGGATGGGGAGATTGGACTATCTGAGCATCCTCGGGGGTGACTAGGCTAAAGTTCATGGTAGGTGGGTAGGTAAAACGCGCTAATTACACGGAAAAACGGGGTTCAAGTGGACCGTGATCCTGCGGTGATCGACGTTCAGTTTTCGGCCAAGATAGGGGGGAGGGGGGGAGGGGAGGGGGGATTTCCTTGTAATTTTTGTGCTGCTGGTAGGCCCGGCGGTCAAGCCAGAGAAAAGCCAGGAATTCTGAAGGGCAGGTTGAACTTGAGTGATCACGACCGGCCCGACGCCACTCAGCCCCGCTTGCAATAGCTCTTCCAGTTACTTATGTACAACCGTCAAGGTTGCGGTTGCGCGTGAACCCGAGTCTAACGGGAAAGCCTCTGCAGTCAAATTCCTACCTCTCCCGCGTATTGCTCGCATTTTTTTTCCATTTCTCGTCGCGGGTGCAATCAATGAAACGACCGAATTTCACATAGCGGCCCCTCCCCTTGTCCTTCTCTCTGCAACTGGCTAGGACCCGCATAGCGAACGGTGTTTAAATCCTCGAGCGCTCGTCATCACCTACGCGGTCATCTGCCAACTGCCATTTGTGGGGTAAACGTGGAGAACGCGCGGAGACCCGCTACTCCCACGTAATTGTTGCCTTCCTCGTACCAGTATGCTTTTGCTCGGTCTACTCGCCTTGGCAGCCCAAACTGTCACTGCTGCCTCCGCTGCGTCGTCGAATTACACCGTCGCAGTCGGTTGGTACGCCTCCTGGCACGTCACCGATGTCCCTTTGTCTTCTGTGCTGTGGAGCAAGTATACACATATGACTTATGCATTTGCGTGAGTGCAATTCATGTTCTGAGACGTCTTCCTAACCATTCAACAGCATACCGACCGACGATCCAAAGGCAATATCACTTGCCGAGTCCGACGAGGAGTTACTCCCGCAATTCGTTGTCGCTGCTCGCAAAAATGTTGCCAAAACATGTTTTTTGTCCGATTCGCGGCTGACCATTTTATTTAGAATGTAAAACCGGGCCTATCGATTGGCGGTTGGACTGGCTCGCAATATTTTTCCTCAAACGTCGCGTCCGCGACCAATCGGACCGCTTTTGTGAAAAGTGTAACAAATATCATACAAAAATACGACCTGGACCTCATAGATTTTGAGTGGGTGCTCTTTACCTTGGTAAATCTAGTGTCTGACGATGTGCTGCTCATAGCTGGGAATTCCCCGGTGTCCAAGGAGTTGGCTGCAATATTGTTTCTTCCTCCGACACGGACAATTTCCTGCTCATGCTTCAAGAACTCCGCCAATCCCCCATTGCCGCCAATATAACCCTCACAGCCGCAACCGCGGTCCTGCCCTTCCCCACTACCAACAGCAGCACCATCCCGCAGTTCGCAACGGTGCTTGACTGGGTCGTGCCGATGGTGTACGACTTGTCATGGAACTGGACTGCCGGCTCCCCGCGCATCCAGCGTGCGCTCCCGTCCTCACCGCTAGACGACTCCTGCTACGCCTCCACCCCCAACGCGACGGGCGCAGGCCTCCAAGGCCGCGGCAGCGCCCGCAGCGCAATTGAGGCCTGGGTCGGCGCGGGCATGCCGCGCTCCCAAATCGCGCTCGGCGTCCCCGCGTACGGACACTCCTTCAACGTCAACGCCACTGCGGCGCTCACGCCCTACCCCTCGTATGACACGCTCAACCACAGCATTGGCGACGCATGGGACGGCACGGGCGGGCTCAATCAGTGCGGCGTCTTCCAGGGCCCCGGCGGTATCTGGGACTTCTGGGCGCTCGTCGATGCGGGGTATCTGCTGGCGAACGGGACCGCGGCGCCGGGTGTGCCGTATCGGTGGGACGCGTGCTCGTCGACGTCGTATTTGTATGCGGCGAACCACGGCGGCGGCGTGCTCATCACGTACGACGACCCCCGCAGCTTCGGAGCCAAGGGCGCGTTCATCCGCGCCAACGGGCTCGCCGGGTTCTCGATGTGGGAGGTTGGTGGGGATATGAAGGGTGTGCTGCTTGATGCGATTTGTGAGTCTTTTGAATCTCCAGGTCGAAAGAAATGGGATGCTGAGGTGTTTGTCAGTGTCTGCCTCGATGAACGCCAGTCTTGCGGTTACGCCTTCTGCTGCAGTAGCAACTACCGCCCCAACAGCCAGCCCGTCGGCCGGGAGCAATGGAGCACCGCTCCTCAGCCGAATGAGCAGCTGGGGTATCTTGCTCGTCGCCGCCTGCACGCTATTGCTTAGACTCTAAACTCGTATACCGTGGACCTCGACCTGAAGCCGTACATTAACAACAACTGTAATCGTAAATGAGCTAACAAGCCGTCCCTGGTGCTCGTTCAATCTGTAGCGCGGGCAGACGATAAAACGGAGGATCACCGTAAAACCGAGACTTCACATAATCGGCCTCATGACCCAAGTGAGCCGCGCCACGATTTATACGTCGACGGCGGACAGGCAACAACGCCACCGGAAAGACGCACCACGTCTTGTGAATAACTGTTTGGCCCTCGGATATTGCCAAAATGGGCTGGTTGGACGAGACGACAAAGGAAACAAATCACAATAATCGGAAAGGTATATCCGGGTATTGCGAGCTCACAATGAGGGGTGCGTAGGGTCCATGGTAAGTCCTTTACATCAGCAGCGCATACGAGATGAGCCCGACTAAAAAGATAGCGGCAGTCTTGAGGCGGGCGGCATTGACTCCGACTCATTGAGCTCTGCGTCATCCGTACTCGTGCTAATCGTAGCAGGGGCCACTGAGTAGGTCGGGTTCCAAATTGCAGGTTTCACGAAGGACACATCTTCCGGTAAAATAACTTAGTCCGTAGGCTTCAGCTATTCAGAATCTGGTCTCTTCCTGGCATGAGAGCAAGTAAAAGGATGGACTGGATGTTCGTGGAATTTTGGCCTTGAAAGTCTCCGCTAAGGCTGTAGCCAAATATAACCTCTTTGCATTCCACGTCGTAAATCATTTAGAAAAACTCAGGAACATTCGTCAGGTCAAAGAATTCCGAATCAGAGAGTTGCATTTTCGCAGCCAAGAAAAAAAAAATGGGTATAGGTAAGGGGTATATGGCGGGGGCCTGCGGTCCGTGGTCGGGCGTGTAGATGCTGGAGGTGCCGGGTCGACGTAGTATCGGGGGAGGTGGGACCTCAGGCTAGGGAAGCTGCCCATGCCGTCGTCCGGTCGCCGGATCCACGCCTATACAACTCCGCATCGTCAACAACCCGCTACTTCCACCTTCCCCAAGCCACCGCCGTCGAAATGAAGAAAGAATAGGAGCGTCCTGCCGGCGGTCGGGTCGTGTATTTCCGATTCTCAACCAGCTGGGATGCGCCAAAGAAAAGAAGAGGGGGTATCTAGAGTGTATCAAATCAGGAATAGAGTCGAGGCAAGGCAGGTCGAGACATACAATCCATGGGTATCATCGAACCACATAGGTCGATAGTCAAACCGAACAAGCCGAATCAAATAAGACGAGAAATATCACTCCATCAGGCCAAAGGGGTATAATCGACAGAGTCGATACCGGAGCACTCAAGGGTATATGGGTATGCATGAGCCTAGCAGGAGGGCCCGTCGTCGTCCTCCGCATCGGATTCACTGTCGTCCTCCTCCTCGGACTGCTCCTCGCGATTGTCTACTTCTCCCTCACTTAAGGGAAATCAGCCGGTTGAAGAGTACTCAACGAGCGTAACTCACGATGACCATATTGGATGAGCGTGAATTTCTCCCCAATCTTCGAAGCGCAAGGGCCGCTCGTCGGAAAAGATCTGCAAATCCATCAAGGATGAGCAATGACGACAAAACAGTCAGGGGAGAAGGCAGGTACCTTTGAAAAAAAGTCCAGCTCTACCGCCGAGAGGTCGTGGGCGGAGACAGGTTCCCAGAGATAGCCTTGGAATGCAGGGGACTGAGGGCGGTGTCAGTTGTGAGAAGAAAGCGCCATCGAAGAAAGAACGTACTGCGTGAGCATACCATTCATACATGATTATACCCATCGCCCAGAGGTCGGCCGCGTAGCAACAGGGCAATCCCATCTCAGCTTCTGGGCACATGTATTCGTGCGTCCCGCCAGGCGCACTTGTCGCGTGCGGATTGTCTTCTCCGGGCCAGAGGACGGGGAATGCATCCGTGCGGGGTTCGGCATCGCGGAGGGCGGCCCACTCCGGCCACTCTGCACCATCCACCTCATCATCGTCGAAAAGGTGGACTAGGCCGTAGTCTATTATCTGAAGTTTGCCGTGGACATTCACAATCAAGTTTTCCGGTTTCAGGTCGAAGTGTACGGCGCCAGTCCGATGTAGAGAGTGGACAGCTTGCGCCTGTGAAAGATGGTTGTTAGATTCAGTGTGCGCGTTGAAACACGATTTGAGATACACACCAGCTGCGTGCTATATGACCAGGCAGAGTATCGATCGGTAGGCGAGGCGGATGCCAACGAAAACTTGCCACAGTCCTGGGGGGAAAATGAGATCGATTTTTTGAGAGAGGAAGTGGAAGTACGTACCATGACCAAAAAACAGAATTTTCGGTTTTCGAAGGCGCCGTGCAGTCGGGGGAAGGCCGGGTCATATTCTAGCAGTCGGTGCGTAACGACCTCGGATATGATAGCCTTCCAGCGGTCGCGCTCGTTGTTCCTCGGTCGTTCGATCCGCTTCACGGCGAGGAACTTGGATCCAACCATCTGCTGGGCGTCCCTACCGACTACCCTGACCTTGATAACGGTCCCAAAACCTCCGGCACCGAGTTCCCCGACCTTTCTAAGGCTCAGAGGATCCACCCTCCGATCGGGGAAGAATCCCTCAAGCGCCGGGACCGTCTCCCATGTGCGACAGTCCAAGAAATCCCAACGACTGCCGGGGTCAGGATCCATGTAGACGTACGGCCCCGGGAGAGCCGTTTTCAGCATCCTCGCGACATCGTAGAATGGGATATCGGGATGAGCGAGGAAGGACGTCTTTGGGAGAGGCTGGTAGGGGACGGGGCCGTAGCTGGTAGCGGGGTAGAGGGCGTGCAAACCGTCAAGGAGGGTGGTTACGTCGTAGCCTGTGAGTGAAACGAGCCAAACGAGGTTGGCGAGGCCACTATTGAGGAGGATCCGACGATACACATTGCACACAGCGGCGACGGCAGCATCGCACGCGTGGAGCCTGATGAGTAGCAGCTCATACCGTTTTACGCCATTCCGCCGGTTCCTCACGCGCAGGTGAATGGCGAGTGGTGCCTTGTAGCGGTAGACTTTGAGGATGTCACCACCAAGGGAAAGCGGTCCACAGACGATGACGACGAACACGACGTTCCGGGCAACATAGAAGAGGCTCCCGAGAACCTTGTAGACACCCTTACGAGCTCCTTTGACCACGCCCATCTTGGCGGCGGTGGCCGCGAGGGCGATGACGGCGGCGGCGACGAGGGGGATGAGGATGGCCCATAACGCTGAGGGAGTCCTGTGCTCCGTGACGAATGTGTGGGTCGGTGGGATGAGAAGTGGGAATGTTTTGGTGGGCGGAGGAGGAAGGGGGCGGTTCCCGTGAGATGACCGTTTCAATATCCAAACGACACCGACGCCGACGCTGTCGATGGCTCGCTCGACGGAACTGAGAACGCGGCAACGCACGTCGTTGGTGCGGGCGGCGAGGGAAGAGACACAAACAATAAGACGAAGAAGGATGAGCATTTCTGCTGGGTGGGGGTTGGGGATAGAGTTAACTCTGGGGTGGCTGACCAAACTCGAAAGTTCCCACGGCTCTTCCAGCAAAACAAACGACCGGGATGCCGAGCACGTGTGCGTGCTTTAGGGGCTGGGGCGATTCCGCATTGCGCAGGACCAGAAATTGAAAAGAAGACCCAAACGGGAGCGTTGGACGAGCATGGCCGAAAGAGGAAGCGGAGAAAACATGCCAATCACGGATGCAATAGGCGTTGCGCGGTGATGCGCGCTTCACTTGAATTTATATTTTGCAATCGCAGGTTCACCGCAAGTCTCGAGGAACGAAGTTGGGGATTTGCGACGGCAGCAAGTAAAACGGACTTGAGAACGCCAGTGATCGATCCGCTCTTGAAATTGAATCTGTTGAGAAACGTTCGCAGTAGAGATGCGGTAGTCCACAAAGTAAAGCGTCTTGCGGTCAGTAGGATTCTGAGTTATTTGCAGGTCAGTTTAGGATTTAATTTATAAAGCGTTTGGACGTGCCAGCAGGTGCGTGAAGACCGTAGACAACGAGCCCACACAAAGCTCGGCGAAAATTGAAGGGGAGTGGACCGTCCGGACAGTACGATAGCCAAGGAAACCGAATTAATAATTCATCCTCCAACCCCCATTTGAAAGCCGACACAAATCCTGGCATTTCACGCTAGGTAGAACCTAGTTTCATTATTGTACAGAGCAGAGGGCAGAACAATTCCGAGCAGCCAACGCACAAATACAAGCGATTCGTCGGGCCACCGGCCTCAAAGCATGCTTCGAATTCCATCCCCTTCGACGAGAATGCACGGCCCGCCATAAATGACGCGGCCCTCCATCCCATTCTTGTTGACCCAGTCCACAACGCTCTCATCCGCCGCGCCGGGTTGAATCCAGACCGCTGGGACGCCGAGTGCCAGCGCCGCTTCCAGGATCGAGAGGGTGACCTGAATTAGATAGTCAGCTTGGGGAATGAGATGAGGAAGCAAGAGCAGCGAACCTTGGGTGGAGTGATGATGCTTATGGACGTCTTTGAGGGAGCGCGGAGCTCTGCGACGGTGGGAATCGTCGCAATGCCTTCAAGATGAGTTTCTTTCTGAATCATAGGATTTTTAAAAAAAGCACAGAGGAAAGTGAGTCAACATACGGGGTGGATGGGCTGCACGTCCATGTTTCGGGTCTTGTACCAGTTCAATATCTGTTTGGTAACTGTTCAAGAGCACGCACTTGCTGTATCCGCACGAAATTACCTTGGTCCCGAACTTGTTCTGGTCCTTGGATGCCCCGATGACAGCAAAGTACGGGGAGGACAAAAAGAGTTTCTGGATTGCTGCTACGTTTGCCATGACCTAGTTTCCTGGGGATTCTGTTCGTTGGATGATGATGGTTCGGGACAGGTGCGTTGCGTCACGGGTCAAGTCAGGTCAAGTCTTCGCTGGCCGGTGGCACCATAAATCGGCATTGTGCCGCAATTCCAGGGTTAAAGCAGGTCGGAGTAAAGCAACACAGACTCCGGCTCGGCGAAAATTTCCTAGTGGTCAGGCCAGTCATGATCTGGTTTGGAGGTGATGTTTGGCAAAGGCATTTGTCCACTGAGCTGTAGCCAAACATGACCTTGCAGAAGTTGCGCCTAGACTTCCACTGCGTCTAACGCTCCCGTCTGCTCCCTTCCCTGTCAATGTAGTCACGCGAGACCCTTAGGCCTTTGTCCGCAATCTCCTTGGAATCTCGATTCGCCGATCTATGTGACTTCGCCAAATCGCGCGTTCAACGCCACGAGTACTAGTGGAGTTTCAGAATCAGTTTCTGCCAAGTTTCCTCAAGTTTCGCCCTGGTTTGTTCGAAAATAAAAAAGAAGGCCTATACCTGCAGATTGGGAATGGAGTCGTTCGCCTCAATATCTCCCTCGCCCGAGCCGCTGTTTCCAAACTATTGCCAGTCACCAAAGTACCAGTGCGAACAGCCTGCCGAAGTTGTATGGTCTCCGCATCCATACAACGAAGAAATAAGCAACTTTAACGATGGCTTTCATCAATTTTTCTCAAGAGTCAAATATCCCGTTCCCGCAACAACGTTAAATCGCCGCTAATCAAGAATGACTTGCCCTCGGCCCTCCATGATACCCTTGAGCACGGCTCCTTGTTCTCGGGATGTCGGCTCCCAGCTCCTCAAAATCTTGGTCTAACAAGGAAATCTGGCTCACCCCGGTTATATTATGGTCAGGCGTAGATTTAACGTTAACCGTAACGCAATGGTCCTCTTGGAGCTGCTTCTCAACGGGATCCCGTATCGAGTCTATTTTGCCGAGCATCCCTGGGCCCTTCACGCAAATTCAAGAGCACGAGGAGCCCGCTGCAAAGTTCCCAGAACGCTGAACGCCGTCGTTCTCACTCGGGTCGGTCGCGTGGAGCAAAATTGAAGTTGCATCGAACTCGGCTCGACCACCGAGGTAACTTTCACCGCACTATCAGATGCTCAGCATTCATGTTCACCAAAAAGGTTTCGTCTACGTTTGCTTCAATCTGCCTTGCGCAGTCGTGTCGTACAGTCGAATCTCTCATATGGAATCAGCTCATATGGAATATCCACCAAAAACCATGATGTGGAATAGCCGTTGAGTGTATCCCAAATACAGTTTACCACTGTAAAATTGAGCTCATATGGAATATTATGCCATATGGAATCACTCTGGGGCTGAATTTGGCTGGTTCCCAACTTTATTCCACATGAGAGATTCGACTGTATTCCGAGCCTGCGAGTGTGTAACTTGACTAGAATTTAATGTCTTCTTTTTTGCATTTGGCCCTCTTAATTCCTCAAAATTTTGCTTGAGGCCAAGCGTTTATTAGGTTAACTGGAGTTGAGGATACAGTCCGCAGTAAACTTTACTGCGCAGCATAATTTATCTATTTTCGTGGTCAAAGCCAAAAGTATGGCCGCTGACCAATCATTACCCTCTTCCTTCCAACCGCCATGGAGAAAAAAAGAATGACGACCCCCGCTGGCTTGCCCCCAATCCGTCGCCGCCGCTTCATCGTGGGGGTCATTGTGCTTGTTGCATTCCTCTACTTCTTTGGCTCGCCCTTCCAGCTTCCCGCCGCGCTCAAGGACGTCCGAGGCATCTCACGCGCCAATATCGTCCAACTCGTGAAGCCCAAGTCTAAAACCCCGGGAAAAGTGGACGAGATCTTTGGGTTGTTGAATTTGGTCACAGGAGACAGCGAGCATGAGCACATTCTCGGCCACACCGAGAGCTTTGACCCCACCAAACCAGTTGACATGGCGCTGTACGCTGCGGGCTCGGACGACCTCGATTGGAATAAGCGCGTACAGGAACTCAACGAGCGTTATCCCCTCATTGTATTCAGCAAGACATATTGCCCGTAGGTCGGCCCCTGCGTATGGCGGCTCCATTATTGCTCAGCTAACTTCCCGTGCAGATACTCCAAACGCGCAAAGGCTCTTCTGGCCTCGTATGACCTGTCCCCACCCCCTAAAATCATCGAAGTCGACCTCCGAGGCAAGTGGTGATCTTTCGCCGACCATATTCGGCTGAAGTAACTTTGCATTGCTTTTAGACGATGCCACGCAAGTGAAACACGTCCTGACGCGCTTGACGCGACATGCGACGTTCCCCAACGTCATCATTCGTGGCAAGTCCATCGGCGGCTCGGACCAGCTGCAGGCGCTCCACGCGGACAAGACGTTGCGACGGATGCTAGAGAGCGCTGGGATGACCATCCGTGCTGATGTCCCGTAGTGTCCATGCGTATCTTGCTGTATATCTAACATATCGCTGTACTTTTAGGAATACTTATATTTGACTTACTTCGTCCGCATAGCAAGAATCGACTTTTGGCGAAGAGGCTCGGGAGAGGGAGACACGCAACTCGACTGTGCTTCGATGTCTTGTTCAGTCGTCGCCAGATGTCTCGCGCACGAGTGCTCAATTTATTTTTATTTTTTATGTTTGCTTCGATGCGGATACCTCTGGACATTCAGTCGCCCCTCTGTTCCTCGTGGTCATCCATACGTCGCGTGAGCTCTGAGTTGAGACACGACGCGACAATATCATTCATCGGTTCGCGGCCGCCGAGTGACCGCGAATTTATTGATGTTGATTTTATTTCACCGCTTTCCTTCTTTTGCCTTCTATTCGACGGGCCTTTGCTTTCCGTGCATAGCTGGTGGAACGTCACTGGCGTCACTTCCTGCAAATATTCAGTTGGTTTGGAATGCAATGACGCTGGAATAGGGGTTTGTGTGGCTACTCATCCGATGCCAAACACAACTCTGCCTTCATGAAATGCACGACCGGCGATGATGACCGCCATGAACAACCCTCAACTTTCATCTGCTTTCTTGAACTGTACCCCCGTTCTATCGACGCCTCTATGATTTCTACGAAAGTTAGCACTTCAACTGCTGCATTACTGTAACTTTGAAAGTTGCTTGAAAGCCCTTGTGGAACGCTTGATTCCCACCGTCGCAGAGCTCTGCGCTCCCTCAAAGACGTCCATAAGCATCATTACTCCACCCAAGGTTCACTGCTCTTGCTTCCTCATCTCATTCCCCAAGCTGACTATCTAATTCAGGTCACCCTCTCGATCCTGGAAGCGGCGCTGCCACTCGGCGTCCCAGCGGTCTGGATTCAGCCCGGCGCGGCGGATGAGAGCGTTGTGGGCTGGGTCAACAAGAATGGGATGGAGGGTCGCGTCATTTATGGCGGGCCGTGCATCCTCGTCGAAGGGGATGGAATTCGAAGCATGCTTTGAGGCCGGTGGCCCCGACGAATCGCTTGTATTTGTGCGTTGGCTGCTCGGAATTGTTCTGTCCTCTGCTCTGTACAATAATGAAACTAGGTTCTACCTAGCGTGAAATGCCAGGATTTGTGTCGGCTTTCAAATTGGGGTTGGATGAAATATTGATTCGGTTTCCTTGGCTATCGTACACGGTCCACTCCCCTTCAATTTTCGCCGAGCTTTGTGTGGGCTCGTTGTCTACGGTCTTCACGCACCTGCTGGCACGTCCAACGCTTCACAAATTAAATCCTAAACTGACCCGCAAATAACTCAGAATCCTACTAACCGCAAGACGCTTTACATTGTGGACTACCGCATCTTTACTGCGAACGTTTCTCAACAGATTCAATTTCAAGAGCGGGTCGATCACTGGCGTTCTCAAGTCCGTTTTACTTGACTTGCTGCCGTCGCAAACTCTCCAACTTCGTTCCTCGAGACTTGCGGTGAACCTGCGATTGCAAAATATAAATTCAAGTGAAGCGCGCATCACCGCGCAACGCCTATTGCATCCGTGATTGGCATGTTTTCTCCGCTTCCTCTTTCGGCCACGCTCGTCCAACGCTCCCGTTTGGGGGTTCTTTTCAATTTCTGGTCCTGCGCAATGCGGACTCGCCCCAGCCCCTAAAGCACGCACACGTGCTCGGCATCCCGATCGTTTGTTTTGCTAGAAGAGCCGTGGGAACTTTCGAGTTTGGTCAGCCACCCCAGAGTTAACTCTATCCCCAACCCCCACCCAGCAGAAATGCTCATCTTTCTTCGTCTTATTGTTTGTGTCTCTTCCCTCGCCGCCCGCACCAACGACGTGCGTTGCCGCGTTCTCAGTACCGTCGAGCGAGCTATAGTGGTGGCAAGGTTCGGTTCGAACATCGGTTCGAACCCGAACCGAACCTGAACCGAACGCGATGTTCAGGTTCAGGTTCACCACATTCCTGAACCGAACGCCAGGTTCAGGTTCGGCGTTCGGGGCGCGGGGGCCGCGTTCGAACGCCGAACGCGAAAATCCGACATTCAATGAATTTTTGACGGTTTTGGCGCGATTTCCGGCGACATTCGGGCCTTAGTCGCTTCTCAGTCACTGTTGGATCGTTGGATTGACGTCTTGCAGCCAGTTCCATGGCAATCTCCATCAGTGCTGCATCACCGCAGCTCGGACCGTACTGTCCCACAGCTCGAAATTCATCTGAACAATCTTAGAATTGTGTTGGTTGGACATTTCACTGTCCTTGAGGCACTGGAATTGAATCATTCAAGGTGAGAACGAGTAAATGACCCACTTGCTTTACTCCAGGATCAGTTATTAGACCTCCGAAATCCCCGGATTTTTTCGCGTTCTGAACGCGTTCGAACGCGAACCGAACCTGAACGCGAGTTCAGGTTCAAGGTTCGGCACTTTGCTGAACCGAACGCCAGGTTCAGGTTCGGGGTTCAGAGCAAAGTGCCCTGAACCTGAACCGAACCGAACCTTGCCAGCACTAGCGAGCTATCGACAGCGTCGGCGTCGGCGTCGTTTGGATACTGAATCGGTCCTCTCACGGGAACCGCCCCCTTCCTCCTCCGCCCACCAAAACATTCCCGCTCCTCATCCCACCGACCCACACGTTCATCACGGAGCACAGGATTCCCTCAGCGTTATGGGTAATCCTCATCCCTCTCGTCGCCGCCGCCGTCATCGCCCTCGCGGCCACCGCCGGCAAGATAGGTGTCCACCAACCAGGCTATAGCAGGTTACGCAAGCTACGCGAGGCGTCCGTCCTCGTCGACCCGCTTGACATCATGCCCACGTCCCAGCCTGTCCTCAAGCAGTCCTTCCTCACGCACCTCGAGCTCGCATTCCGTGCTACCTCAACTCCTCCCGCCGTTGTCGCCGTCGACCCCGCCGCTAGTCAAGACCGTGCTCTATGGGACCCCGGAAGCTGGAGGTCAATGGGTATCTTCGAGCCGGCTTTCCCGGACGGGATGGTCGACCCATTCAAGCTCGAAGAGGTCGAACACCTCGGCGCGGGCGGATTCGGCTCGGTTACGAAGTGCAGGGTCATCGGATTCGACAAGTACGTGGCGGTCAAGCGCATCAAAAAGTGTTTGCCCGAAGAGCAAGCCTTGGCTTCTCTGGTCCTCGAGGTTCATGTGCTTCTTCTCATGGACTCGTGCTCCGCCGTCCCGGACGTCCATGGTGTCTTTGAGACCAAGGAGGCATTCTATATTGTCATGGTATTTCGTTCCCTTCTCGCGTTGTTCGGAATCTCACCTTTATGTCTAGGACTGTGGACAGCAATCTTTTGCGGAGCTTCCGCCATTCGACCGGTACCTCGCGCAGGTATATAGCGCTCAGCTGGTGTGTTTCTATTTTTCCCCGCGAGCAACACTAATCGTGTCTCAACAGGCGGGAGTCGTATGGGCCATGCACGCGATGGGCATCATACATTTTGACCTTAAACCGGCGAACCTCATCCTCGACGACAACTACCGCCTCCAAGTTGTCGACTTCGGACTGGTTGACGTGTTCGACGGTGACGAAGGTCCGGACCCCCAGCAGTGGCCTGTATGGCATGCTCTTCGTGCAGCTGGTACCGACAGCTTCCCCATGCTGTGGCCTGGCGACGACAACCCGCACTTTACCAGGGCAAGGGGTGGAACCAGAGGGTATCGATGCCCACAGGCGCAGATGGGAATGCCCTGTTCCTATGCCGCTGATCTGTGGGCATTGGGTATTATCATGCACAAGTGGTATACCAATAAGGTTTGTCGTCCGTTCCGTTGTTCTTTTCGAGGCTGACAGAACCGCACTCAGAATCCAACGTTCGAGGAGAATGTTTGGCATTATGACCGCGAGGACGATCTCTCCACCATAGAGATTGATTTCTTCACCAAAGTATTTTTCTATTTCCATGCTAGTTGTCGGTTCTCATCGCATTGCAGATCTTCTCCTGTGAGCACCCGGTGCGATTTGAGAGCTGGGAAGAAATTTCTTCTCATCCGATCTGGGTGTTGTGAGTTTCCCTCGTTGAGCACTCCTCGAATCCACCTAATTTCCTTGAAGAGAAATCGAAACTGAATGCGAATCCGCATCCGAGGACGACGACAGTGCCAGCTCCGAATGAAATACCCACCGTAGCACACTATGGTTTCGATTATACCCGCCCAAGAGTCTAATTGTGTTGTGATATACCCCATGTGCGTCTCCACTTCGCTTTCCTTCCCCCCCATTATTAACTTGACGTGTTCTAGATACCCCTCCTTTTTTATTCGACTTCTACACCTTGAGTGCTCCGGTATCGACTCTGTCGATTATACCCCTTTGGTCTGATGGAGCGTCAAATACCCCTCCGTGTACGTCTTGTACCCCTTATTTGATTCGGCTTGTTCGGTTGGGCTATCGACCTATGTGGTTCGATGATACCCATGGATGTATGTCTCGACTTGCCCTGCCTCGACTCTATTCCTGATTCGATACACTCTAGATACCCCCTCTTCTTTTCTTTGGCGCATCCCAGCTGGTTGAGAATCGGAAAATACAACCCGACGGCCGGCAGGACGCTCCTATTCTTCTTCATTTCGACGGCGGTGACTTGGGGAAGGAGGAAGTAGCGGGTTGTTGACGATGCGGAGTTGTATAGGCGTGGATCCGGCGACCGGACGACGGCATGGGCAGCTTCCCTAGCCTGAGGTCCCACCTCCCCCGATACTACGTCGACCCGGCACCTCCAGCATCTACACGCCCGACCACGGACTGCAGGCCCCCGCCATATACCCCTTACCTATACCCATTTTTTTTTGGCTGCGAAAATGTAACTCTCTGATTCAGAATTCTTTGACCCGACGAATGTTCCTGGACTTTTTCTAAAGGATTTACGACGTGGAATGCAAAGTGATTATGTTTGCCTACAGCCTTAGCGGACTTTTAAGGCCAAAATTGCACGAAGATCCAGTCCATCGTTTCATGTGTCCTTCGTGAAACCTGTAAACGTTTGGGAGAAGGCTTTAGGAAGAATGCTGCGCGTCCTCTATTTTCTGGGACTGCTGTGAGACGGACACAGCACTTCTTACCGTTTCTTGACCTTGGCCATAGGAAGCAGCACCTGAGATTCTACCTCACGTTTACACCTCGAATTGCGTCGACTATACTGTACCCATTTGTTTTGTATTTTTTCTTGGCTGCGAAAATATGACTCTAATTCGGAATTGTTCGCACTGCGGAGAGGGAGCTTTGTTTTATTTATGCATAGGATCAAATGAGTGTGCCACACCAAATAATGAAGATGAACGAAGGTAAGATAAAAAATGAGTATCTCTGACTCGGGAAGATCTAGATCTGACGACCCGTCTGCGAGCCTTCATCAAGTTAATTTCTTGAGCTGAAACTGAAGCTTCGAGCGGGATGAAGATGTTGGGCCTGATCTTCGGTGGGAGCGAGGAAAAGGATACATTAATCGTGAGTATGTGCGAGTAATTACCAAAATACGTGTCGCTCCAAACCATTATCCGCATATTCGAATTCGGGCTGCAACAGGGGTGAATACGAAAGGATAGATGCCAAAGCACCCGGGGTACATCCAACTTCATGGCGCGCGCCACCAGGAACGCAACTTGAGAGAACCGTGTTGGGAGCATATTCCTGGCGAAAGTGTTGCGACGTCCGAGTCGACAATGGTGTGACTCAGATATCATTTCAGGTACCTTGCGCGGTGGCTGCGTGCATGCAAATTGAGCAAATAGGAATCTAGAAGAAGAAGAATGAGGATCGGATATTGAGCCTCAAGCAAAGACCCACTTTCGAGTTCGGGACATTCAGGGCAACTTGAAGATTTTGAGGTAATAGTAAGGCTTCTTCAGTCATAAGTGCATTTATTATTGCAAATTGTACATGGACAAAGCAAGAGCAGAAGGATCGGGGAACAATCTCGGGAGAGAGAGGACATACGACGATTTTGTAGGAAGTTACTTTGAATTTGCTAGTCGAACACAGGGCCACGGATTCACTGCGTTGGCAAAAATATCAACAATTCCAAGGACACTAGAGGCTGTATAGAGGGCTGAAGGACAGATCCCGTTGTAAGGTTCGAAGGACGCCTTGCAGAAGTATCGGCAGAGTTGCGAGCGGCGAGGACAGCCTGGAAAGGCGTTCCAATCAGCCGCCAAGGAGCCACATCGCGCGCCAAATTCCAAATTCGAGAGCCATGGCCGATGGTGTAGTTGGGTATCCGAAAACACAGTGACATTGTTCGGCGCTTCGTCGCGGATAACCGAGTACACCATCGGGTCTGTGGCTGTGCCTTCATGCTGACTGAGTGATATCCAAGAAAAAGTGTCGATGGACATCCAAGAACTACAGAGCCAGTACATATGCTACACTATGAAAACCTCTCCGGCGCAACGAGGTCGAGTTCCGCCACATCCACGCCCGCGAAATCCCGACTTTTGATGGAGCGACTTTGCACCTCTTGCTTTTGAAGCCACAGGCGGTAGAGCTGGAAGCAGTCTTTTGTCTATGTCAAGTCAGTGGTGACTTTGAGTGAGGGGAGTAAAGATGTACGAGGACGAAGAGGCCGTAGCCTAGGGTGTTCCTCCACCTACCGAGGATGCGGTCAGAGCCTAGGGAAAAAATCACGGCGACTTCATGCACGCACCAAACCGGATCGACGTCAGCCCACACCCAAGATCCGCCGAGGAAGAGACCACCGATAGCCTGAAAGGCGGCCAAGACGCGGTGGGACAGCGTCATCGTCGACCAATTGGGGTAGTAGTATGAGTGCACGCCGCGTGGTAGGGATACCAGGCGCGGTCGCAGCCCGAGGAAGTGCCGCAGGTACACCGACTGGTTCGAAGCCGCGTGGAGCAGAACACCAAATGTGCGCGGAACGACGATGGTGCTGAGGGCGTGCACGATGTCGTGCGTGAGCGAGGCCTGGTCTTTGTGGATGAGTTGGTCTGCGATGACGAGCGGCGGGGGGTCGAGGTCCTGCACGAGCGCATCGCCTGCCGGGGGCGCCAGAGGAGGAGCGGCCGCGGGCGCGGCTGGTGTGCGACCAAAGATGAACATCCACCTCGCGCGGTCGGTGAGGTAGCGCTTCTGTCGACGAGGTGGGGGCGCACCGAGGACCCAGGTTTTGAAGCGCGAGAAGAGGCGGTCGTACATTGGTGCGATGAGAGGCACAATGAATAGACCGAGCATGGCTGGGGAGGGTGGCCAGGTTGATATCATTGGCCGGGAGGTTGTGTAGACAGTGGGGATGGCGGCCAGCGTTCGGAGAGCTCCCGGTTCGATCAGGCCACGGAAGATGAATGGGAAGCTGAGGTAGAGCGGTATTATCCACTTGGCCACAGTGCCCGGTAGGAGCAGCCTGAGGGGCAGTGTAGGGAGGATAATGAAAAGGGATCGAAGGAGGTCATCTGACAGCAAGAGGTCAAACATCCTGCCAATGTGAGATTTCTGAGTTTCGTGTCGTAAGAGAGTAGAAACATACTGTGGGCCCAAATACGACTCCAGAAAAGCGACTTCGTAGACGAACATTGCTAATACCAGAAGAAAAATTAGCGACAGCAGATGTCCAAGTCGATAAACATCCCGACCTGTGAGCACAGATAAACGGGTTCCCACGGAGAGCGTGACAGGGATGGTCTGAAAAATGAGAAGCCCAGCCGCGGCACAACCAAGGTTTATCATCTCAACCAAGAGCACATAGGTTGCATCAAGGGTCATTGCGAATCTGTGAATTAAACCCGGTGGGGGTTGGACTAATTCGTACCGACGACCGCAATGCGGGCACTTGAACGTATTCAGCGCAAAAACGCTCCGGGTGCGGATTTGCTCTTTGTTAGTCGCGGGCGGCAGGGAGCCAATCCATCTGAGAAGACACCTATCGTGCGCAATGAGAGCACACGATGGGCAAGGATGGATCCAGGTATTAAAATTTCTTTTCTCCGGGAGTTTGGGGCGAACTGAGTATACATGAGACTCGAAAATGAAACCGAGTGTTCTTGGACGTGCCCGACGCGCTTTCTTTCTCCAAGCAAATAAAGCAGGATTTGACCTAGCAAAACGAGTGAAACGAGACCTGCTTGTGTCTTTTTCTTCAGAGCTTACGCGGAGATCCTCCAAAGTCGGGATGTGGTTCATGGGAGAGGATAATAAGCGAAGCGGCGACTCGGAGCGGTCCGCCATCCTGTAAAACGGCTGGGTACTTTTTTTTTGGATAGTGGAGGATCCTAAAACTAAGGTATTGAGCTAGCTTTCGGGGGCTTTGAGGTCTAAGGCTTGGGATGAAGGCTTTGCTGGTCAGAGCAAGGATGTGAACGAGAGAGTGATGGGATCAATGGGAAACAAGTGGAAACAACTCTTTCCTTGGCACAGCTTTTGAGATTGGACCCCACCATCATTTTCCCAATTAGGTAGTCGTCGCACGTGATCTCCGCGTCTTCCGAAAACATAATTTCTCGCCGTGAATAACAATGGATCTAATAATTTTTCGACGCGTCGGTCACATTCAATGGTAAATGTACCATCACTAGATCATATTTGCGACGCGTCGTGCCTCCCAAACCACCTCGAGCCTCTTTTCTGCAAGCTACCCCTATGTTGTTCAAATTCAAGCTTGATGCGGCACCAGCAGATTTTACCTCGCCTTCTTACCCCCAATTATTCACCACAGCCCCCACTGCCCACCATGCCACCTCGAATGCTGGGACCTTTGTGCCACCGACCCCAACCGAAGGACCCGATGATCCTGTGGGACCTGCTCTGCCACCGGAGGAATATCCCTTTACTTTCAATACATTTGGCCTTGGTGTCCAGCCCATTCGGTTCACCAGAGGGTCCTACGACTACGACTTAACAGCCGGAAAATACACCATGCAATGGGCCTCTCTCGCGGAAATGCAAGAATGGATCCGCACGGAAGAGAAAACCAAGACTATTGAGCTCCACCGTAAAGAGCATCGGAGGAATAGGGCCAAGCAGTCGCCTGCATGGTCCTCGAAGCACATTTATGTGTGCAGCCGCCAGGGCTCCCGGTCGATTTCGAAATACACTAAGAAAACAGCCCGAGGTCGCAAGATCCCGAGCAAGCGCATCTTGACTGGGTGTCAGTGCCGTTTAACGGTCAAGACGTACCCCGGGACAGATACGGTGCTCGGGCGCTACACCCATGAGCATTCACACCCGACTGGTGATGCGAATGCTCGCTTTGTCCGCATTCCGGCCGAAACACGTCTGCGCATTGCCGAGTTATTGCGCATGGGAGTGGACCGCGCTCGGGTCCTACAGGAAGTCCGGGGCAATGTTCATACGGAGGACAATCTGAAGGATCTCCGGAGTCGTCCTAGTGCACGGAATGAGTTCATAACCGCCGCCGACATTCGCCAAATTGAAGTACGTACTTCAATGCCACCGAGTTTCAAGACAATTACTCACAAGGTTTCGTGTATAGAAAGATATTCAAGCGGAAACAATTCGACTCAACGCCCAGGACGGTCAGTCAACCCGGGAATGGGTCGAAAATCTCCGTGACCGTGGCGAGCTCCTTGGATTCAAAGGGAGCAGTGATGCCCCACCGACAAACTCGTCTCTTGCCGCTGACACCTTCGCACTCTGCGTACAAACGAAGTATCAGCGCGAATGCTGGAATAAATGGGGCGGGAAATTTGCAGGCCTCGACGCGACACACAATACCACTCATTACAAAGGCATGAGCCTCTTCACGGTGATGGTACGGGATAAATGGGGTCATGGTATGTTTTTCATTGAATAATTTGTGCGCGGCCAAAGCTAATAATTATGTTGACAGGCATGCCTGCGGCGTGGATGCTCTCATCGAATGGAACCGAAGTTACAATCGATTACTTCCTCAACCTCCTCCGGAACGCGAACCCCAATATAAAACCACTGAAATTCATGTCCGACAAGGACTGGGCCCAATTGAACGCCATTATGCGCCGCTATCCAGAATCACACGTCCTCCTATGCTGGTGGCATGTCCTTCACGCGTGGCAACAGCATTTTTCGATTGTTCATTATCCTGAACTCTGGGACCTACTCAAAGGCTGGATTCGAATTACATCGGATGAATCGCGCCGAAAGGTGTCAGGGAGTACCTCGAGAATAATTGGCTGGCCCAACGCGACATCGAGATGTGGTCAGCGCGCTTCCGTCGGAACCGTAGTGTCTTCGAGCTCTGTGACACGAACATGCTCGTCGAATCGTAAGTGGCACTTTATTCCGGATGTCTTCGTTTAAGTAACCATTTCGCAGGTGGCATCATTTACTCAAGGGAAAATTTCTGGAGGGCAAGCGCAACCGACGCGTTGATCACCTCCTTCACGTCCTAGTTAACGACACCATCCCTTATTTTATTGGAAAACATCGGCGCCAGGAGTTTGGGTTCGAGGGACCAGACCTTGAGGTGAAGCGCAGGATGGAAGTCGAGTCTCGTTCTCTCTCTATCAAAAAGGAGTCTATTGATAAGGTAGAGGGCCAAGCGGTTTATCGTGTCTGCTCCCAATCGGACGCTGCACAAATTTATTTGGTCGACATCGAAGCATACACTTGTGACTGTCTTTCATTCCCATTGATTGACTTCTGCAAGCATATTTGCGCGGTACAGCGGCTCTTTCCCGAGGGCTGCACGGAATTACCCATCTCCACCCTGAATTTTTCCTCCACATCAATCCTCTCTACCGATTCGGATACGGAGGACGACGAGGAGGAGCTCAAAGAGCCCACTACCATTGCGGAGGATCCTGTTCGGGATCTTGTTAACCGTCTACAACATCTTGCGGTCCGCACCCGCCTTTCCCCGCCGTCCCACCTTTCCAAGTCCTGGAACACTCTCCAGCTTGCGGTCGATGCGGTGCTGGCAGAGACCGATTTTACAGATGCAGAGGTTCTGCCACCGCGAAAGAAGATTGCCCCGAACGAGGGAGCGGGATGGCAGTCAACGCAGGCCGTAATGGGTGTTCCTGTCAAAGGAAAGCGACAATCGAAGCACACAGATCCTTATTCGGGTGGAGAACAGAGCGGCCGCAAAGGTACCCTCGAAGCGAGACAAGCCCCAGCCCCATCCGCATCTATCCATCCTCTGCCCGCCCCTGCTCTGCCCGCCCCTCCGACCATCATAGCAGTCATACCCCAGAACCAATCTCTAAAACCACACTCCGGTCCTCAGCGCATGTATCCTCCAACGTACCCGCCATCTACAAACGTCCCACCTCTTTATCCCCCCTCACAAAGCCTTTCTTGGCTCGATCCTCAGCTTCGGCCCTCGCACATCTCAGCTCCGAATGTTCCAGGGCCTTCAAATCTTGTCCCAGTAGCTCCTTATCCTCCCTTGAACCGCTACGTCGGACATATGTACTATCAAAATTATGACCTGTACCAGTTGCCACCAGCACCAGATAGCGCTGAAAGGCGTTCATATTATCGTTAGCCTTATTTGATTGCATTCAAGTTTCACCCCTATCTAGACAATGTTCTTTCTAGCTTTTTCTACTACATCTGTTGTCTGGAAAATTGTTGCCACTGAACGACGCGTCAAGACGCGTCTGTCACACTTCAATTATAAAGAAAACAACGTGAATTAAGCATTCATTGTTCGCGCCGTCGCTTGCAGCGAGGCCGGAGTCACGTGCCAATGTTACCATATGCGTATTGATCGGTGGGGACAAATCTGGAAATCTCCTTGGCACGTCCAGTCCTGAAGTTCCTCTGCATTATGGCCTTATTTCTCGGTCCTCGGATCTCGATTCTCAGTTCACAGCTCTCAGATGACTCTTGGTCATATATCAGATGGTCCTGCTATTCCAGAACGCGCGGCCGGTCAGCAAGACTTTTATTGTTATTTTCTTCCTTTCAGAAGCATCAATATGTTTTCCGTCCAGCGCCAAAGATCAGAAAGTAGGGAATAGGCAGAGATATATTCGAATGGAGCAACAACGTGCATGCACACTACTCGTTTTGTCGGTCAGGCATGTACGATTCCGGATCATCGCGTCAAACTGAACAGCAAAACATTTCACAGATTGCATCCCTTGCGTTCACCGAGATTAGGCAGGTAAGCAGTCAGTAAATTTCCGATTAAGTTAAGTACATATGTCTGATGAAAGTCACAACCTTTACCGAGTTCAACGTTCAACTGACTCGAAGGTGAACGGTACTCAGCACGGCACAGTGGCAAGTTGAATTTGAACCCAGAGACCAAGTTCAAGTTGACGTAGAGTCAAATTACTGCTGATCAAAGGTCGATTAGATGCAGTCTATAAACCAAACCACATGAAAGTAAACTTGCATTGAACAAGAAAGTCCGAGAACGAAGAAAACCTCAACGTTAAACTCATACCCGAGAAGCCCGAGATTGAATTCTGCTCGCGGCATAAATGGAGGGCAAGCTACACCTATCGGCTATCCAATAAACAGCATAACTGTTGGCCGAGGGGACTGATCATGGATGATTAGATCGATTAGAGCTGAATTACCTGGGTTTGAATGCCATTCTCAATTAGACATCACTGGCTGGGTGTGAATTTTCCAGACCCACAAAAGTCGAGCTGTGCGCAACAATTTGAGGCAAGACTCGCTGGGGTTCGGTGCGGCGGTTCACTTAGATTAATAACCAAGGCTTGTTAACACGATCAACTGTGAGTCATCTGGGCGAGAGTTGAAAAAGAAACACACACCTGAAATGGAGCCAGATTCAACCAGAATGCCATTCTGGTTGGAATATGCACCAAGAAATTATATCACCCACTGTGCGGGTGCAAAGAGACAAGTGCATGCGCCCTTGTGGTTTTGCCAGTGGAGGTACAACAAACAAGGTACAAGTTTACAGTGGTGTCTGTTTATAAGAGACTACTTAGCGGGACGGCCTGGGTCCCCCTTCCCTAGTACATCGCTCCTCCTCCTCTGCTGAAATAGCGGGATGCCTGGGTTTCCCGGGCGAGTTTGTGATGACAGTCTTAGGGGCTAGGTTGAGCTCATTTGAACCAGGAGCTGCCTTTGTTAATAATTGCAAGATTGTCGTGTCGCGTCGCATTGGGCAAGTCAGACGAAAGTCACTGAAGATTCAAAAACAGAACATTAGTTTTTCACAAACAGGAACAAAGTGACGGTTTGTGCTCCACCAACCGAGAATGTCCGCAAAAACGACATGTGCCGGTACAGAAAACATGATCACTTGTCATTGCTGCTGAAAGTCTTTGAGTTCAACTTTTGAACTCTCTGTTCAATGCAAACTGGGTGGAGGAAAAATGCCAGTTCATTTCTACCTTCTCAACTTCCCTTTCATTTCATTTCAGCCCCAACCTTCATCAATTATTACACGAGGAATTTGAGGAATCTGAGGAACGAGAACGGCGAAGAACGCATTTGTGTGCACAATGCGCGTCAGGAAACTTGAGACAATCCAGAAACAATCAAGTTGTGTTCTAGGATGATCTCGGCTTGCTCAATCTCCCGGGTTTTAAGGTCAAATATTGAGCAGCTAGACCAAAGGTGGCAGTTGAACTTGTTCAAGGGATGAAATAACCCGATGTTCATTCTTGACTAAGTATAATTTGTTGGAACTTGGGCGCTTTTTAATACCCTCAGAAAAAGATCCTGTTTGTTCCCGCCGCTTGCCGGCCACTTACAATCATTTGCTCTAGATCTTCGCCATTACGAGTCTTAAAAATGGTAATTTTTAAACTCGTTCTTAGGTCCCATTTCACCGCCAACGACAACCGATTTCGATCCATGACGTAGATGTTTCGTGGTGGAAGCATTTCCTCTAAAGGTAATTTTTGTGGGAGTTTATGGCCCTGTAAGGAAATTTAGCTCATCTTAATTACGCTTTTTGGTCCCTCTTTCAGCCCATTCCTTTGCCAGGGTTAAGGTTGGACTCTTTTGTCTTCCAGATCTCACCAATCAAACGATCGGCCACATCAAGATTGAGGACTTCCTGTTTCCCCCTCCCCTGCTCCCTTTCGAGAGAGTCTCTCGACGTAAGTGAACCAGGTCGACTTTACTGATCTTGCTGTGGTTTGAAGCCCGAGGCTCACTCTCGCGGCCGGCAACACAGTGCCAACACTCCTCACCGACCCCCGCTTGGGTGTCAGGCGGTAATGCCGACTTGCTGTGCTGATCACTTGTCGTTCCGTGATATCCGCATGAGTGAACAATGGGATGTTTACGGATAAGTATCGCGACGAACCCTTGCTTCCGGTTGTCCCTTCTGACTCCCACCACACACTTTGTTTGACATCTTCCTCGTACTCAAGCACATTGAGTCAGTTTTGTTCTCTGCACTATTTATTTTTCTGACTGCCACACAGATATGCGTGTAACAATCCACACCGAAATCGAGCCTCCTGGTATAGTAGAATCTCAGTGCCGCCAGCTCATCCTAACTTCTTTAGAATCTCGCCCATGTCCTCCACTGCCCATCGATGGACCCATACTGCTCCGGGCTTTGTCCTCGGCTGCTTCTTCTCATTCTACTGCCGTTTCTGGAGCTCCTGCTTGTTTGGCTTTCCCCGCTTCTACCCTCAAGAAATCTTCGGGCGACGATGTATCCACACAGGACACCTCGGGTGCTCCTACGGTCCCAACGCCCACGGTTCACGTCAAATTTATGTTGTGGGATGCAAGTTCCTGGCTGGCAGTGGTAGGTTTCTCACCTTTAAGTGTTCAAAGACCACTTCCAACATTGACCAGGTTCTCGGAATGATCCTGATCTTGATTATACTTAGTGAGTTGTCCCCTCTCACTCGACCTCTCAACTCAACGTTTTCAGTGATCGTACCGTTGCCGTTTTCATGCCGGAATCTTTCCCCGCCATTCTCTCATCGCGGCTGTTCAGGTGAGTCTGCGAATCCTGTAGAGAAAGATCTTTTTACTCATATATTTGATGTCCGGCGCCATTCAGATGCGCGAGCATCTGAATTTTGCCCGGCATGGCGGGACTCGAGCACTCTGTTGTCTGAGTCCTGTCCACGACTGGATCTGGGTGATTCTTCTCCCCGATCCAGTCCGTATTCGTGCCCGACGGCTGCCCGACGGGGCGATGTCGATTTTATGGCGCGGGGGTTGCTGTGGACCTCATCAGCACATGATGCGAACCGCGGCATAAAATTCTGCCTCCCGAGTACCCGACGGGGTCTCGCGGCAAGCCTAACCATTGGCATTATAAGTCTAAGCCGTATAATTGGCATCATAATTCTAAGCCTAACCATTGGCATTATAATTCTGAGCCTGATTTCAGGCATTATAAATATTTACTCTTCACCGGGAATCAATATTAAAAACCCTTCCAGGGGCGGCACATCTGCGGCCATATTATTTAAACAACGTCTGATGACGGGCAAAACTAAACACAAAGTTGATCTCATTCATAGCAAAATATTTGCGTGTGTACGCAGTCTCAAACTACCTTTCATGGGAGGCCGCAGTGCCAATGTTGAGAATTCTCGTAACTTTAAACCCACCGTTCACGGAGGCGGTGCCAGACAGACCGTCAACGGGCGACTGCTCTCGCCTTACATCGTAAATAATAACGGCATTGAATCGTGGACTCACATGGAATACAGTTATGAATTCCAACACTGGTTGAAAGATTCAAGTTTTTCAGTAGAATATTTGGTGAAAAATGTTGTTTGTTTTTCAGACATTTTTCACTGAAAAAGTAACTGAAAAACTTAAAACATTTTCACCATTTCTTCAGCCCAAGGTGAAAAATTTGAAAAGAAGTTTGAAAGTGGTGAAAAAAGTTTAAAATTTTCACCACTATTTTCAGTGAAAAATGTCTGAAAAACAAACAACATTTTTCACCGAAAGTTCTACTGAAAAACTTGAATTTCCCAATCAGTGCAATCCCCCCTCGGAAACCTTACCACGGTGCTGCAGAGGCATAAAAATTGTGTCGCCGTCGGCATTCCACTAGAAAAAATTATCCCCCTATTAACGAAGGCCGAGATTATTGCATTGTCAAAATTACATGGTGTGTGGATATCAACCAGGTTTTCTGTCGCCATGTGTCGTGACCGTCTGAAGGGGCACCAATGTCAAAATTGCGATGAAGTTGTTTCGATCTTTCGTAACATCCACGCTGATAGCACAGGTGTTATGCACACACCAAAGCCCACTGTAATCAAACCCAACGTCAAAAAGTTCAGGAAGCCAAGATACGTGGTGCGGTCTGCTGCCCGGTTGACTCACGAGATGCTACTGAAAAGGCAGTCAGTATACCGTCTCAAGTTGCTGAGACGTAAAAACACCGGTCAGCTGTCAGACACGACATTCCCTCCTAAACCACTCTCAAGAATGGCTGCGCAACGAATCATCTCCAACCACTGTAGAACAGTGCGACCGAGGACTTTTGCTGAAGCTGGATGTGCGGTGTGCGGCTGTTTAGTTCCTCTTAAAAAGTTGACACTGCTAGAAAAATATGAAGGGAGTCTAGGGTTGCTAATCAGACCCGGAGTAACGCGAAAAGAGAGGTTTAAGTTGAATGATCCAATCGAGGAACTTGAAGGGCCGGTCCTAGCGGAAGGGTGCAAGCACATATGTGTTGAATGCGAGATATTTTTGAACAATGGAGCTGTGCCTAAAATTGCCCTCGTGCGAGACAACTGGATTGGTCCGGTTCCGGAGCAACTACAGGACTTGACTTACGCAGAAGGGATTATGATTGCCCGAATCCGACACAACCGGTGTGTTGTGCGTGTTAACTCGGGACGTGTGAGAATGAGCGCCAATGCAATCATGTTTTCACAGCCTGTTTTGTCTATCCTGAATCAACTGCCGCCAGCAAAGGAGGAGATGAATGAAATTTTGGGCTTTGTGTTCATGGGCTCAGCAGCACCAACGCAGGAGGATTTCGACCGCACACCGATGCTTGTACGCAAAAAATAAAGTGGTTGCTTTGGAATGGCTCAAATTGAACCACACAGGACACAAGGATCTAGAAATTTCACAAAAGAACCTGGACTCATATGCAGAGAGAGACATACCCGTTGTCGTTGACTTTGTGCGAACCAAGCAAGAAATTAGTGATGCAGTGCCTGCTGGGACAACTGCTGTGTACGAAGTGGCTAAGGAGCACGGCACTAAAAGTGGGAAATGTACATTTACAGTTCATGGGTTGACCGCCACCGAATATGCCACGGCAACCATGAAGACAATCAAATCAGTGGCCCTTCAACATTTAACGCATAAAGGCAGTATGTTAGGTATCGGGCGATCCGAGTTGCCAGTGAGTATGTACGACAATCCCGATGCATACCCAGGGATGTTTCCTTGGCTCTTCCCCTACGGCAAAGGAGGTATCGGCCAGCCTAGTCACTCTAACAAGCAAGGTGATCTAACAAGAAAAAAATCGCTTTTAATGTACCACGACAAAAGATTTCAACTTGATACTTACTTTCCAATGATCGCCTTCAATCATGAACAGCTCAGGGCCGCATCAACAGGTAGTATGTTGTTGGCCAAGAGATCCAAATTTGCCGCTATCTCCCGAAGACTGTCAGCTGTGAACCCCAAGGTCGCTGCAAACATTGCCGATAGAATGGCTCAAGGCGAACATGTTAAACCCAGCAATCCTGCAGAGCAACTTTGCTTTGATTTAATCAAGGACTTGGACGGTGTAGCAGGCCGAGTTATGGGATCAATAACCTCCAAGAAATACATGCATATCGAAATTTGGTCAACAATAGCGTTCTTCAATGCCCCGACGTGGTTTATTACGCTTGCATGGTTGGACTTACATCATCCTTTGGCTCTTTACTACGCCCAGACTGACACAATCTATCGACCAGAAATTCGAACTTCAAAGGAACGAAACAAGTTGATGTCCAGCAATCCGGTTTCGGCTGCACGCTTTTTCCACTACATGGTTCAGGCATTTCTCACCGATGTTTTGGGTTGGGAGAGTCAGGACTGAGGTGTATTTGGACACACCAATGCATACTATGGCACAGTGGAACAGCAAGGACGTTTAACACTGCACTTACATCAAGTTATTTGGATCACAAATGCTTTGTCTCCCCAGGAAATCCGGGACCGGCTGCTAGGGCCCAAATCCAAGTTCAGGAAATGTTTGATCACTTACCTCGAGGATTCGCACCGCGCAGAATATTTCCATGGCTCCCGTGATAACGTGATCGCCAAGCGTAAAGTTGCACCTCTGCCTGTTGATGCTGACAGCGACGAGGAGGTTGACTGGGAATCAGATTATCGGCCACCTACGCAGACTCTCCCAAAGCCCCCGCCTCCCCGCTGTCCTTCCAAGGTATGCACCGAGCTTTGTATCAACTGCAAACGGAGCGATTCTTGGTGGGAGAGTTATAAGCTCAAGGTCGATGACTTACTTGTGCGATCCAATGTGCACACCCACTTTTTGTCGGTTGAGAATCAGAGGGCAGAGAATATTAAAAAGCAGTGGAGAAAAGGTAAGAATGGGAAGAAGGGGCAAGATTTCAAATTTAAACGAGAGAGAAAAGGATGTCTGTCGAGGACCGGCGTGTGCAAGGCACGGTTTCCCAGGGAAGTTTTCACTGCTTCGGAGATGATGGAGGACGGGCACATTAATGTCCGACATGTTGAGCCAATGATGAACACGGTAAACCCAATACTGACATCACCTTGCTTGTCAAGGTCTCTCCAACCTCATAATGGACGCGTTTCATGCAACCCGGTTTGATCCGTCCGTTTTCTCCCGCGTGCACAGCCTTGGTCTTCCTCTTTGCTTTCATATGCAAAATCTACTGGCTAACTATCACTCTCTCTACTACTCATCCGGTCCCACCACTTCTTTATCCTCTCATTTGATTCCTCCAATCTATCATCTTCGGCCAAGTCTCGCGTCGTGTGCTTGTCAGAAAATCTCGTCGTTGAAATCCCGCAATATTTGTATCGTCTTTCATCCTGAACTTTGACCGCGGTTACCGTAATAGCAAACAGCAGGAACGGGGACACAATTTTTTTGGAGCAGTACAGCTGGTTGCCAAGAGTGAAATGCATGTAAATACACAATATTTCTTGATCGATGCGGCAAGGTGTTCTTCCGACTACGTCAGAGCTTCCTAGTTTCTGAATCGATGCAATACCGATGTGTCGAGCATGCTATCTGGAACCGCTGTGAAGGCAGTAGTTTCGTATGTGTCTGACTACATATCCAAGTTGAGCTTGAAGTCCTACCAGATGTTTGCTTCGGTCTATGATGTGTTCGAAAAGGAATCAGAGATAATAGGAGGCTCAGAACAAGACAAAAATAATGCGCGCCATATGATGAGAAAAATGGTAAATTCCATGAGCGCCAAGATGGAGATCGGTAGTCCGATGGCATCGATGTACTTGCTGGGCAACCCTGATCATTATACAAGCCACAAATATGTGCCGTTCGCATGGAGACAATATGTGCAGTTTGTTCGAAATTTTTGGGTGGAATCCCTCAAGCAGGAGGAAGAGGAGGATGGACTCGAGGATTCATTGTTGGGAAGGGATGACGAAGAACGTGTACCGATCCGCCGAATGCATCAGCAAAACCTCTTTTTTGCTGTAGTTGGCGTAGTTGGTGTAGTTGGCTGTAGTTGGCTGTAGTTTGAGCTCAACTATGTAGTGCTATGTAGTTCTACATAGTTTGTAGGGACTCTACATAGTTCCATGTAGTTTGGGGGATTCTATGTAGTTTATGTAGTTCAACGGGGTATTATGTGGTTTCTGATCAGCGCCCAACTGTCCACTCTTCAACACACATTATGAAGATCTGATTGTTCAGGAAATTGCAGAAGGTCTGGTTTTGAGTTGTTCTGACTTTGAAAATTGTTGCATGTTGGAAAGTATTTTGTGTTTTACGCTTCAACCAAGCTGTTTGGCGAAAAGTGGTAGAGAAGACTTTTGTAGCTCTCTTCAAGCTCTACAACTTTGGTTTTGGTCTATTTTTAGCATCTACCACATATTTTACACACCCTGGATTTTTTTTTCAAAGTGAAGTCTTTCAGAGTTGATAGAAAATTATCCACACCCCAGATCACTGGTTGAAAGATTCAAGTTTTTCAGTAGAATTTTTGGTGAAAAATGTCGTTTGTTTTTCAGACATTTTTCACTGAAAAAGTAGCTGAAAAACTTAAAACATTTTCACCATTTTCTTGAGCCTAAGGTGAAAAATTTGAAAGAAAGTTTGAAAGTGGTGAAAAAAGTTCAAATTTTTCACCACTATTTTCAGTGAAAAATGTCTGAAAAACAAACAACATTTTTCACTGAAAATTCTACTGAAAAACTTGAATTTCCCAACCAGTGAGATACAGCAGACAGTGTGAATGGGCAACAGGTGTGGGCGGAGAGAAGAGTAACCTGGCTTGGATATAGGAGGGTACCTATGTATCAGAATCATTCCCATTGGCTTACATGCTCTCTTAGCTCAGTTGGTTAGTGCATGGAACTCTGTATTTTGCCTGAACCCCCGAGGTCGCGCGTTCGATTCTCTCAGGAAGCACTTTGTTTAGTTTAATAATGACTTAGAATAGAATTGCGATCCAATAAGTAGTTAATTAGTTGAATTGACATGACTGGTTACCCTTGGATTGAACAATGTAAGATAGTAGTAGTGGAGCACTGGGTGGCCGGTGATTGAGTAAGACTTTTCTTACCTTCAGAACCTCAACTACGTAGAACCGTGTAGAAACCCTCTCAACTACATGGAACTACGTAAGGGGTACCCTTTCTACAGAACTACAGGGACTACGTAGTGCTACGTAGCAAGCCCCGGGTTTGCTGATGTGGATGGCAAGTTTGTGCCCTCTTCCGCTGTTGATGACTACAGATATAGACCCGCAGCGTACAATAACATGACACTGTATGAATGGGTTCAATGTTCAACCAAAAAGAAAAGGTCGAATCGACACCGCGCACTTTTTGAGGAGGATATCCGGCAGGCTAATCATCCCCAATCCGAGTATCACAAGGCTGCGTTAGCAAGGCTACGCGAAGATGATGAAGACAGTCAAATACACAGATGAATTCCTGGAAGATGAGCCCAATGATGAAGAGAACGACCAGGATATTGCTTTAGAGACAGAAATTTTGAACTCGGAGTTAAAAGATGATGAATCGGATTGGGAAACTGACGACGAAGACGATGAGATACTGGAGAAGGAGGCAAAGAAGAGGAAGGAAAACAAGCCGGTTGACCACCCCTTTATGCCCAAACATGCCCTCTTTCTGTCGCACTCTGTCAGCTGCAATTTTGATAAGTTGTATACCACTATACCAAATTTCATCGGAGGCTCAATTCCGAGATCGGACAAGGGAGACAGAGCTGCTTATTGTATGGCCATACTTACCTTGTTCAAACCTTGGAGATCCCCTGGAGACTTGAAGGATACCGTCTCAACCTGGGATCAAGCATTCAGGGAGCACACATTCACTGACCGGCAGTCTCAATTAATCAAGAATTTCGATGTGAGGTATGAATGTAACGACGCGCGCGATGATCATTTTGCCCAAATGAAGAAGAAGATGAAGGAAGCGAAAGCAGCAGGGAAATACATTTGGCCATCCGGATTTTTGAGCTACAAGGACAAGTTCGCAGATGATCTGAATGAGTTTGATTATGGTTCGGACGATGATAATCTTGAAGATAACGACAACGATGTTGAAAAAGGTCCGAGAACTTTGCGCATGCTTGCGGAAGCCAAGGATATGAGGAATATCATGCAGACCAGTGGCTGGCTCAACCCCTCAGTGAATGGTTTGCCGGACGTCGATATGGATCAAATAATGCCACCACTGAAACCTAGAATGGAGTGGATTAGCATCGTAAAGCATCAAAGAGAGGGACTTACTGCGAACAAATTAGCTAACCTTCCGCCGATGGCACAATCCGCAAAGAAAAGAAAGGTTCCAGAAGGTACTGAAATTTTATCATATGATTATTTCAACCACCGATCAAATGTTGAGGCTGTAAAAAATTCCGACATTGTATCCAGCATCATAATGAGCTATGGTCTCAACACGGAGCAAACCAGAGCATTTCGAATAGTTGCTGATCACGCAGCCGGTCCACAGACCACGCCTCTCCGAATGTACCTGGGCGGAATGGGGGGCACTGGCAAATCAGAAGTTTTAAAGGCAATAATCGAGTTCTTCAAGAGGAGGAATGAAGATTACAGATATTTGGTGCTTGGCCCAACAGGTTCAACAGCGGCATTACTAAATGGGTTCGACTTACCATTCAGTATTCAAGATTCCCCGGGAGTCGAAGAGTAAAAATCACGATGACATAGAGGGAATTCGGAATGAGGGTTCTGGTTTGGCTGCGGTGAACGAGCGCCTCCAAGGGGTGGACTACATATTCTTGGATGAGATATCAATGGTATCTTGTAATGATTTTCAGTTATTGGCCACTCAAGCCGCCAAGGCACGAAATATTCACGATGATTCCTTCGGCTCTTTAAGCATGATTGTGGCTGGCGACTTTGCCCAGTTGCCTCCGATGACAGGGCCCTCTTTGTATAGCGGGACAGTTACACTGAGCGTCTCCGACGCGATGGACCAGCGTAGTCAGAATGCAGTGTTAGGCAGAATCCTCTGGCATCAGTTCAACACCGTGGTTATGCTACGACAAAATATGAGACAACAGAAGCAGTCTGAAGGCGACGACAAATTGAGACTGGCACTCGAGAATATGTGATACGGGGCCTGCACGGAGGGAGATATTGAGTTCCTCGAGTCTCGAATTGCTGGATTTCGCCTAGAAGATCCTAAATTGAACGAGAAGGAAATTAGGAACGCGTCGATCATAACAGCGAGGAAAAGCCAAAAGGATGCGTTGAACCAGATGGGGGCGGAAAGATTTGGGAAGGATACAAACCAAACCTTGGTAGAATTCTGCTCCATTGATCGCATAAGTGCCCAAGCAGTCGACAAGAGCAAGTGGAGAGGATGTGAACAGTCTGAGATAAAAAGAATGACTTCGTCACTGCAGAAATTGCTGTGGGAGGCCTCACCGTCAACAACCAACGAATTTATACCAGGTAAATTATCACTGTGCATTGGAATGCCAATAATGCTTCGTGCGAACGATGCCACGGAGCTCTGTATTACGAAAGGACAAGAAGCAGTTGTATGTGGATGGGATAGCTCCGTGGGACCATTGGGGCAGCAAGTACTGGACACACTGTTTGTTCGTCTGTTACTCAAGTCTCCGCGAAAAATCCAGATAGAAGGGTTACCTGAAAATGTTGTTCCTTTGGTTCGCACTGTAACACACATAACTGTCCTGTTGCCGGATGACACTCTGCTCTCTGTTCTCAGGGAACAGGTTGTTTGCTTATTAAATTTTGCGATGACGGACTATACCTCACAAGGAAAATCCCGGCTAAGAAACCCAGTTGTGTTGACGTATTGCAAGGACCATAGGTCATAGTATGTCGCACTGTCAAGGGGTTCCACCGCTGAGGGAACGGTAATAGTCCAGGGATTTTCTCTGAAGAAAATAACTTCTGGGATGTCTGGATACCTGCGACAGGAGTTAAGAGAGTTGGAAATTCTCAATGAAATCACGAAACGGTGATTTGAGGGCAAGCTACCCCAATCAGTGACAGGCCTTTATCGAAGAAGGCTGCTTCGAAGTTATTATGCATGGAGAACGGACCACTGTGACCCACCTCATTTCCATCCTGCAATGAGATGGAACTCTTCGATGGGACCTCGTGTTCCAGAACTACAGGTTTATACCAAATGGCGACCTTCAAATACTGGGAATAAATCGGGAAAGAACACCGCCTTGGGTACGAAAAATGCTGCTGAAAACATCGAGAACGCAGAATCAGTTGCAAGACCAAAAAAACGATCAAAAAATAATGGTAACAACGCACAGGTGTCTCAAGGATATAGCACCGTCATTAATATGGATCCAATTCAAGAACAATCCCGACCGGTGGGATTCGTTTGGGACTCGCAGAACCACAGTTGTGGTTACAATGCAACATTTACGATTCTAAGTAATGTGTGGGTTGAAGATCCCAATAAGTGGACTGCATGTTTTGCATACCTGGGTCCAATCATGGCGGAACTTGCGACTGCGTTGAGGACTGTGGTGGAAGGTCCGACATCCCTTGAGCAGGCTAGGAACAGAGTTCAACATTCAATGAACACCGCCAGGCCAGCTTACTTCCCTTACGGAGCAAACACGACTTCAATAGACAGGATAGCGGAGACCCTTTTTCCGAGCAGGTATTACGCCGTTGGAAAACAGTCTTGCACGGATGTGGATATGTGGACCCACGCGATTACGGTGATAGGGCGTGTACCAAAGCACGCATGAAAACTACCAGTTTTCTTTCGATTCCGAACCTATTCAAAGGTCAAAGGGAGACTAGGATTAGAGAGAGTACACTCTCCTCGGAGTGGTATTCTACACCTATGACGGCCGAAAGTCAATGGGACACTAGTTACTTGATGCCCAACAAGGCTTCCTTACGGGAGAGGTGTTTGGTTTTCGAGTCAACCGTTGAGCTCCGAGAGTTGGCTTACCGCCAGACTCCTTGAGTGCTAGAGGTGATCAAGAGGAACTATGGGTCTTAGCGGCTGAACACTATTAGCGGGGCCTTGTTAAAGAATAACAAAGTTGAACTTGGAATGACTCTCCCGGCAAGCGGACTGAGCTCTACCGGTGGCTTAACGGCCCACCGGGAGAGTATCAGCCCTACGAGAGAGCATCAGCCTTATGGGCGGCAGTCTCAACTCAAGTTGAGTTTCGGCCCGCCGGGAGACCCCGTCTGGGTTTACTGTTGAGCCGCTCGAGTGCAACTCGGATCAGAGAATCAAGATGAGCCCCATTGCAAATGATGCGACAGAGTTTAGGTTGAAGTAGAAAGACAAGACTAGTGACCATTGATATAAACCATCCTCCGGGAAGGTTGTAGAGAACATGTCCAAAAGACTACACTAGAGGGAGAATATGGGACTGACAGGACTCGCCGGGAGAGACTACTTCACGTTGACTCTACTGGCAAGCCACTTGTTGGCAGATGATTAAGTCTCGGGACTCGAGTTTCAGATGGAGATCCTCGACGGTCAATCACGGCACATACATGTCTCCGGGAGGAGTGATTGGGATAAAGCAAAGAGATTAGAGAAGGTGAAGCAGCTATACTAGAGAAAGGCTCGCCGGGAGGCTCAGTCCTCCGGGAGAACCAGTTCAAGTTGAGTCAAGCCGCCCGCTGAAGGCTGCCTTTAGAAGAGGGTACCTGAAAGAGGTTTCACTAGGATCTGGGATCGCCGCCGGGAGCACTACCTCCGGTAACCATGAACCCACGGTTGAAGGAATGCCAACGGCGCCATTGGCTGCCCTACCGTAGATCCGCCCGGAGGGATCATTCACGACATATCACGCCATTATGAATCAGCCAAACTATCCCCTTTTTGCTCCCTCAGTTTGTATAAATACAGTAGAAATACACCAATGTAAATCAGTGAATCCAGCCCCCCGCTGTTAGTACCTCAGAGATAAGAGAGACAAATCAGATTTGTTGGAAAGCAATCAGACTGGCGAGCTAGTACGTTCCGTGAACCACGCCCTTTAAGACCACTGTAAGTGCGGAGGACTAAGCCAGTCCTGCCGCCCGTGGAAAGCAGCCGTTCTACAGATCTTGCCGTCGATTGAGCTTGCTCTCTTCCGCCGACATTGAGCTTAGCTCTGTCAAGAGATCTGTTTGAGGAAATAAAGGAAAACTCTGACCTTTCGGTCTACCGGTTGACTGCTCTGTGGCAAGAGTGGACACCGTAGCGTTGTTAGTACACAATACCTGCATTCTGTGCTCGATTCTAGCTCTCTAGACTGTACAATAATCCTACGGGAGGCTCCTGAGATAAAGATATTGAATTGAAACTCGCAATTGAACCAAACTATACAATTTAGTTAGCGGTCTGCTTGTCGATAACACTTGAAAGCAACACTCTTGAGGGACGAGACGCCTGTCCTACTACCCCGAATTCACACACACGATTAGCTTCGGTTATTGGAGTTTGTGAGATTAGTTAGATTTGGTTGGTTTTGGTTGGTGTTAGTTGAGTTGATAGCTCGCTGCGCTGGTCCGACCGCCGGTCTATCAATTTCACGGCTGCACCCGAGTGCACCGTTACATCTGGAGCCCACCGCGAGGGGTGACAGGAGTTGTTGCTCAAGAATAAGACTTGTGGATTGTTACTACCTCGTTGGTACAAGCCATTTTGTGGTTCGTTCAGCCCCTCCGGTAGATAAAACCAGAGTATAAACCAAAGCCCCGCATATTTTGTTGAGCCTAGCTCCAGAGTTATATTGGTCCTGCCGCCACAAAGTGCAATACTCGTTACATCGATCCTCGCAGTAACTCAGAACCATTGAACTTGTTTCAATAAACCTATCCTCTGGCACTTGACTTGAGTCTAAAACAAATTCATTTACACCGCTGTTGAGCCTTGCTCCAGTCCCACCCAGAGAGGATTTATCCTCCCGTAGAAGCTGCAAAAACCCGTCCCATAATAAAACCAAAGCCCCTTACTTTTAAATACAAAGAGAACCCACCCGCCGGTAGGATGGTGGACAGATATGATTGGGATTCGGATGAGAACCATGTCCCAGAGGCGTATGAAAAGAATGCTCCGCATTTCGATGATACCCTCCCGGAGGAACTCCCGCAGTTCTTAGAACAGATTGAGCGGATGATGGAGATAGATGAGACTCCCGTCGGCGAAAAGAACGAGTTTATAGTCAGATATACTGCACGGGAAACCGGCAGCCAGTGGCGAGCACTCGACTCTTACTCAAAAACATACCAGGAGTTCAGAAAAGAAGTGATACAAAATTATCCTCGTGCTTGGGAATCCTCCCGAGGGTCAGTACGGACACTTTATCGCATTCTCGAATCCTATTCGGATGGCACGATTAAAGTTTCTGACCAGGATAATTTGTTCAGATTGATAAGAGCGTTGAATGTTCAAGTTCAGAAATTGCTCGTTCCGCCGGCTCGGTTAACCCACCGGGAGGCAATTCAGGGCTTCCTGAGCAAACTCAATCCGGAGTTCGAAGAGAAGATCAAGGAGTACCTGAGCAACCAATGGGTCGAAGCTAATGCTTCTGACACTGAACTCGAGTCCACCTTCGATGATTATTGCAGAGCTGCCAAGAGGGTTGCAAAGAATTTTGAGACCAGGCGTGACTACTCACTTAACGGGTTCTCGAACTGAATTGTTTTTAATCACCTCAATGCCTAGATATCGGAAACAGAAAAGAGACATTGCGAAGCAAAGGAGGTGGCAAGTCATGAATTTGACCTGGCTAGAGCAAGCAACACTGATTGACCTGTGCATGAGGGACATATCTGAAGCCACCGGCCGACTTTGCACCGCAATTCTGCGTGGCATCGACCCAGCGGGAGGCAGCACTGTGCTTTCTCGAGCACAAGACATGAGTTTCTTTCAATGAGTCTCCGTGTTTAACCGTTGCCAATCTGCAATGAGATATAAGAGTTTTGCTCAGCAGGTGAAGATTACTGAACGCCTTCCGAACGGGCATCCAGTAATCCTCGCTCTCCATCGCATGCGGGCCCTTCGCCGGGCGGGTGCATGGGTCAGCAAAAAGATTGGGAAAAGATTGGAATAATAGAGCTAGTCCAGACCTGGAAAACTCGATTACACTGGCTACAGAAAATTTCTGTGACCGTCGAACTATGTCTACTGGTGTCAGAGAAGCTGAATGAGACGGATCGCCGGGCGCCGCAATGACTCCGAGTTGTGCAGAACTACAATGAATGAACAAAAAACAAGTAGTTGATTTGAACCACTTTGGTGGTCTCCAAGTCAACCTTAAAATTTTGTGTCTCCCTTGAGTCTTTGTATCGGTCCAACAGTTGAGTAGAAGGCTATTGAAAAAAAAAAAAAAGTCTTGAATACCCGCCCGGAGGTCACAAAATCTCATCGGCAAGAAAAGAACTAGAGAGAGAAGATTGAACCCAAACCTTTTGTGTTGAACCAGTACTGCTTGGCTCAATAGGTACTCCGCTGTTGAGACCGTTGACATGGGAGTAAAAGAAACCACTCACTTGAGATTCGGGTCCAACGCTTGGGTCGGTGACGGAAAAGAATGGCACATAACGGCACATTTGCCAGCCGGAGTGAAATTTGGCTGGGAGGTAGTTTTGTGCTGAAACAAGAATTATTCGGACGGCTGAATCTTACCCACCTGCTGGACATGGAAGCCGTAGAATGTGGCTACCATTTTGCTCGACATGGTTGCAACAAGAGCTATATGGCGAAGTTTAAGCTTGGTGCGCAACGACTGTTGAATCCTCAGAATGGATTCATTTAGCCAGTCGCCATACCTGCTCTTCCTACCGCTGGCATACTTGGGTTCTTCCTACCGTCGGGCCAGGTTCACTACAACTCAGACCAACGGTAGATTAGTGCCCGACCGCTTGCCATCCCATTCGAAGCTTGCTACGGTCGGGTTCTACAAGTGTGCGCACTGGCCGAGTTTGAGAGCACTTAAACCCGCTTTCAATGGACTCATCGCCCGTGGGTTGATCATGGCCCTACCGTCGACGTCTTCTGACTTTCGGGAAGCTTGGCTAAAATGCAGGCCTCCCGTAGGCCACCGGCAGAATGTATTCAACCGTCCCAAAGATAAGAAAAGAAAGGAATTTTACAGCCTAGGTCAGACTTGCAGACCCCGTTGGAAGTGACCGCAGAAATTTTCTGTGACCATTGGGGTATATTAGCTAGCACTTAGAGAGTCCCAAGAGTCCTCCTGCTGGCTGGTGCTGTTGTGCTGAGCGTTTACGCGAGTGCAAAACCGGAACACTGAACTGCTTGGTTTGGCAAAATGTCCAAAGCAGCATTACATGTTTTACTGGAATGTGCTCGCGGCTGTAATCAGCCGACGGTCGGACCACAAGGCAGTCCCCGACCACCCCTCCAGGCGGTTGAAAAATCAGCGACCTGGGATAGAGATCATTCAACATATACAGTGGTTCCTTATGGCTCTTACTTTGGAATTGAGTAATGAAGCTAAAGAGAATCATTCTATTGTTGGGTTCAAAGAATAAAAGTGAGAATGAAGCCACGTTGCAATATTGCATCTCAACCTGCCGGTTGGGAATGGCCATGAAAAGAGATACACATTTGTATGCTTGATCGAGTTTCGAGGCTACAGTTGGATAGACTCGCCAGAAGGCAGTTTTGGTCCAGGGGTCAAATGCCCTATCCTCCGGGAGGCTTGCAAACCTCACAACTCGATCAATCGACACCGAAATGTGAAGGCTACCGCTGGGAAGACCAGCGCTCCGGGAGGCAGCTCTACACTAAGTGGCATTGTAACCACACGAAGTCGGACCAGTTGTGAGAAGATAAGATAGAAATTCTTGGGCTTGGGGCTCTAACCGTCAATTGTAACCACTACAAAGTGTCTTACTTCCGTTTTTATGCTTCCTACCTTGATTCAATGAGAATTCTGCCCTCCCATCGGGAGCCAGAGAAGAACTGCAAAGAGGGTTGTAAAGAATTTTGAGGCCAGGCTTGATTACTCAAACAACGGGTTCTCAAATTGAAGCGTTGGAAATCACCCGCTCAATGTTCAGATACAAGATACAGAAAAAGAGACTGTAAAGCAATAGAGTCGCCACACGATGAATTTGGCCCGGCGGAAGCAAGCTACACTGATCGAACTGAGTTTGAGAAACATGGTTGCAGCTACCGGCCGACTTTGCACCGCAATTCTGCGTGGCATCGAACCAGCGGGAGGCAGCAGTGTGCTTTCTCGAGCACAAGACATGAATTTCTTCGTATCTAGTCCGTGTTCAGCAGTTGCTGATCCACAGTGAGACAAGATAATTTTGCTGAGCAAGCAAAGATTACGGAATGCCTTCCGAACGGGCATCCAGTAATCTTCGCCCTCCAGTTGCATCTAGTTCCTTCAGCGGGCGAGTGCACAGTCGAGCAAAAAGAGAATTCAGAAAAGACTTGATAGATTGGTCAATTGCGCGTGGACCGGAGGTCCTGAATAAATTATATGCCTCTGGGAGGGCACTTGGTACATTGAGTTACATCTATACAATGCACCTGCAGTCACCCAGCGAGCACTGTTGCACCGTAATTCATCGGTATCACGAGTAGAAAAGATTTAGAGAACTAGATTGGACTTCAAACTCGTGATCGGTCACAACGGTTACACCCGGTTTGTGCGACCGTTGAGCCATGTCCGCTAGCGTTAGAAGTGCCGAATGAGACCAGCGGTTAAGTCCTGAAAAGGCTCAGAGTCGCCCGGAAGTGCATGAGGTACAATATTCAAGGTTGACTTGGAACACCACTGAAGTGGGTTGAATCAACTACCTGTACAATGTGCCCCGCTCGTGTGCATGCTGGGGTCGATAACCTGACGGTTGGGTATAAAGTTATGCCAATTTAGGCTTGAATACACCGCCCGGAGGTCAAGGAAAAGAACTTAAAGAACAGAAAAGATTGAATCAAACCTGTTATTTTGGATTATTCAGTACTGCTTAATTCAATGGGCACTCTACCGTTGAGACCTGTTACTATTCGAGTGAAAGGAACCCACTCGCTTGATTTAGGTCCTACGGGAGGTTGGAGACAGAAAGACACGCACTTAACAGCACAATTCTCTGCTGAAGTAAAATTTGGCTTGGGAAGTGTCTTGTGCAAAGATCGGACCGTTGAATTCAAACCACCGGTCGAATGTAAATCCCGCCGACCGTAGCGACGTTCGGGCTCTATATAACGGAATGGGGAGTGCTGGTTGGAAGTTGAAACTTGCTGTGCAATGGCGGTTAAATCCTCGTTCTTCCTCCTACCGCTGGCATGTTTGAAGGGTTGTTTCTACCGTCCGGAGGGATCACTAAATCTGGGCCTCCCGTCGAGCACCGGTCAAATGGGTTCGCCCTACCCAAAGATAAAGAAAAGATGTTCAACATTTGACTCAATAAAATGCATGTCTCCGTCGAGTACATTCAGGGAAGTTGTACTCCAACGGTTGGGTGTTAAATGATTCTTCATCCACCCTCCGGGCGGTTAACAATTCTATTGGCATGGCTGAACAAGAAAAGAGACGATTCAACACATGGTGGTTTTTGACGGCTCTTACCTGGGAACCCCGTAATGAAGCTTGGAGAAATACTCTACCGTTGAACTCGATGAATAGATACAGAAATCAAAGCCTTCCCATTGCAATTTGCAGCTCGACCGGCCGGTTGGGAATGGCAAATACACAACTGAAGTTTGCATCGGGTTTTTGACTCGATCAATTGACATCGGAATTTTGAACCTCCGGGCGGTAGCTTTAATTCAAATTGCACCCGCCGGTAGGACTCCCTCTGGGAAAATTCACAAAACCGAACCAGTTGCTGTCGAGATAAGAAAAAGACATACACAACTGAAGTTTGCATCGGCTTTCTGCTCGATCAACCGACATCGGAACTTTGAACCTCCGGGCGGTCGCTTTAATTCAAATTGCACCCGCCGGTAGGACTCCCTCTGGGAAAATTCACAAAACCGAACCAGTTGCTGTCGAGATAAGAAAAGGAATTCTGTTGGCCTGAACCATGAACTGTAACTCACCGTACTCCTGGTGTAATGCATCCTCCCGATGACTCGGTGAGATTTCCGCCCTCCCGGAGGGAACAAGAGGAAAAATTGTGGAGGGAGTGACTCAAACATGCCGTAGAAAAAATTCTGCAGGCATCTGAGTTGGCCTTTGAAGCATCAGATATATGGATTCAAGTTATCATTTCTCCGGGCGGTCGCTTCAGTACGCAATCAATGTATTGACCTCCGACCGGAGGACTCAGAGTTGAATTGAGAAATAGAAAATTCGGTCGAGCATACATTTCCAAACAAGCGGCCCACCCGCTTCTCAGTTGGAAGTGCTTGTTATAACTGAAATAGAGTCAGACAAGAAAAGAGAATTGAAAAGATTGGGGGGTTAAATTGCCTGCATATCACTGTGGACAGTGAAAATTTCGGAAAGGGGGAGGGATGGACCCGCCCGTAGGGGAGGACTTGACCATTCCCCGCTGATACACCTGCATCCGCCCGTCGAGGAATGGTGCAGTGCTCAGTCAATCAACCCGCCCGTATATTTTTCGAATCAAGAGATAGATTTAGAGGAGATCATTTGTTGGTGAAACCTCGGGCTAGTGCACCGCCTCGGAGTTGAATTTGCTCCCGGAGGCACAGTGTCTAGGAACCAAAGGGAACCATATTTCCCGGAGGTAAACAGATATCTCGAGGATAAGATTTAGACCAGGAGTTGATGAATTTGGCCAGTGGATGACGGTGAAACAGTCAGACGAGAGCAAATGTACAAGTCAACTTGAGATAAGAAAGGAAGCAGAAGAGATATTAAAGCTACAAGGGAGTCCTAAGACAAGCAGAAGTATGGCCGGGTCTCACTGGCCACTTGTACTTGAAGCACGAAGAAATTCGCATTGCTACTGCTAAAAATATGCCGCTCAGCTCAACTGAAGCTCTACCGTCGAGTCAAATGACTGCGGACAGTCAGAATTTCAGAAAGGGGGAGATGATAGGGCGTGTACCAAAGCACGCATGAAAACTACCAGTTTTCTTTCGATTCCGAACCTATTCAAAGGTCAAAGGGAGACTAGGATTAGAGAGAGTACACTCTCCTCGGAGTGGTATTCTACACCTATGACGGCCGAAAGTCAATGGGACACTAGTTACTTGATGCCCAACAAGGCTTCCTTACGGGAGAGGTGTTTGGTTTTCGAGTCAACCGTTGAGCTCCGAGAGTTGGCTTACCGCCAGACTCCTTGAGTGCTAGAGGTGATCAAGAGGAACTATGGGTCTTAGCGGCTGAACACTATTAGCGGGGCCTTGTTAAAGAATAACAAAGTTGAACTTGGAATGACTCTCCCGGCAAGCGGACTGAGCTCTACCGGTGGCTTAACGGCCCACCGGGAGAGTATCAGCCCTACGAGAGAGCATCAGCCTTATGGGCGGCAGTCTCAACTCAAGTTGAGTTTCGGCCCGCCGGGAGACCCCGTCTGGGTTTACTGTTGAGCCGCTCGAGTGCAACTCGGATCAGAGAATCAAGATGAGCCCCATTGCAAATGATGCGACAGAGTTTAGGTTGAAGTAGAAAGACAAGACTAGTGACCATTGATATAAACCATCCTCCGGGAAGGTTGTAGAGAACATGTCCAAAAGACTACACTAGAGGGAGAATATGGGACTGACAGGACTCGCCGGGAGAGACTACTTCACGTTGACTCTACGGGCAAGCCACTTGTTGGCAGATGATTAAGTCTCGGGACTCGAGTTTCAGATGGAGATCCTCGACGGTCAATCACGGCACATACATGTCTCCGGGAGGAGTGATTGGGATAAAGCAAAGAGATTAGAGAAGGTGAAGCAGCTATACTAGAGAAAGGCTCGCCGGGAGGCTCAGTCCTCCGGGAGAACCAGTTCAAGTTGAGTCAAGCCGCCCGCTGAAGGCTGCCTTTAGAAGAGGGTACCTGAAAGAGGTTTCACTAGGATCTGGGATCGCCGCCGGGAGCACTACCTCCGGTAACCATGAACCCACGGTTGAAGGAATGCCAACGGCGCCATTGGCTGCCCTACCGTAGATCCGCCCGGAGGGATCATTCACGACATATCACGCCATTATGAATCAGCCAAACTATCCCCTTTTTGCTCCCTCAGTTTGTATAAATACAGTAGAAATACACCAATGTAAATCAGTGAATCCAGCCCCCCGCTGTTAGTACCTCAGAGATAAGAGAGACAAATCAGATTTGTTGGAAAGCAATCAGACTGGCGAGCTAGTACGTTCCGTGAACCACGCCCTTTAAGACCACTGTAAGTGCGGAGGACTAAGCCAGTCCTGCCGCCCGTGGAAAGCAGCCGTTCTACAGATCTTGCCGTCGATTGAGCTTGCTCTCTTCCGCCGACATTGAGCTTAGCTCTGTCAAGAGATCTGTTTGAGGAAATAAAGGAAAACTCTGACCTTTCGGTCTACCGGTTGACTGCTCTGTGGCAAGAGTGGACACCGTAGCGTTGTTAGTACACAATACCTGCATTCTGTGCTCGATTCTAGCTCTCTAGACTGTACAATAATCCTACGGGAGGCTCCTGAGATAAAGATATTGAATTGAAACTCGCAATTGAACCAAACTATACAATTTAGTTAGCGGTCTGCTTGTCGATAACACTTGAAAGCAACACTCTTGAGGGACGAGACGCCTGTCCTACTACCCCGAATTCACACACACGATTAGCTTCGGTTATTGGAGTTTGTGAGATTAGTTAGATTTGGTTGGTTTTGGTTGGTGTTAGTTGAGTTGATAGCTCGCTGCGCTGGTCCGACCGCCGGTCTATCGATTTCACGGCTGCACCCGAGTGCACCGTTACAACGGGATGCTCGAGTCCTATATGTCTGCGGGGCTAAGTAGCCAGCAAGATTACCCACATGGTGTTGAAATGAAAGATTGGATGAACGCATATTTGACGAAAGAGCGTGGAGCTTGCGCGATGTGTCAACGAAATGGAAGATATTGTAGACTCACCATGACTTTGACTTTGAGAGATGTGCCGCCAATTTTGCTGCTGGATTTAAACCACGAAAGTCTGATCTTCAGTGAAAAGATATCCTTCTTCTGTAACGGTGTGGTGGTGTCCTTGAAGTTACGCGGAATAATTTACGCCGGCCAAAGCCATTTCACCTGCAGATTTGTTGAGAGGGGTGGAAAAATCTGGTTTCATGATGGAATTACGACGGGAAGACAGTGCTTACCTGAAATCAACATCAGTAGTGTCCAGGACAGGTTGAGTCTACACAAGCGGAGAGAAAAGAGCGGTTGCTGTGATTTACGCGAGGGAAGGTCGATTGGTTGATCCGGTTCACGGCCATTGATAAGACTGAAGATAAGATTGCCCGGAACATGAAAAAAAAAGAACAAGACTCGTACTGCCATGCGCCAGCAATGGCCCTCAAGCCCAAGTTATGTTTAGCACGGATTGGCGGCAGATTCTCTTCCACCACAACAACACAACATGTGTTGACCCTCTCACTGACTGTACACGGGAAAGAAGCAACAGCACATCACATTTAATGCACTATGGTAAGAAGCTGTACGTCCATCGCTGTTGTGTTGTCCATTCTCCACATTTCACCCCTTTTCCAGAACCCAGACACAACTCTTAACCGAAGTCTACCATGCCAACTCCCCTCCGTGTCACCGCCTCTATACTCCATCCTGATACTTACTCCATCCTGATACTCCATCCTTTCGATACTCCATTCTTCACTTCTCCTTGCCCACGATGTCCTACCCTTACCACCTTCCGCACTCTCATCCCCACCACCCCACATTGCCCGCACCGCCAAACTGCCGCCGTTGGATGCCTGCTCGAACCGGATGTCAATAACATCAACACCCGCAAACAAGCAGTTCACCTGGCTGCATCAAGTCTCACACTCACCATCTCCACCACGCTTCGACCCTGATACACTGCCACTATCTAGCACGTCGAGCGAGTCCTGCTGCTGGCTGAAAGTTGGTTTGAAGGTCAGATACCATTGGCAAAGAGGCCTAAACATTTTGTAGTACACCGTTTTCTTTTGAAATTTGGGCCTCATTCAGCATAATGATTGACACTCAGTCTGCAGAAGCATTTCAAGTCATTTGCGTGTTGCTGAAGAGTCCCTCGGAGAATATCAGTCGTCAAATATGCAAGAGCAGTTAGTTTCGGCCAAGCTGGAGGTTCGAACTGTGTGAATTGATGGCAGATGAGTCCGGGATCAATGACTCGGATCAGATATCATCATTTGCTCTTCCCTCGTCAAAGTATCTCAGCGGCCCATGGTGCAGCCCATACCCGATCCGACTGAATCTGGCGACCTGATTTGGCTTGAGATTTAATGTAAATGTGGCCCCCGCATGAATGCATGAAGCCTTAAGCTTGAGGCCAACTTGAGGCTTGATGGAGCCTCCACTGTACTGTACTATTTCGACCAAGTGTTCACAAAGTTGGAAATTTTCGATGCCCGAGATAGCCGATAAATTTTCTTTCGGTATATGGTGATTTTTGCACACATCAAACAAAATGGGGTGTGATGCGTGACGTGAACACTTGGTCGAAATAGTACAGTATTTCACCCTTGCAAAGGGTGAAATTAGTGGTGCACGGAAATATCAACTGAACGTTGCAAGATCTAGTTGAATTGACAAGCCGTGACCGGCATAAACTCGTGCAATATTTCCGGCTCAATGACGGTTACAACAAGCGGTGGGACGAGTGAAGGGAACTAGAACAAAGGATTGCAGTGGGCAACCTTTGATTATGGCAGCCACAAACTCATGCAGGGGCTCACAAATTAATAGGATGAAGTCATAGTTGCGGCAGGCTAGGCGGGCTGACGATGTTGGTGTCAGTGACAGCCCTAGGTCGGCCTGACGGGATGTTGATATGGAAATAACCCAGCTGGGACCTTTGTACAAATAACCTGACTAGAACCCTGGGTGAACACCGAGGAGGGGATATAGTCCAGTGATATCAGCAACACAGATTAATTTTGGACGCAAGTTCACGCAACTTAAAATTAATCCTAGACGCATTTTCACGTAGCTAAGAAATAGGTTTAATCCCCGACACGGTACGGATAATCCCACCAGCCCAATTTAATCCCCTGCTTCCGCCACAATAATCCTGACCCTCCCGAGTGCAAAATCCTATCCGAAAATCCCGCTCAATCCAGCAAAGAAATCCTGGGCACCAAAATAATCCTGAAGACACAATTAATCCCGATTGCGATATAATCCTGACCGTGATATAATCCTGACCGCAAATAATCTAGAGCGCGAAATGACATCAAAAAGTAATCTTGGGCACAAAATAATCCTGAGCACGATGAATCAGTACTGCGGTCACCATACACAAAATAATCGGATAGGCTGTGCACGGTGAGTCACCCATAGGATGTAAACTGAACACTCGGTGTAACTGAGGACCGCACGACTTCAAGTGGCGTTGAACACGAAGGCGAAGGGACTGCAGGGTTCAAGTAGTATTGTTGACTTCAGGTGACACAGCTAGGCAACCGGTACCATCTGTCGTTTCATCGGAAGACAGCCAGATTTAACGTAGGCAGAAGCTTGTCCACTTCTGAGTCTCCTGTCCACCGCGCGCGCGCACGATTCACCAAAAGCAGGAGTTGATTCACGTTTTGTAACCCGTGAGCTACTGCAGAGCTGCGATGTAATGAATTGTGTGAGCTAGGACAGTATTGGATAGAAAAAGAAAACTCAACAGGATCCAAGTGTAGCAGTGGCAAAAATGAGTGGCACAACCAAGTAAACGGTGTCACGACCGTCACGGCGGCGACTCAACGCGCAAAGGGACCCCGGAGTTTAAGACCCAGAAATTGCGAGACTGAAAGCATCGACCAATTCGAGAACACATCGTGAGGAAAAATGTCGCACCGGGTGACATTAAGGAGAATTTCTGGGTTGAATATCTGCGCAGAAGGCAGTAAGAGCAAATATGGTGATCTTGGAATCACACTCACCCCTTGAATCCCAGTGAAAATCCCGTCTGGCCGGGTTCGGCCGCATCTGGCCGCATCCGCCACTGTTCTGGCGAACTCTGCCGAAATCTGACATGTTCCGCCGTCGACTAAATTTAGCCCGAATCTGTACAACTCACAAACGAAATGCCAAAAAATCTTGATTTGGGCGCAGAAAAAATCTGCAAGTCCCAAGAGGAGAGAAACAACGTCCCCGACAAGTCCACGAAACCAGAAGTTAAAGAAAATCGGGCCGAAGACTTCGTGTTGTACGTAATGGCCACACGGCCGTCGGAGTTTCAAATGCCTCTTGCTTCCCTACCACCACCATCTCCGCTCCCGTCCCATACCCTCGCCCTGTGTTGCTACCCTCCAGGCCACCTCGAGTCAATTCACCACAGATGCGGCCCACAACTCGAATCCACCTATCCCCGCATGACTTACATGTACCCTTGATGTGCGTGTATTCTCCTGGTTCCTCCGTGTTCTCACATATATCGAGCCAAAAACGTCCCTAGAGCGCCCTAGAGAGGTCTTTCGGTCACTACAACATCCAAATACACGGTCGTAAAGGTACACCTCGTCACCTGCAGCCCGCCTTGATCAGTGGTGATGATCTCCGTCGATCTCCATCGACTTTACGCGTCCTTGCGTGAATAACTTCTCAAAATGTTGGACCTGGTAGTGCCAAAGGCCTTCCTCTGGGCTGGTTTCTTGTGATCTCGGTGGTGCGTTGTCCTTACGATTCTCTTTCTGCGGAAACTAACAACATTCCTGTATTCCCTCGTATTTCCGCTCGCTCAATATCTGATCGCGTCCTCTGTCATTACCGCTGTCTGCTCCATGGTGATATCCTTTGATAAGCTTGGTCTTTTGCTCGGCTTGTTTGAGCCAGATCACTTTTAACCCGGTGCGTATCCCTTGATTCCGGGAACCCACCGCGCTGAAGCTCTACATCCACGTTTTCAGGTTAGGTGTGTGTACGTGCCTGGAACCTGAAACTTTTCGAAGGTCGTGTCTGTCTCTCCCGAATTAAAGCCGTCGTTTGCTAGGTTTGTTCTGTACCCTTTCAAGGGGCCCTCACTGACATAGATATCTTAGCACCGCAGGCTTGTGCGGACGACTTGTTCTAACTCGAAAGGTACACCATATCTGACTGCATATCTATTTTTTGTCACTGATTCGATCTCAGGTTTCTTTTTGTTATCCACGCCGCACAGTGTGAGTAACTTTCTTGGCCTCCAGTACTCATTTTGATGTCGTTGCATTTTCAGCCAGCAATCAAGCAAAGGATCAAAGACTTCCAACCCTCGCTCTGTCTGCTACGCCGCCTCACTTCATTTGTGAGCATGTTCTTGCTGCTGCTCGGCGCCAATGTCTGAATGGTATTTTCCCCACAGGCCGACTTCACCTGGTAAGTTCCTTCCGCTTTAAAGGCATTGATACAGATACTAATTATCGCAAGTCCAGACATTGTATTTTCGTTGCATCAGGTCCAGCGGCTTGGACTTCTAGCTTAGCCGGACGTTGATGGAT